>KK115030.1:269859-300008 GCA_000611955.2 Stegodyphus mimosarum | reverse complement strand
CGCAATGAGTCTAGGAATTTCAAATCCATCTTTAACACAGAGTGAATAGTATGTCATGTTAGCCGCCTTTCTCTGTATATCTGACAGATACACTTTGAAGAGCTTTATTCAAACATAGTTCTTACTTGAGTAACATTTTTTTCAAAGTTGATGGTGGACTGGAACGTGATAAATCTAAAGCGCAACCTGTTTTCATTAATTTAAGGGGCAGCTTTTAATGGTTTTTGAGTTCTGCATTTTAATGGTTTTTGAGTGTTGCATTTCTTCCTTTCTTACCTCTCCGCCAACCCTAAACCTTCACACGGCATTCCACTTTTGGTAGCTTGTTGCCATTTTAGCTCTTTCTCTTCCTTAATAAGAACCAGACGCATCTTCAAATACCTGAAACATAAATGCTAAAGAATAAGCTTCTGTCGTGTGTCCTAGTTGCTTTTAATAGAACGGTACAATTGACTCCGTAGATTTTTTCCCCTTTTCTTTTTAGTGTTATAGTGCCAGTTATTCGAATCTCGATTGACCAAAAGCGACGTATTTTTCCGATGTGATCCTCTGAATGTAATACTTTTTTTGGAGAAGGAACGGATATTTTTATATAATTCATAAATGTTCTGACGAGAATACTGTTTCAAGTGAAAAGAACATGCGTACAAAAAGAATGAATGCACTTGAGTTCTGACACATCCAGGCAGTTTATTTGTATACTGAACGGCGAGAAAGCTTCAATTTTGATGATATTTTGAATTTTAAGATGGCTGGGAAGCATTGCAGTTAAGAAATGACAGTTCCCCCTCCTCCTAATTTTCCAAAATTTCGCTGTATGCTACAGTCACTTGTTTGTAGTATAAAACATATTTTTGTTTTGAGGTATAGGAAAGTGGGTGGGTGGAACCTTTATTTTTAACGTATTTGGCAGCGTCATTCGAGCAGACAGTGATATCTTGGAAGAAGCATAAATTTCCGCTTATTTTTCGTAATGACTGTGATTAATTAACCACAGTATCCCTAAAAGTCGTGTATTATTTGAAATGATGACCTCCTTGAAATCTTTATTTTTCTTGTCTTTCCTTGAAAAATATCCACCCGTTCGCATAACCACCTCCTATCCACACTTTGAGCATTGCATTTGGCTTTCATATATGTTACCAATTACAATCACTTGTTTTTTAAATATGATGAATTCTTACCCATTGGAATTAATTACGAAAACTGATAACAATAAGTATTTTATTGAATTACATATAGAATTATATGTAGTTCCCGAAGACTCTTAGACTGTAGGCCTTTACTACTTAAGGTAATGGCACACAGAATTTCTTTTTAGTGGATTCCAGCTCAATATGGAATTATGAGAAATGAGAAAGCTGATACTTTGGCTAAGAAAGGCACTTTCATAATGCAACGAACGCATTAATCGATCTCTTTCATTTCATACGATTAAATTGTTAACCTTATCAGGACTGAGTGTTCTGTGCATGCTTTTGGCGAACATTGTCGTACAGGAGTCAAAGTCCTGATCGCGAATAGGGAGCTGAATGCAGCTATGTTCTGCGGTAGAATAACTGTGGTTAAGTGGTAGAATAACTGCACGTAAGGAGGGTTTAAAATTACTCTTTTATTAAACCACTATTTACAGCCACTTCCCAACTCGGAAGGGATAACAGAAAATACTGACCGCACTTGGGTCTAAACTGAACAATCAAATAATTTAAAATAAAGTTGAGTAGAAAAATTAAGTAGTCGTTACTCTCAGAGCTATAAACGCGAGGTTGGCCTCTATTCTGAACTATCAATGGGGCGTAGCAAGATTTGGCTAATACATACTAAAATAAATATGTAGATTACTTCAGTAAGTATTAGAGTAACAGCGCTAAGGTTTAGAATTTAAATACTAGCTAGTCAGGCGAATGTCGAACAGAGCCGCAGTGATCTGAGACTAAAACTCTCACACTGAGAAGTTCCTTGCTAACCTTTAAATACAAAACTTGGCTCCACTTCAAATTAGCATAAAGCTGAATCGCGCACTCATTCTAACGGGAAATTGAAATAAGAGTTCACAGGAGAGAGAAATTTAAAATAAAACTTTGTTAGTTTAAACTAAAACCTTACAACCTGACTTTTAGGAAAATTCTTAAGCAGGATATGATTCAACGTGCTATGGATAAGAGTTGGAGGATTCTGGGGGAAGAGACAAACTTTTCCAGTTTTCCAAGAAAGACAGCGGCTCTATTTAGACGTCTGACCGGACATGAGTTTTTGCGAGACCAGCTTTACAGAATTGGAGTGGTGGATTCCCCAAACTGTATTTTTTGTGACTCCAATCAGCCTATGAATTTTGACCATTTCAATAATTGCATTGCACCTTCTCGGTATGAGGACATTGTTAAAAAAGTGCTGGAGAGCCCTTGGACTAATGGCTTAAGCGCTAATGTTTGGTATTTGTAAAATAAATATGTAGAATGCACTTTTTGTATATGGGTGGAGGAGGTTAGTATGAGAGAGCAAAATTTTTAAGCAATTTCGAGCGATTAAATTTTTGATTTGTGTGCGTATATTGTATCTGATTAAATAAAATCTTTATTTCTCGAGGAATGGCTTTTTTTCCCCTAAGCCAAGAAAAATGGCCACAAAAGAAATGTCATTAAAGTCTTCCAATAGGTGTATTATTTTTTATGTGATATAAATTTTCAAATAAATAAATAATTTGGAAATTTATTTCATCCAAAATATATTAAAAAGTGCCAAAAATGGTATAAGTAAAAATGAAGCGCGTCTGTTTTTCATAGAACCAAACTTGACCTTGGGTCATTTAAAAAAAATCGAAATCGTTCCAATCCAGATTTCGAGTGCGCGGAGTTTTTACTCTTTGGGAAGCACGTATTGTCCGAACACTGAAGATGAACTCCTCAAAAAAGTTTACGTAGTTATTTAATGAAGACTGCGATAGGGGGGGAAACACAATTCTATATCTCCCGCTCTACTGGGCCAATTGACGAAATTCAACTTGCTTTCTTCATGTCTCGAAGGTGCGGCTTAGAATATACACTGTTCGCCACCCAAATTGCAACACCAGGAAAGACAAGAGATATCACAACAAAATTTATTTAGTAGATAATATGTTGACCAAGTATCAAATGATTAAATTTATAGACTTCTGTGAAGTATAGAATCAGTAGCCAGAGTAGCCGCCATTGTCGGAGATCACCGCTGCCACACGCCTTGGCATTGATTAACAGAGACTTTGGATGTGTTCGTGGGGTACACGCAGCTTCTACAGGTGACAGGTGACTGCAAACCCTGGACACCCGCACGACTTTGCTAAAGACTACTCGGGTATAGTCCAGGACCCGCAACTATCTAGAACAACACCCCCTGGGCGACACTAACGTCCCCCCACAGGGCGCCGAAACCCAACCCCCAGATCAAACCCCTTTAGTCATGCCCACCAATATGGGTGATACTGTCCCACTTGGTGCACTGTCATCCTAGATCGCCCAGGCCCCAGTATTTATTGATTTACATCAAACTAATACATGGGCTCTACATTACACATGGTTCCGAATACAGACACTTTCTGGACACATACACATACAACTTGCTACACTAACACACCAGTTCATGAGTGCAGCAATACATAATACTTGCTACAATATATAATGATATACATGAATACTGGGATACACTAATGCATGAATACACTAATACATATTACAATAATACTATATATATAAATACTAATACTATACTATACTAATACTATAAATATACTAATACATATACATGAATACACATACATACATGAATACACTAGTACTAATAGTGTAAAGAATACACTATACATGAATATATACTAATACACAATACACTAATACATGAATGCACTTGTCATTATACACATTGTTATACGCATTTCATTATGCACATTTCATTATACACATTTCATTATACACATTTCATTATACACATTTCATTATACACATTAGACATTATACACATTAAACATTATACGTTTCATTATACACATTATACATAGTAATTGTGCGTTACTAAACGATATAGCAATACTGCTTGCTACAATACTACTTACTACAATATATAATAATATACAATTATATACATTAATACATGAATACTGGGATACACTAATGCATGAATACACTAATACATATTACAATAATACTATATATATAAATACTAATACTATACTAATACTATAAATATACTAATACATATACACATGAATACACATACATACATGAATACGCTAATACTAATAGTGTAAAGAATACACTAATACAGGAATACTGATACACAATACACTAATACGTGAATACTAATACATAATACATGAATGCACTTGTCATTATACACATTATTATACGCATTTCATTATGCACATTTCATTATACACATTAAACATTATACACATTTCATTATACACAGTAAACTTTATGCGTTTCATTATACACATTATATATAGTCATTGTGCGTTACTAAACAATATAGCAATACTACTTGCTACAATATATAATAATATACATTAATATACATTAATACATGAATACTGGGATACACTAATGCATGAATACACTAAGACATATTACAATAATACTATATATATAAATACTAATACTATAAATATTCTAATACATATACATGAATACACATACATACATGAATACACTAGTACTAATAGTGTAAAGAATACACTAATACATGAATACTAATACACAATACACTAATACATGAATGCACTTGTCATTATACACATTGTTATACGCATTTCATTATGCACATTTCGTTATACACATTTCATTATACACATTAGACATTATACACATTTCATTATACACATTAAACATTATACGTTTCATTATACACATTATACATAGTAATTGTGCGTTACTAAACAATATAGCAATACTGCTTGCTACAATACTACTTGCTACAATATATAATAATATACAATTATATACATTAATACATGAATACTGGGATACACTAATGCATGAATACACTAATACATATTACAATAATACTATATATATAAATACTAATACTATACTATACTAATACTATAAATATACTAATACATATATACATGAATACACATACATACATGAATACACTAATACTAATAGTGTAAAGAATACACTAATACATGAATACTAATACACAATACACTAATACATGAATGCACTTGACATTATACGCATTTCATTATGCACATTTCATTATACACATTTCATTATACACATTAAACATTATACGTTTCATTATACACATTAAACATTATACGTTTCATTATACACATTATACATAGTCATTGTGCGTTACTAAACGATAAAGCACTCCTTTAGTCATTAAACAGTTCACTGGAAGTTACTATTTACAGTACTTGGTGCATTACAGTCTGTGCAAACCATGCTGTGTGCCAGTGCAGTAGATAGTTAATAATGCAGAAACAATAACACGTGGTGCATTACTTTTAGCTGATAAGTGCTTAGTGCAAGCGAGGATAGGAAGGTACCCCTCTAAGTGCATGAACAGTGAGCATGATGAAAAGGTTAACTTGCATGGCAGAGGTCTTGCCCTAAGGCTTCTAGCTTGTCCATTATCTTACGTAGCTTCGTTAAGCATGAACGTTGCTTTATTATTAGGCGCTTAAATGGCAACACATTGTCACTCGGGAATGGAATGTGCCATTCTGCCGTGAGTGGGCATTCTGTCAGATAGTGGTCGGGATGACCTAGTTGCCCGCACACGCAGAGATTTGATGCTGAGAAGCCCCTTTCAAAGAAGTAGCTCGGGAACGGACCGTGTCCCGTGATGAATCTTGTTAGAAACGGTGCTGACAGCACCCGTTCCAGTGAGACTTTTGGCAGGAATTCGTAAGCTCTTCTGCCCTGGGTGATACCATTCCAATGCTGCTGCCATTGGTTTACTAATGTCTCTTTCAATTTTCTCTTGGCATGGGATTTTGGGAATTTTAGATGCACTTCCTCTGCATCTATCTTCCGCGCAGCCTCTTTGGCGAGCTCGTTAGATTGTCTAATTCGTTGTTGTTTAGGGTATTAGTCGGAGGACTGTAAACAGACTATTAAATAAGGCTCCGAGAAGCAACTATGCACTATTGCAGCCGTTGTTTCAATTCTTCCAGTATTACGAATCTGATATTTGGTAAATTTTATGTGCCTTTTAATTACTATAGCAGTGCCTCCGCCATTTGCATGGGTTCGGTCATTTCTGATCACATTATAACCCTGTATAGTAATTCTATCACAGGGCTTTAAAAAAGTTTCGTTGATCATTAAAATGTCAATCTGATGCTTATTAATAAAATGGATAATTTCTTGAAGTTGGTATTTAATGCCGTTAGCATTGAAATAAGAAATTTTGATATAACTAGCTGTAGTTGATATTAATTGTGAGGCGTCGATTATGGGCCTAAAATTCATAATCTAAGTTTGAGAAATATTCGAAGGCGGCCATGCCAACCTCTATTCTGTCAAAAATGGTTTTAGCCGCTTTGAACTGGGCGAAGAATACTTTTGCTTGTGCAAATTGCGTTTTTAGCCAATCGAAAAAGGAGGGCGTTTCCTTCTCACTTTTTGCGTAGTGGCACAAGTCTCGCGTATGGCCGTACCGTTGACAGCAATGGCATTGCACGGGACCTGGCTTTGCTTTATATTCTTGAACTTTAACATTTAATCCCCTTAATTTCTTTAAATCATATATCTACTTCCCCTCGGGCGAGCGCTTGACTTCTACGACGAAAATCGGGAGCTTGACTACATTTCCATCCTTTTTGCTGGTCATCTGTCTTATTTTCAAAACAGGAACACCCTGCTCTGTAATCTCCTGCTTTAGTAATTCCATATCAATGTTACGCGGTAACTTTTTAACAACCGCCTTAATCGGCTTTTCGCTATGTATTTGGAAGGTGTGAAATGGAACTCCACAATCCTGCAATAGCTTTGTTAGCGTTCTGTAATGATCTGAGTCGAAAACCCTTATAGTTAGTGTATCACCAACTAAGTTTCCGTTGCATTTCTTACTACCTAGTTCTTCTAATTCTTCCTTCCTTTTATCCCAGTTTCCAGTGAAATCTGAGAGCACAATCGGTGGTAGATGTCCCGCTGTCTTTTTAGGGGTAACAAATGGGACTTCATCCGCGTTTGTTGCATTCATTTGATCATCGTCCGGTAAATCCGAGTATTTATTTTTTGTAGTCGGTTCCTTTGCTTCTGCATTCGAGCGAGTTCTTTTATGCGTAATTCTAGGCGACTGAAAGCCATCCTGATCAGTAACGATTTTCTTTTTACGTCTCCTTCCACTCGAGGTGCGTGTTAATGGTTTTTCAGGTGTTTCTTTACTAACACTAGTTTGATTTGATTCCAACATTGCGGCTGCTTTAGCTTCCTTCTCAAAAAATAAATCAGTGCACTGCACTAATTGCAATAATTTTATAGCACGTGATTCTGCATCCGGTGCCTTATTATTAGTTAAAGTAACGTATTCCTGATAGTACGTATCCCTAATTTGCTTAATTTTCTCTAATGTAATATTAGGATCATTCTCACGCAAACGCGCTATATACGCGTACGCTGTAACCTTATCGGCTTTGCTACTCATCTCGAAATCCTACACTAATGCAAAATACGAGCTGGCAATAAGTACAATAAGCTGTGACTTACCCAATTCAGACGTACTCCAAAGAGACAAAGTAATCCAAAGCGAGAACGTAATTTCCCAAAGCACAAAATACACCTCACTCCACGACTGAAGGCTGGGGGGGATAGTCATCTATTAGTAGGAGGGAAGATCCTGTACTCCCGTCCAATCACAGACCGTGGTCGGTTTGAGGAGCTTGGGATCGACGAATCGTAGGCAGGCAGCATTTGTAAAGCTCGATTATCAATTTGTTCAATTTTGGCAAACAAATTTTGACTAAGTCTTTTAATTAAAACATCAATAGATTTAATGTTAAGGTCCAAATGAATCACGTCATTACGAACATACCAGGGTGCATTAAGGGCTAAACGAAGGGTCTTATTCTGAAATGTTTGAAGTTTTGATATATGTGTCTTAGATGCAGCGGCTCAGATGGTGCAGGCATACATAAAAATTGGTCGAATAATCTAAGTATAGAGAAGAGCTTTGTTTTTAATAGACAGATGGCTCTTTCGAGCTAATAAGGAGTATAGTTGTGTTCTGACTATCTTCGCTTTTTTGAGAACATTCTCAATATGAAGACGCCAGATTAATTTTGAATCCAAGGTAACACCAAGGTACTTATACGAATTACACCAGGGAATGTAATCGTCAAAAAGCTTTAAGTTAATGGTAGGGTATGGAAGATGGGACTTGTGGAAAATTATAGCAGCACATTTAGCAACATTAATTTTGATTTTCCAGGTAATGAGCCAAAGCTCAAACCTAGAGAGATAACTCTGAATTTTGGAACCAAAAAATCCAGGCGTTTGTGTTGAGCTAGGATGGCCGTGTCATCAGCATAAAGAGCGAGAGTGACACTTGGTAATTTTGGGATGTCATTAATAAAGATATTGAAAATTTGAGGGCCAATAAGGGAGCCCTGTGCTACGCCACTAAGGATTGGACGGGGTTTAGAAATGATAGAGAGAAGAAGAAAAAGAACGACTAGTGAGATACGAGTTAATAATGTGAATTAATTGAGCAGAAAAACCAAGTCGTATAAGCTTGATCATAATACCTATATGCCAAGTCCTATCAAATGCTTTGGCTATATCAAGGAATAAAGCGCCAGTAAGCATTTTATTGCGGAAGCCTTCATGAATGTGGTGCGAAATTTAAGGAGAAATTCAAAATTTTAACTTGGCGCATTTTTTTCAGTTTGCGCCAAAAATAGTTCACTTGGCGAACTTGTTAATATATGGCAACCTATTTTTCTTTCCCTTTTTACATGAAAGTCACGATCGTTCCGTACTTCCAAATAATTTTCTTCACATTATATTTTTAATTATAATTGTTATTATTTTAATTAATTTTTTTCTTTTTCGAATTTCATTTTAATTGTTTAAGTTGCATGATTTCTTTCAAAGAACTGTTTTAAAATTTTCTATTTACTCACTGGAACTGCGTAGTTTAAATAAAAGATGCATCGTTTATTTTTTTTTTTTTTCATTATTATTAAATAGTTTTCTTTATACTATATTTTTTAGTCATAGTTATTATTTTAGGTCGTTTTTAAATATTCAGAATTTTATTTTAATTGTTTGTGCTGCGTTGTCTCTTCAGATAATTTTCTTTAAATTTTTTATTTATTCATTTCGGGAACTTGATTTTATTTATCTGAATTGCGTTTCTTTCGAAAGCATACTTTGTGATCCAGACTACGATGCATTTGAAAACTGCATATATTAAAAGAGAAAATGCAGTAAAGCACAGTTGACACGCATTTCAATGGGGCGTTTAGAAAAGATATATAAATAAGGGAGATGCATAACCGACTCAGGTTGCTGGTGCAACGATCAGGATAACATGACTGACCTGTAATGCCCATTGAGAAGTGAAGCAGGCGGAATAATAATAAATAAATAAATATAACCGACATTTTAACTTAGGATGACATTCATACATCGCTTTAAACAGTTTTATCATTGTGCCTATTGCTTTACACAATTTTATCATCCTACATTTAGTTTCTTAAAATGTTATTCATATTTTAGTCAAATATTTTATTTTTGAAATCGCAAGATTCAAATATCATAAGATTAAAAAAGTTATTAAATTAAAAAAAAAATTACATTTTATGCAAAATTTATTTTTCTTCTTAATGGCTTGTTCTTTTTCCTCAGGCATTCTGCAAGTATATTAAAAAGCATCCAGCTCTTCGAAACATCTTGGTATTTTTGACATTCATTTTAAATAAAATCCATTTCATAACGGCCCCCAAACGGCCGAGCGGCAAAGTTTGGAGACACTGGTAGTTCGCTCCAGACTTCGTATCCCGGCCAAACAGGCTGGTTGCATAGTTGTTTTCGTGGTTTATCGCATGTGGTAACGTGCGTACGAGCTGGTTTTCCTTAGAAAGTTCTTCACGAAGGCATCACTCCTTTTAGGCAGATAGCCGTGCTTTGCCGTAACTTAATAATCCATTTCAGTCTATTTGATCAGTATTTGGTCAGAGCCTTTATCAGTCTTTAGAGGCTAGGCATTTTGAAGGCATGAGATGAAAGACTGTTTTCATCAAGAGGGAAAACGTCTTTAGATAGCATCCATATACATCACTGGATAAATTTCTGAATCTTCAAATAATTCGACTGAGAAATCATGGGATTCTCCGTTTATGATTCGATATGATGTTTTGTGACATAATTTAAATTTATACCAACCATATAGTCGAAAACCAGTCGCTCTTCGCGTTAATCTGCATTGATATCGTTTTTGTCTTTTCCGTCAGCACAAGCTCAATTGATGGTATTTGCTGATGTTACTCTTGCAAGTGTTTTCTCTTTGAACACCCAAATTCCTTGAAGTATTCTGAAAGTATATTCAAATGCATCCAACTTTTGGAAACATCTTAGTATTTCTAACAGCCAAATTCCCCTTCAAATTTTTGCTTACTTTTCTCCGTAATTTCCATCTTTTCTTCTACATTTATTTTCAGTGCTCACACAACGAGTTTTCGATTGTCCACTTCCATAAATTTTGCATTCTTGTCAAATTTTTTAAAATATCAGTTACATCAGTTGCGCTTCAGCTGAAGACAGCTTTTCATTTTCTAGGCATTTTAACTAAAGTTAAAAAGCTAAGTCCAAAGGATAAATATTTTAAAATATTTTTGGCTATATGACAAAGAAATAAAACATTTCGTAAAACATCAAACGAAAGTTTTCAGTTTTAGACAATTCGATTTAAATGAAGTTAAAGTAAACTAGCAGACGATAACACGGCAAACGTAAAATTTTACTATTATAAATATTAAAAAAAAAGGAAAAAAGAAATTTAAAAAAAATTTAAATCTGAGCAAAATCTTCTATAATTTAAAAAAAGTAGCTTTTCATACAGCATTAATAAATATTTATTACGCATCATTGAGGGTAACAATTCCATATAATTAATTCTCCGTAAAAATTTATTTGAAATTTAAGGCTAAAAATAGCTGTGGCAATTCACTGTAACAAAATCCATAAACCACATTTGGCATTATAATCGCTCAAAAAAAAAAAGATGCCAAATTTCAAAACGCTCCAGTATATAAATTCATGTATATCTTAGAAAGTTTTGAATAAAAAACTCTTCATTTTTTGCAGGTGTGCCTAGAAATACATCTACTTTAAGATGATGTTAAAAATTTCATAGGTTATAATTCAATTTTTTTTTCTAAGTACAAATTTTTAAAATAAATAAAAAAAAATGGGTGAATTTTATTTGGGATGAACCTAATTTCTAATTCTAAATGAAGAAATCAAGTAAGTTTGATGAAAAAAGAGATATTAAATATATACCAAATTCAATTAACATTGAGGAGCTAAAGTTTTGAGAGCTAGTATTTTAAAAACTACTCGTGTGATTTTTACAGAACTTGGCAGTTTATCATAATTTGAGTCGTAGAATCGAAATATGTAAAAAAAATTGGTATATTATTTCAGAAAAGTCCGATATTGTGTCGAAATACCTATGTTAGAATAATGCTATATATAAATCTAATATATATGTCCTAAGTGGCGTTTCGAGACATTAGAAACGCAAGTTGAATTTCGTGAATCGGCCCAGTAGAACGCGAGAAATAGAACTGTCCTCTCCTTTCTTTTTCTCCCCCCCCCGCAGTGTACCGATTTTAATGAAGCGGTTTTTTATTGATTGTTCGTATGTGTCTTCGGTTAACAGAAAAAACTAAAAATCTCAGAATTGTACCTTTTGAACAATTCCGTTATTTTAAAGTTGTAACCTCCAAAATTGTATCCGTTATAAAATTGAATAACCTAACCCGTTATAAAATTTAGAAATTTGCATGCATTATAAAGCAAATTCTTCTGCGTCTTTCAAAATTAATCTGTTTCATGCTTGCTCATGTAATCTTGCAGCTCTCGTCTAGTTAGATTAAAGAAACTTTTGACTATTTTTCTGGATGCTAGCTTACTTCTTTCTACGTCGCCTCATTTCTTAGACGTGTCACTTAGACTCTGCTGTCTGTCATCCATTACCTAAAGAAATGTAAGCGATACTAGATTGCCAGGGGGGTTACAGATTGCACCCAGAAGGATGATGTGCGAAGACTATGTATCGCAAGAATTAATCCTCCAGAAATAAATTATGTGATGCATCTTTTGTCATATCTGCTATTTTACTTCTTCTCTGTTTACGTATCATTCAAGCTATCCAGTATTACAACAGCTATTCCCCAATCATCCCATTACATGTAATGTACAGTATGTTCTAATTTTGTGTATTGCAGATTCAGTGAAATCTGATTTTTTTGGCTTAACGATATTTCAATGATTTTTTTTTTAATGGGATAAGTATGTCCCAGTGGTATAGATAAAATTGTTGGGATGTAATGGTCTCTGGTAGTGAGAGAGTGTAGTATAACTGCAGTACAGATGAGCGAAGCAGTCGTTTTAACTTTTTCATAAAACGTGAAATTTATTATAATTCTTTACAAAGGCTAGAAATAAGGCAATAGAATTTTCAAGTGAAAGTTCGGAAGGCTTAAGGTCGTATTTCCTTTCAGTTTGATTGTTACGCAAGTTTTGCATTTTTCGTTTGCACAATCATTTAGTCTTCAAAGCGAGGTATGTGCTTGCGCTAAATTATTTTATTCCTTTGTCTTTTTCCGCTAGTTTATGTAAAAATGAGTGCTGAAGGTTCTTTTCCCTGAAGATGTTACTGAAACATGGGTTTCCCCGTCGTGCTGTTGACTGTTTTGTAATATTTGAGGTGCAATCCTTTTTCATATTTTCACTTGCCTCCTCCTTTTTCTTGAGCATGTTGAAAAAGACGAATGCTTGAAGTGTTTTTTTCTGCTGTACCTGTTCTTTAAGTCATTATTACTACCGTTACTAGGAAAGAACAACAATCAAAATTCGAAATTAAACGGAATGTGGAAGCAACATTTCAACTTTTTCTCCAAGCGTTCAGTTGGAACTAATTCGGCAAATAAAAAATAAAAAAATATTCGTAGTGTTATTGGTAATTAATAATAGTACTATTATTGGTAATTAATATTAAGTAAAAGGTTTTTATTTATTTTACATTTTTTTAAATTTATAGTGCATGTCTAATAAAATGATAATTGACGTGTAATTCTTTCGCATTGTATGCATAATCGCCTTTTATGTGTATATATATATATATATTAGAAACATAGTAATAGGTCCAAAAATTAAACACAATAAATTGGAATAAAATTAAACACAAAAATTAAATTGGAATCAAAGCAAGGCAATTTCTCAACAATATTAATAATTGCAACCGTGAATAAAAGGTTATATTGGATCTAAACATATCAAAATTAAAATAAGAATTCATCAGCAGAACAAACTCAAAAAATGAAAATGCGAAAAAGAAAAAATATACAAAATTATAAAAATTAATCTCCTTTAACTGAAACTCTAATTCAGAACTCCTCAGGGGGAAATGAATTAAAATTTCATAAAAGTCTATTTGAGTAAAGGAGATTAATTGTTTAATTTTATATATATATATATTTTTCTTTTTCCCATGTTTATTTTTCGAGCTTGTTCTGCTGATGAATTCTTATTTTAATTTTGATATGTTACGACCCAGTATAACTCTTATCCATGGTTGCAATTATTAATATTGTTGAAGAACTGCCTTGCTTTGATTCGAATTTAATTTTAACTTTGGATGCTTTAAGTTTATATACACAGTCCAGTCACATTAATGTGACCACCACGTACTTTCCATGTCAGAGTTAAATAACCAATCACAGAAGGCAGGTGGCAGCACAGTGCAGTTGAGCGTATATAAAGGGTGTGTGAGGGCTTCGGAAAACATTTCAATCGTTGGCGTAATGCAGAAACGAAGCGATTTATCCGACTTCCAAAGGGCATGATCATTGGCTTTCGGGCCAAGGGTGGAAGCATTTCCGAAACGGCTGAGTTTGTGAACTGTTCGCGTGCCGCCGTGGTAAAAGTGTACCGTGCATGGCAAAATGGGACTGTCCAAAATCAGCGACGTGGCAAATGTGGTGCACCACGGGCCATAGATGACAGAGGCGAACGACGGTTGCGGAGATGCGTTCGGGCAGATAGACGGGCTACCGTTGAGCAACTGACCACCAAAATGAACCAAGGGGCTACCAAAAGTGTCTCCCAAAGTACTATTCAGCGAACATTGCTGCGTCTGGGCCTCCGAAGCAGACGCCTGGTTCGTGCACCTATGCTGACTGCTGTTCATCGACGGCGAAGGCTAGAATTTGCACGCCAGTACAGCAGCTGGACGTCCACTGAGTGGCGACAGGTTGCGTTTTCGGATGAATCGCGTTTTATGCTCCATCGGACAGATGGACGTTGGCGTATAAGGCGTGAAACCTCTGAAAGGAACCACCCTGCAACCATTGCCGGAACGGTCCAAGCTGGAGGCGGGAGCATTATGGTCTGGGGAATGTTTTCCTGGCATTCTCTAGGTTCACTGATCATTGTGGAAGGCACAATGGATCAATACAAGTACGCATCTGTCCTTGCGGACCATGTTCACCCCTACATGCGCATTGTTTTTCCTCAGGATGATGGCATCTTCCAGCAGGACAATGCGAGGTGCCATACAGCTGCCAGTGTACGTGCGTGGTTCGAAGAGCACCAGGATGAGTTTACCGTCCTCCCCTGGCCAGCAAACTCACCTGACTTAAACCCAATCGAGCATCTGTGGGACCATCTCGATCGAGTTGTTCGCGCCATGGATCCTCAACCGCGTAATCTAGCGCAGCTGGCCACGGCATTAGAGTCGGCATGGCTCAACATCCCAGAGAACACCTTCAGGGACCTATGTGACTCTCTTCCTGCACGTCTCGCAGCAGTCCTCTCTGCGAAAGGTGGTTATTCTGGCTTTTGACAGATGGTCACATTAATGTGACTGGACTGTGTATATATATATATATAAAGGTGAATAAAAAGATATTCACATAAGACTAAAAGGGAATATAAAAATGTATGAAGAGGTAATTTACATAATATACATTAAAGGCTAGAAGAAGAATTAACTTACGTGTTTATATATATATATATGTATAATGATGAAGCAGACACTTATTGTAATGAAAACATAGACTTCGAAATAATGATGTAGAAGAAACACTGATAGTGGAGGTATGTAGATCCATAAAGAGCAGAAAGGCAGATTAAATATTCATCATTACTTTAAAAAACATGTTGTGGCCACAAACAACTTGGCACGACTCGTGGTTTCAAAATGTTTTAATTTTTTATAGTTTTGTAGTAAAAAGAGCAGCAAGCAGCAGTTCAACCAGCCCAAAGTATAGAAAGCAAGTGACGGTGTTCAGAATTAAATCCTAATTTAGAATGAGTTTCGGTTTAAGTTTCAGTTCTCATTGCATTAGATTGTATAGTATAATTAATACTGCTATAAAATTATTATTATTTGTTTGAGTTTTAGTTCTATTTACATCACCAATGTTATGTTAGAGTCACTTTACGTGGATTAGTCTCGAAATGATGTAGGGCAGAAAGAGATTACTATTTTTAGAATAGAGAGGGGAAAAAAACAAATTATATTTAAGCATTACAGGGCTATTGCTAATTTAAATTTACATATTTTTTACCTTTCTTACATACAAAATTTTTTTATTTAAAAACGTATTCAGAGTGTTAGTATTTTAAATTAGTATTTTCTAGACTTCTATTGCAGTAAAACAATAAAAATCTGTGAAGAAAGGTCCTTAATCCCAAAAATACCAAAATCAAAAGTAAAAATTTTTAAGTATTGAAAAAGTAGTTACTATCCCTGACTACAGATTAATTAACTTGTCAAGCGGAATAAACCAATCTGCTGTCAATTAACAACAACCAAATTAAGTGAGAGTGTTTCGTCTTTCTTCCAATTAAGGACTAGTCTCTATGAAGAACGTTTTGAATGACGCAAAATTCTGCATTATATCTGCAAAACTTATCTTTGCAATATCATGTTCAGTATTCGTTAAGCTTAGGTAATTTAAATATAGTTATGACGTGATTTCTCAGTTAACCTTTTTTAAAAAAAAAAATTAATTTTGAAAATGACCATTCATTGTTATATTGGTCATAGAACACCAAACTCTAAGAGCGAAATGTGTAAGTGTAATTTATTTAATTATTCAATTTTTGTCCCATTATTGTTGTGAATTTGTATAGAATTGCTCTGTAATTCCTTGCAGTCTTCATGATAAGAGCTTTATTTTGGCTTTTTGAATGTTTTCCTATCAGTTATATAAAAAAAAAACTCCAGCTAGTCATTGATAACCTCAACCCAAATCCTATTTTCGTACTCGGAAAAATTATCTGGTCCCCCCCGTACGGTGAAGTTTTTGATTAATTTCATGAGTTGCTTTGTTTTGTTAACTTTGCTGCGCATTGTTGTGCAGTTTGAGTTATGTTTGAATTGATCCACCATTGTTTAATCTTTATTTAATGTTATTTATTTATTTATTGCTTCATTTACTTTAATGTTTGTTTAATCTTATCGCCAAGTCTTAAAATGTATATACAACTTTAAAGTTGGATTTACTATTGCTGTGTTTTCAATTCTCCCGTTTTCTGTTCGTTCGCTTATTCAGTTCGTTTATTCGTTAGAGAATCAGGGCTTATTAATTTATTCATAAATTACATGACACTTCATTGTTGCGTACAGCTTTTAAATGAAATAAGTAAAATGAAATTTGATGTGTGGGAAATACGTCAGCTGCCATCAAGGATGCAATAATCTAATCTTTCTAAAATTAATTTGTGTGCTATTTATTATTAATGATATATTTTGAACCTCTCTCACACGCAGGATTCTTAACTGCGGTAGAACGCAGCTAGAAATAGCTAGAAATAATGAAACGTAAGCCCAAAACAGTAAAAAATTTGGCATACATTTTGAAGATAACATAGAAGGGTAATTTTGATAGATTTGTAAACTTCGATATAACTTCAAAGCGTACTCATGCTTTTTACGATGAATGATTTTTCTCGACAATGCAGGTAGTTTTGAGCGAAAACAAAACGAGACGCCAGAGAAGGAATGGTCAAAATAAAAAGTATTTTGTTTGTATAAGTTTTTTGGGCGGAGTTACAGCTTCTGGAACAGCTTCCTTAGTCTGGCACATTGCCAAAAAACGGAGCCGGTCGCGACCTCTTTCCTTCTTTCTCTCCTTCATTCTCGGAAACAAATTGTTAAACAAACTTCGAAATCATTGATTGAGTCATTCTCTCGCCTTTTTTCCTGGTTAAGTTCCTGGTTCCTTTGCAGTTTTTGGTTGCGTTCATCAAATTCACAAATTGCAGACTGATGGGAAATTTATGGAATTGGTCGAAATTATAGTTTTTCGAATATCTTTTCATCATCTTAGTTCATCCCTCCCAATCACCACTGAGTATTTTGCTGCATGATGTAAACACATCTCAAATGCGATCTTGATTCATTTTATCGTGCGCAGTTGTATCGTTCGTGTACATAATGCGACAGCTCTATGAGACTCTTATTCACTTTATTGATTTACTTACGATGCATCGATCAGAGCTCTGATGGCTGTAGGCTGATAAAATTCGTATGTTTTGCTATAACTGAATAATGCATCCTTTTGATTTTTTTAAGTTTGTGTTTTGTTTTATTATACTTAATTTTACCTTCAGCATTTAATAATATTAAGTATGAAAACTTTTTGGCTTATTTTTTTCTTCAAGAAGACTGCAGGACACTTGGTATCATTTTGCCATTTTATCACACGGAAAATTTTATTTACTGCTATTTACAGTGTGTTTGCTTACAATCAGGACATTCATCTTTTTTTCTTAGGCAAAGCGGTGAGAAAAAAATAAACATAAAATAAAAAAGCTTCGCCCTCTCGTGGCTGGCAAAGTGAAACTAACATTCATTCGCTTTATGAACTCTTAGTTCATCAAAGGATTGGACTAAACATATCACTAATTTAACACTGAAGTTGTCTTAAACACTAAATGTTTTTAACGTTCTAAAAGTTTAAATGTTTTTTTAAATTCACTGTTCAGTTCAAGTCACTTTTAAAGGACACAGTAACAGAACAGGACGACGACGATGATTTCCGTTCGCTAAAAACGGATAATGCAAGCTATTATATTTTTATCTCGTCTTGGATGACACTCCTGCACAACTAACTCCCTTTCATAATAAATAATATTAGTTCTTTCCCTTCATGTGCTCGGATTCCTTCGAAAGATCTGTAACGGCTTTACCTCTGTGAACTGTTCTTACATTTCTAATTGCGGTTGAATATTACTTTTTTTATCTTTTACAAAAATCTTCTAATTATTCCGGTATTTATATCGCTTTGTTAAACTTTCATTAGTTGAGTCTGGTTCAAGAATGTTGCTGCATGGCAAAAATGTCAGTCTTCGTCCAGCCAAAAGCTGACGTGGTGTTAGCAATTCTGCTTCTCTGACATCACTATACCATAAATCACTGGTCGTGATTTTAATATTGCCTGAGTTTCAATTAAAGCTGTAACCTTCATGAGTATTTCTTCAAACATGACTTGATAGATCTAACTAGCCTTTTCCAGAATACCCCATCAGGCCGCCTTCTCCACCTTGAACTTCTAACTCAGTATCTTTGAACTTCTGAGTCTTATGAATCGTATTCCCTACTTTTTGTAAATCCTAATCTGCCCTTTTGAAAGTTTTTGCATTGTTAGAATATATCACTCCGTAAATTCCTCTTTTCGAAATAAATATTGTACAGGAAGAAAAAAATGTTTTGCTGTTAGGCTAGACACCAGTTCCGAGTGCAACGCTCTTGTTGCAGCGCATCTATAAAGAGTAATTATAAGCTTGCTCAGTTTCATCATTTGTAATTAAAGTACCAGAAAAATCGATTCCAACAACTTCGAATGGGTTTGTCTGTGTATTCTTTCGGATGGTAACGGAGCGATATCTTGACTTAGTGGCTTAGCTCTAAATCTGTAGCGGATCACACATTTGCTAATATTACTCTTTACACGTTGTCGGCCTTTTATTATACAAAATTTCTCCCTAATTTGAGTTACGGTGTCAGCTACACCGGAATGTCTTAGCGCAGAAGTGGGGAACGTGTGGCCTCTAGCTCTTGTATTAATTAATATTTAATTATATAGATCACGGCAATTTGAAAATTAATTAAATAATGTGCTGTCATCTATTAAGGATAACATGAATTAGAACGCTGAAATGTTGCAGTTCTAACAGTCTTTCATAGTCTGAAATTATTGCCATTCTGGCGCACTTTTCAGTTTGCCAACGTCCAATAATAGAAATTCTGTTTTGTTCTTACTTTTGGCCATGGTTTACGCCTTCTTGAAATACACTAACCCTGTTGCTATAGAACCGCCACCTACCAGATACCGAGATGGTAGCTGTTTTGAGACAGATAGTTCCAACTTCTATCCCTCTGCCCTGTACCCCTGAGTAGTTCCTTGCATGTTGCCCTGCCCTGTACCCCTGAGTAGTTCCTTGCATGTTGCCGAGTTGGTGATTTATAGTTATCTGTGCATGCTTCTAGCTATCTCGTCTCGTATTGCTGACGGCCATTCTGAAAATCAAGTTATTGTTTTACTTATTTTGAGGTTTTACTGTATTTTTACTAAGTATACGCTTTCTTAAAATTACTATTTAATATTCGCTTTTGCTGCATCGTGTCAGATTGTAAGAGAAGAAAATTAAATGAAGAAAACAGGACGTTTAATATAGAGTGGGCTTTAGATTATTTCTTTATTTCTGTGAAAGATAAAATGGTGTGTTTATTGTGGAAAACAATTTTGACTACTCTGAAAAAAGGAATGGAAATAAACACTATTTTGACTCATAAAGAACTTAAATATTTCAATTTAGAAGGTGAATCTCGACAAGCTGCAGTTCAAAAATCGAAGAGTGAAAAACATCATCAACGGGCGTCTTTAAACGCTTTTTTTTTTGGGAGGGAGGAATACCACTGCAGTTGCTATTACTTGCAAACTAACACATGTACTTGGAAAAAGAGAGAGACCATTTAGTGATGTAGAAATAATTAAAAGAGTGTGCTGTTGAAACAGTAGGTATGTTAGATCCAGAAAAAGTTGATAAATACAAACAACAATTGCCTCTTGCAAGAACATTAAAAGTCGGCAGCACGAATTAGCTGAAAATGTTAAAGAGCAACTTCCTATACACAAAGTGAAATATAAACAAAGTATGTAGGAATTATACAAAGCGAAGATGTTAATTTTTCAATTGCCTTAGATGAAAGCATTGATAAACCTGATTCGGCGCAAGTTTTATATTTTATTCGTGCTGTAACTAAAGATTTTCAGTGTTACGAAGAACTTCTTGCTCTGAGTTACACTAACTGGAAGAACTGGAACGGAGTTGATATTTTCGAAAACTTCAGAAAAATATGCCATCCATTACAATTAAATGTCTGCGTCGATGACGTACCTTCCATGACAGGTAACAAAGAAAGATTCGTTGCTTTATTAAATATGAAAAACTTGATATAATTTCACTGCATTTTTCATCAGCAAAATCTTTGAGCAAAAATAATCATTTTGCAGGACACTGGATAGAACTATTTCGATTGTCAACTATAATCCCGTAAATGCAATGCTTCACGTGAATTTCAGCAGATGCTAAATTTAGACAAGGAAACGTAGTGTTAATCTGCCGTACTACTGCAGCGTTCGTTGGCTATTCAGTAGGACAAGTTTTGATAAAAGTTTTAACTTTACGACGACAAATTTTAAACTTTTATCAATAACAGGGGAAAATGTGTGATGTATCGGTTGAAGCATTTTGCAGAAACAGTGCATTTTTGTCTGATATTATGACAAAACAAAACAATACAATTTAAATACTTGCCTGCAAGGTAAAACGAAGCATGTATATGAGATGTGGCAAAAGATCCAAGCGTTTCGAAAAAAATTAACATTTTTCCAAACAAACTCTCTTATTTGTATATATCTGCAGAACACTTTCCGGAGCTAGCAAAAATGTTGAATGAGCAAAAATGTAAAAATAAAACGTTCGATGAATATGTAGGTGTGTTGGATTTTTTTAATTGAAGAATATACTGAGAGATTTTCAGATTCACAAGCACACTCCTGCTATGATACTGGCATTTGAACCGCATTTAGTAGATATATCCAAAGCTTATACTGAATTACAAATGGAGTTACTTGAGTTGCGGGAAGATAGTATCCTAAGATCTCTTTTTGACGCTAAAAAGGATCCCACAGAAATTTGGAAAAATGCTGTTGAATATCCATGCCTACGAGAGCATGCACGATATTTACTTTCCTGCTTTGGAAGTACTTACTGCTACGATTCAATATTTTCTCTCATGACAAAAATTGAAACTAATTTAAGAACGCAAATTACAGATGCTCCTTTAGAGAATCTAAGGCTGCGCGTTAGGAAGCTTGATCCAAATATTCAATTACTTTCAGGCAAGAAACAATGCAAATATCCCACGAAATTAAATTTTCCATCGGATTTCAGCACTATTTTACATACTGCTGCTATGTTGGTGTTTTATAACTTAATGTTGTTACTTTTCTAATGTGTTACTAATGTTTCTAATGTGTTATAATTTATTACACTGTAGGGTTTATATTTATTTTAACTAACATTTATTTTAAGTTATCTTTCCTGTTTAGCCTTCATTTTGCCCTAGAAATGCCCGTGCCAGAGTATGTAAATTGTAGTAGCCCGCGCAGTTTATTCAGATTTAGCGGAACCTAGTTGAATTAAATACACTCATGTCCATAAATTAAGGATAATGCAAAATCAGGCAAAGGAAGAGTTAGAAGCAAAACAAATTTGACGTATTTGTAAAGCTTATTTATTAAACAAAAGGTAAAGAGCAAAAAAAGATGCTATATGTTTGATATTATTAAAAAAATTAGCGATTTTTTTCTCACTGGAGCAAATTACAAAAAAAAAAACTATTTACAAAAAACCAATATTACATGGTTGGTATGATTGTTAATACATTGTATGTCTCCCAGACGATGCAATACAGTCCGTACAACGCCTAGGCATGCTGAGTATCAAATTATCGATCTGATCTTGGGGGATATTACACCACTCAAAAAGCAATGCTCTCCGAAGTTCCGGTAGACATGTAGGAGGAGGTTGACGGGCTGCAACTCGTCGGCCAAGCATGTCCCACACGTGCTCTACTGGATTCAAGTCCGGTGAGAATGCTGGCCAGTCCATACGGGTGATATCCTCCGATTGAAGGCATTCGCTTACGATGTTTGCACGGTGAGGACGGGCGTTGTCATCCATAAACACAAATTGTGCGCCCATGGCGCCCCGAAACAAACGTACATGTTGTTCCAGAATGACGTCCCGATAGATTTGGCTTGTCATGGTTCCAATTTGAACATGCAGGTCAGTTCTGGAACCCAGAATAATTCCACCCCAAACGAGCACTCCTGCACCACCGTAACGGTGTCGTTCAATGATGTTTTCTTGGTGGTAACGGGTACCTGGAGCTCTCCATATGAAAGTCCGGCGAGAATCAGACTGCAAGCTAAACCTGGACTCGTCGGAAAACATCACACAAGCCCACTGTTGCGGTGTCCACAATGCATGCTCTCTACTCTAGGCTAACCGCAGGTGACAGTGAGTTGCAGTAAGTGGAACGCATCTGACAGGTCTACGAGCATATAAACCAATCTGCGCTAAGCGTCTGTACACGGTCTGCCTTGAAATTGTCGTACCAGTGGCTGAAGAGAGCTGACGAGACAGGTCTGAGGCTGTGCTCCGCCTGTTTCTTTTGGCAGTAACTGCCAAATACCGGTCCTTATTCGGCGTTGTAACTCTGGGGCGATCTGTGCTGTAACGTCTACTCACATTACCATCATCTTGGAATCGTTGTCAAAGCCTGGAGATGACACTCTGGGCAATTCCAAATTCGTCTGATACTTCCAGTTGGGTACGCCCCCATTCCAGACGGCCGATCATTCTAGCACGTAAAAAATCATTCAAATGCGTCCTTTGTGTCATAACTATTCGGTTATTGCACTGAAATGCTTATAAAGCGCCTGAGAACAATTTTACTTGTTTGCCTGTATTCCTTATATATCAGTCTCTTATTTATCTCGTCATTGTGACGTCATCGGTGTCATCTGGTTACTTCCTGAAATTTGCATATGATTCTTGAAGATGTGTGTAGTGATTTTACAGGTGATATATTTATTTTAGAGTTCGATTTCCGCGTGACTCCGAATTATGCTTAATTTATGAACCTGAGTGTAGTTGACGAAACCAGAGTGTGAGAGTCTTGCTTTGTAGTTACACTAGTGGGGTTGTTCGGTAGATTTTAGATCAGCGCGTGTCGGTCTGTGGGCCTACTTTGCAGCAGTGCTAGTTTTAAACTGTTTAATCAGTAATATTGATGAATCTCAGCGGTAATAAAAAACGTGGTTAATTTAGGATCTCAGAGCCTCGTCGGTAGTGTTTTGATATTTGTTCATCTAGTCATTACTTTCAGTTTTGCGTTTTGTTTCAGTTAACCTCCGGGTTGGCGTAGCTTGTGAGCGTCAGGTAGACGCATTTGTCATTTTAAAGATAAAATAAAAAAGGGCTTTAAACCCGTCTCACGTTTCTGTGTAAATTTACACATAGTAGCAATCGCTACCCCAATTTCTGACAAGTTGGGCCAGCGAGATCTTACAACACATTAATAGTGTAATAAATTTATTGAAAAATACTTCTACTCTATTATTTTTATTTGGAACAGTATTTAAATATGTGTAGTTATTTATTAAAAATTTATTAGAGATTAATGTTATAATAAGTTGTTAGCCTTATATGAATACAAAAATATTTTATATTGTAAATATTTATTTTAATCAATGACTTAATGTTTTTGCATTATTTCTATATAATACAATAAAGTGATAAAATTATGCAAAACTATAATAATTTCACAAAAGTCTCATTTATAGGTATATCAACTTATGCGGCCTTTTTTGTCACTACCAAATTTAAAAATTTCCCACTTCTTCTGTCTTAGTGTTGCCTGACACTCTTTAATAATAAGATCTGTCAAATGGCCCATCTTAGGTAATATTGCCGGATATGTGTGTTATAGCTCAAGTCATCATTTTGAAGCTTTCCACCTACTCTGAGTATTCCATTTGAGTCTACAAATGGGATTAATGCAAACATTTTTAAACTGTCAATGCTGTACTTTAGCTTTAACTTTCTTATTTCCTCTCTAAATTCTTCTTTCTGAGCCTGAGATCCAGAAATTCTCTACTTTAGTCATTTCTTCAGTATTGAACAGGTCCAGTTCTCCTTAGTTCTGGGTTTTTCATATTATTGATAAATATGAAAACATAAAATGTTATTCTGTATACTTTCTTTATGTTGCTGAAGTTCTTGATGGGAAAGGTAGGTTCGCAGTTCTTAACAATACAGTTTGCTGTTAAGATTTCTTGTTTCTTTTCTTTTTCGCTTCTCAGAATTTGTTGTTTTATCATTTTCATTGAGAATCCTTGAAGATGTGGACGAAAAGGTGTTATCTTTAACAAGCCAAAGTGAGCCATACCACCACAGTTCGTTTTTTTGGAAGGGTTTCTACTTTCTCTCCCCTCGTCAATAAAGGCGAAGTATTCCCTCAACTACGATAATAATTCCACCAATCTGTATCAGTTTTCTTTTGGATTTCCAGACATCTATTTTTTATAAATTATTTCCATTTCGTCAAATCACTCTTGATCCAATGTAGTACTATTTCTGGTATAAATTATTTCCATTTCATCGAATCACTCTTGATCCAGTGTAGGACTATTTCTGAAATTTCTGTCCACAAATGTATTTTCATTTCTATGTTCATCAACGAATGTCGAATAAATGTAATGAACCGAGCTCCTAAGACTGCTCCCAAAGTCTCCAATCTAGATAACGTAACCTTCTTTATAGGGGCCGTTCATGCTTTGAACATGTCAAAATGATATTTTTATTACCTCTTTTTCATTGTATCTCAAATATGCAACTGCGCCATATCCCTTTTGGCTACTATTTGTAACACAGGGCGATTGAATATTCGACAGATTATTTTTTGATAGACTGTTGAAATAATGTCTTGGAATTTCAACAATTTTAATTAAGCAATATCATTTTAATACATCAATCTCATTTAAATCGTTTATGAAATTCTTGGTCAATTTGCATTCCTTAGGTATACCCTTTGCAACAATCTTGCATCATCATTCTACCTGCACCAACAAAAGGAGATAAGAAACCGATAGGATCGTATATTTGTCCCGCAACTTGAAAAATCTTCCATTTTGCTATTTCCTAATTTAGAGCTTTGATCAGTTCATCTCAGACGCGAAATTCAGACTGTTTCAGTCTTTTTTATAATTTCAGGTATATCATAACACAGTACTTTTATTCCATCTTCATTAAACTTCGTATTTTCAGCTGCATTCCAGATCGCGTGTAATTGGGCCCTATTGCTCTGCCACTTTCTCATATCGAAACTAGAGAACATCATAATCTTTTTCACATCTTCATAAATTTCTGGAGCTTCTTCATCATCTGTACCATGAATCAAATCATCCACATGAATTCTTACTTCAAGACCGATCCTTGAGGATTGTGAATTCAATTTTCTTGCGTGGTGCTTTATAGTTGCTGAAAAAGGGACTGCAAGTTGCTACGAATATTACACGGGGCATCATTCTTAAAATGCCTTTGTTGCACCTTTTTCTTTGCAACCCAAAGGAATCTTACTGCATTTCTGACCTCAGGCTTCAACAGAATTTATAAAAAGGCAGTTTCGATATCTGCAGCAAAAGTTTCTTCTAAATCCCTTAACCTTTTTAGAGTTGTACTAATTTCAAAATCCTATGGATTTGAAATATTCTCAACTACATTAATTACCGTAATTGCGGAATGAAATGTAGAGGCATTACTTTAAGCTTCAATTCCAATTGTAGTGTAGGTTTCAGAACAGTAAGATCCTTTGATAATCTTTTGATCTTCCCAGTGATTTCAATAAAAATCATTACCAATTAATACTGATATTTTGGGCTATGACTTGTTGGTATTTGCAGTGTCAACGAGTATTATCGAATTTTCCTTGTGATAATTAAATATTTCTTTTCCTAGCACACGAATAACAGCTTGGTTAATATTTAGAGTTTTGAGAGCTTTAATTATTTTTTTCCCGAATCCACCTATATCCTACCCTATCCTTTAAGAATAACATTTTTTAGCCTTTTAGCCATAAGCTTAGTGGAGCCGAAGATGTACAAGTGAAGATCTTGTTCCTCTATATTATTTAATTTTAATTGTTTTGATACTTCTGCAGAGGTGAAACATTTATGACAATCTAAATCGGAAATAAGTCTTACTTTCCTCCCCCGCCCCCCATTCTGATCTAGAACTTTATTATAGATTTTGGCTTACTTTCGGAGCACATGTTAATTCCAACGTCGTAGCCGACATAAAGCGAATTATCGCTGTGTCTGACATTAACTACAGATTTTTGAAAAGGTTTAAAATGAACCTTTTTTTGTTTAAGCACAAGCTTTGAACATAAATGCACTTCCTTATGCTCACAAAACCAACCGCAACCTGTTACGATATAACTAAAATAACCGTCAATTCTAATTTAAAACGTATACTAGTAGTCAAAGACTACACAATTAAATTTTAAACTTAAGTTGGCTCAAAAACTCTAACTACCATACCGTATTTAAATATCGGCAGCAATAATGTAAATTAACGAATAATTACGAATTTATCAGAGATGGCAGGAGCTACGCAGATTGCTCGAAATACGCTGCTACAATCCGAAGACCTCAGCTTAAATACTCATTTACATTTCTGGTGAGGAAATGGAAAGAAGTTATAATAAAGGTTAAAATTATAAATAACTGCTTAATTTAAATGTATTAGTATCATTGTCATTTTCATTTAAGATTTATAAGTCATGTTCTAACGAATCGAATTTAGTATTATCTGATTACATTTCCCTTTCCATAGCGATCAATCTCGTAGCTGACGCTTTTAGCATTCTATGCTTCTTTTTTTAGCGATTTTAACTTATCCATCTTAATAATTAATATTCAGCCATTGATGGACAATAATAAATACATAAATCATAATCTATCTAAAGATCAGTGGCAATCTCGGGACTTAGGCTCTATGCCCCCTAATTTTACATTTTGTTTTATTTACTTAATTTTCCTTCAAGAAGACGACTGAACACTTGGAATTCATTTGCCATTTTATCACACGGAAAATTTTATTTACTAGATATGTTTCTTACTATATTTTATTTCAAAATGTTACTATAATTAAAGATAAAATATCGTCGAAAATGAGGAAATAGTGAACAAAAAATAATAAAACATATCACCAGAAGACTAATACCGTCTTTTTCCGAAAATAAGACACTGTCTTACTTTCTTTTTTTTTGTCCAAAATACGCGCTAGGGCTTATTCTCGGGGAAGGGCAAAAATAAAAGTATATTTATATATTTTTATTTAATATTTATTTTACACAGAATATAGAAATTTAAATTTATTCAATTATAGTGATGTCATCTTCTTCTGGAACACCGCCATAAATAAAATTCTGAATTGTATTCTGATTTTCTTCCAAATCCATTTCCTGTTGAATCATCGGTCCGAATATCTCATGCCTTGCGATATAGCTATCGTTAAATGAATACTTCTTGTCTAAGTAGCCTGTTCGTAGTGCATTGGAAACATCACTATCAGTTATTTTGTCCCATGAATTTTTTACCCAATTCACAACTTCCTGTAAGCCTGGTTTTACAAAATTACCTCTATGATTTCTCACCATTCTGTTTTCAATATATTCATTGATTTCCATCCGTAAATGATCCTCGAATGGCTTGTTTTTTGTAATGTCAAGTGTCTGGAGGTAACCAGTCATTCCCGCCGGAATCATTATTTGACCAAACTTCCTCTCAGCAAGAAAGTTTTTCATGTCTTTAGCGCCATGAGTCTGGCTGAATCCCAAACTAGTAAACCTCTATTCTGACCCCTCAACAGTGGTGGCAGCATAAAATCAACCCACTTTCTTATAACTGCTTAGGTGCACCAGGCTTTTTCACTTTCAATGACATAAATTCCTGAAACACGTTGAATCTGGTCTTTTTTACCTTTAGTGATTAAAAATGGCGATACTTTCTTGCCATCTAGACGAATCGCCAAAATACAGGTAACACGTGCACTATCGTAACCGGTAGAAGGAACGTAAATTGACGAAGAAGTCTTGTGGTGAAGTGCCGTTTAAGCTCCTTGGCCTAGGAATACCGCGGTCTCATCCATAGCAATCATGTTGGAGAGTTGGTATTTCGGAAAATCGATGCCATCAACAGAAAGCTTAAACGCAAGTGAACGCTTAACAACTTCATTGTCTTCCAGCTTAAACAATGTTGTTGATCTCCTTAGAGACAGTTCATATCGTTTAAGGAAACTGTCCAACCAGTATGATGATGCTTTAAATTCTTCTGTGGATATATCAAATTCAGTTGTTGTTTCAAGGGCAAATTTTTGAACATCAGCCCTGCGCGCAACCAAAGCCATTGCTCTCCTGCCTGCAATACGTTCCCAGATGCAATCTTCCAACTCAGAAAATAACGACTGCCGACCTGATCCAACTCTGCGTTTTTTCTCATTTCCTTGGTCCACCAGTTGACACAAGTAATCGTAGTCTGCACGCCATTTACGAACCATACGGAGATCCAGCATCTTCTCTTTACAGAATGTTATAAGATTTACACCCCTGGAGTCTTCCACGATTCCCTTTTTGTACTCGACGGAATAGCTCTTTCGTTTTGTACTTATTTTAACTGGGGTTAAAAATTATTCACTTTATTTTTAAATAAAATTACGTATGAGGAAATAACCAGACTTACCAGACTGAAATGCATGAACGTTGTATACCTGAACTGTCGCTCAATGTAGACTGCTGCCTTATGTTGTATTTTTAAGATAAATTCCAAGAATTAATTTGAAAGGAACTGTAGAGGTAAACAATTAATTTCTCGGAATATTTTGTTTCAAACATTTCTCTGAAATACGAGTATTAGGAAATTTAAACATATTATTACGTAATAAATCAACAACATTTTTTAACGAATTCTTTTTGTCACATTATTTTAAGTAGGGATTGTTTTCGGGATATGTCTTATTTTACAAAAAGTTCCGAAAATGACGACAGGTCTTATTTTCGGAGGATGTCTTATTTTACAAAAAGTTGCGAAAATCACGATAGGGCTTATTTTCGGAAGATGTCATATTTTCAGAAAAAGACGGTATAAGATTCCAGGTAGGCAGCATATTACAAGATAAAAAATATTTCTGTAAATGTTAATGAATTGATGGATTGTCTCCACGCTTGCTAAATCTGCTTTTAAAAAGTAATACTTTTTATGTCTAACCGGCAACTCACAAAATAAATTTCCCTTTACTTTACATAGACTATATACACTCATGTCCAAAATTATGTTTACATGCATAAATTCACGGATTTCTCAGAGACTAATAATTTAATGAATTTTCGTGGAATCATACATAACATGATGACACATAAGTGCAAAAGAAAAAATTGAAGATCACCTCATATGATATAAAATTGTAGCATGAAACAATAAAAATGGTAATAAAGTGTGACAAAGAGAGTTAAGAAAAAAAGGAATGATTCAGAAAAAGAATTAAGTCTTACGAATTTCATATGGAATATGATCTCCCCTGACTTGTACACACATACCACAACGTGTTTTAAGGTTGGAAATAACGTTGTTAACCACAATTTGGGGAATTAATCTCCACTCTTCCAGCAATGCCGTCTTCAGAGCATTTACATCTCTAGGAGGAGGATGTATACGTGCAATTGCTCTTCCAAGGTAGTCCCATAAGTTCTCTATCGGGTTAAGGTCAGGAGAGTTTGGTGGCCAAGGTATT
>KK115030.1:150841-269652 GCA_000611955.2 Stegodyphus mimosarum | reverse complement strand
ATTGTTTGCCGTGATGCAACAGTTCCAGTGGCGGCTGCAAGCTCTGAACTTAACTGGCGAGCAGTAGCCTTTCTGTTACGACGGGCAGTTAATGCCAGATACCGATCTTCAGAAGCAGTTGTCATTCGTTTCCGACCTTGTCCAGGCCTCCTTACAACACTTCCATCATTTTGAAACTGTTTCCATAGCTTAGAGACTGTCTGTCTTGAAATATTCAGACATGGGGCTGTTTCCATGATTGACTGCCCTGCTTCTAAACGGCCGATAATTCGCCACTTTACAGATTCTTCCAAATGATACTTCGAAGCCATAACAAACCGCTTTGAGTCCCTACGCACTGAAATCAAACGCTATGTTGCAGAAATTCACTCAAATATTCAATTTGCGCAAAGCGCTTGATTTACCCTTGGATGACGTAACGCCTAGATTTGCATATCACAAACCGTTTGATTACTTTTGATTGGATAATGCTAATTAGGCTTGGGTTTCACGCATTTCCTGCAAATACGGATCACATTGATTCGATATTTCATTGAATATCATCATTTTTGGGTATGTTTGGACATGAGTGTATTTTTAGAATATTATGTCTGCGCCTTTTTCTAAATTAATTTAATAGCTTTTTAAAAAATATATTTTACTTACTATTTATTGACATTATTTAAGTAACAAAAATTTTAAAATGCATAAATAAATTAATTAATAACGATCTTAATTCTTTTGACTGTTTAAGTTATTGTTAATTTACTTTTTTGAATATCAAGAGGAATAAGAACTGCGCTGGAGAGGTTGTAACAATCAAGAAGGGAGGAGTGATATTAAAGTATTCATGAGGTTGAATAATATTAATATAAATAGCTAAAAAATTCTTTTTACTTCTTTGAACGAAGAAAGAGAAGTATTGTAATTGCGAAAATTTTCAGGCATCATATTTCAACGAAAATATCTTTTTGACCACTCTCGAATTCATTTGAACGAAGATCTTGCGTGACATCTGTACGTACAGCAGAATAAAAGATTTCTTTTTTCAAAACGATTGTAAAATGGATTCAGAAGAGAGTTTTTTGTGACTTCTATACGAAGGTACGTATCTCACTTAGCTCAAAAATGGTTAACCGTAAAACGTTGAAATTTTTTATGAAGGGCTGCTATAGCATGTAGGTGTGAGCCTCCCTTGTTTAGTTTGCAATAAGCAACACCCATTCTGTTACCCGACTCGTTGAGCTACATTTTTTTTTATTCTTATATGTTAGTAAATTGTGCATTTTTTTTTCCTTCTTTAAGAGGGATTGAGTTATATTGTTCATATGTTCCGGTTAATCTTTTTATGCCTTTAGTTAATTGCTTGCAATAGTTATACGATTATCAACAATTTAAAAGTTGTTTAAATTAATGAAGCCGCCATTTGTTTACATTTGAAACTCTTAGTAGGAAAGTGAATTCAGTCAAGTTGGTGCACCAACTTTAGTGCCTTTTTATTCATAGGAACTGAAACCTAACTTTCAGTTTTGTGCACTGAAAATTTTCCTGCATGCTGGTTGAATTGCTTGTTTTTTGCTTACAAACTCTAATTTTTATTGTAAAAATTGTTTTTTTAGCTGTAGTTGGTGTTTCAGGTTTTTCTGTATTTTACAATTTTTAACGAAGATGTTTACAGTTTTTATGTATTTTTGCTTTGCCACAAAGTGAGAACTGAATTAATCGAATGAGAAATTGAGAAATATATATTTCTAATGAAATTCGGGAGAAAAAAAGGAGAGAGAAAGCTTAAGGGAGGTGCACAACTACAAATTGATACTACTTGTTGCATTAGCAAAAAGTACGGAGATAATATTCTTTTTAAATTGATTAATAGTATCCAAAGAATACGGAGGACAGTCTGTTAAGAACGTAATATAGTATAGCAGCAGGCCAACGTGTAGATTTTTATGCTTTCTGCGATTTGTTTTCGGATGTTGTGTTTATGATACGTTGCTTTATGAAACGAGATTTATCGTTTCACATTAGAATTACTTCCTGCAGTGTATTTTACTTCTCTTCTCACAGATCCCAAGAACATTTTCTTGAACATAAGTTAAAGTATTGGTCTAAAAAATAAAATAATATCACTCGTAACAAGCTCAAGAAAATTAAAATTCCTTAAGACCTAACACTACTTGTTAAATGTATGTTTACTAGCATTACTACCTGTTGAGGAATCAATAGTTTCTTCAACAGCCATTTCCTTCGCTTGTTTCGTTTGTCAAGTGTCTCAGAATGAGAACGGTTGTGTATTAGCGATCTTCAGAGTCAGAAAGATGCATTAAGAAAATAGGTATAATTTGAAATTTATAAAAAGTATTATTTTTTAATAATGGTAATCTTTATTAAATCACGGGATATCCGCGTTTCACTCCAAAGTTTCAGATTCGTTGCTCCGGCTTGGAGATTTTTGATTTAAAAACCTATAAACCGCGAGGGTGCATAATCTTTGCGTATTTTATCGTCTTTGATCAAATAAACAAATGAAAGAAACCATTGTAATGGAATGTTGTTGAAATTTTGCCAGTATTCTGACAACCATGAGGACTGCTCATCTGCGAAGTTTCAAATTCTGAGATAGCATACGCTTTAATATTTATTCAGCTGAACACCCGTGATGCGAATTATATGGAATACGACTATTTAGAAACCAGTGAAAAATCTCGTCCTCTCCTTGATTAAAGCTGAAATAACTCGGAACTTTTTCGAAGTATTAATCAAAAATTTGGGGTGGCTGTCCCAAGGTAGTCTCTTCACAATTCTTCATTAGTGTGAAGTATGATGTTTTTTGCATGAAAATGCTTTTTAAAATATCAAGCTTATCTTATATGCGCAGAGTAATATTTGAAAAATATAAAATTTAACGTATCCCGTATTTTTTGCAGTGTAATGAATGAATCATACTCATTTAGTGTTATTTCTGTAAGTATAATAATACTTGGAATATTTATCTTTTCTTGCTACCGTTAACATACCGCCCACCAGAAACCAAGCTAAAGCCGGTGAGACTGGCAGTTTGACCTGAGTTCGAATTCTGGCGAATAAGCTGGTTGCATGGATGTCTTCGTAGTTGTCCCTGCGTATAATGTAGATACGAGCTAGTTTCCCTTAGAAAGTCCTCCACGAAGGCATCCTTCACTGTAGGCAGATAGTATTCGCATGGTTTGCCATAAACAAATCAATCAGCCTTTAGCGTATTAAGCTAATATATGCCAGGTTGTTTTAGATGCAAGAACATTTCAAACAAGATGCATGCGAGAACAGACATACGTGCAAGAGCATTTCGTTAAAAAGGGCTGAATCGTCTTATATTACGAAGCTGTGTTTTATTTGAGCTGTTACCCTTAATCCACTCTTGATTGTTAAATTCTTAATACGCCAAGGAGGGTAGTAGTGTCTCTGCTGGCAACATTTGTTTAAAGTCAACGCTTTAGCTGCACACCGAATCGCAAAGACGGGTGTTATTTATCGAAGTGCGCAACAGCGACATAGTGCGCTATTTTGTGGAAGAATCGGTTCTAACTGGTTTAATCGGGTTGTGAGAAATGCTGTAGAGCATGCAATGTCTACAGGATCGATTATGTGTGATGGATAGATCAGCTTTTAGTGAAAGATAACTCGTGGCGCATTCTTCCTAGGTGTCGAAAAATGGAGTTGCACTTCCTGCCTTCTTTATATGACTTGGTTTTTGATTCATTATCACATCCCCTTCATTAACATGCTAAAACTTCGCCAATGAAGCATATAAGTTCTTCTAAAGCTGTCAATACTAATTAATAGTCAATCCATTTCATCGCAATTACATCTTTAGTACACATTTAGTTGCTACCATACAGTTTTTACACATTTCGTGCACATTTAGTTATGAAGGTTTTTATTTTAGTTTTGGCAAGTCGTTGTTCTTTCAACATTACATTGTTTAAAAATTTAATAAAAAGTACACGTATATTATTTGATAATTAAGTTTTTTTTTCACAATTGAATCAAGATATTTAATCAAGATATCTTTGATAATATATTATCAAGAAAATCAAAAGAATGACTCACCAACCTCAAAATAATTCCTACTTGAATATAAGACTATATTTTTTCTGTAACATTTCTTCTTGAAAACTAATATTATCTTATACGTTCAGCCTTAAAGATACGTTACGATAATTTACTTTTTTATCCTTAGGTGTGAAATTCAAAGGAAAACTAACTAACCTAGTTTAACCTCAAGATGTAGTATTTAGGCCATTTAATTATCATTCTGAATTATCAATATATGATACTGATTGCTTGTACCGAATACTTAAATAATTCAGTAGAAATAGATTAAACAATCCCAGGAGGATGCTAAAATTGTGTAAAGGAACTTATTATATTTAAAATAATTAATCGAATTTAAAGGCGAAACCGTATGTTTTGACAAAGTTTTTTTATAAGTGGAAATACCAGCGATATTGAAATTAATAATACTTTGTTGATTATTCATATTTTCATGTTCCGTACCAACTTCCCAATAGGTTAATAATCTGAAACATGAAAACCTGAATTATCCAAGATAATTGTATCATGTTTCATTCCGCATGACATTTTGAGCATTTAAAGATAAAAAATAAAATACACCATAAAATGAAATGGAAATAGAAAAATGAAAAATATATACGTATTTACATAAAGATATATATACATTTTGCACTCATAAATCATGCGATTACCACGACTTGATAAAGTCTCGCCCAAATAAATCCTTAGTACATAATTTTAAAAATAAAATTGACATAAAAATATGAAATTTTAAAAAAAAAAAAAAGTCAATTGAAAATGCAGAAATGCAGTGGTCAGTTTAACGGTAGAAATTAAACTTACTAAATATTTGACTTGTAACAAATTTTCTTTTAATGTTGTAAAAAGCATATTGTAGAAGGTTATTAAACTCCTTAAAATTCAATCCAAACTATTAGGAGCGAAAATTACCTCTAAAAGAAGTAAGAAAACACTGAAAAAATAAAAAAAGAAATTAAAGGGGGGAATGAAAGGTTTTAGACATTAAATTGTGTCCAAAGGGGCTTTTTTGTTTAACGTTTTGTGTGTTACCTTTATTAATATCACGTTCTTCGCACTTCAACCATAAAATTCAGTTTAAGAGTAATATCGAAAAATAATTTTAAATTGAGCATAACTTTAGAATTTACGATACATAATCTCACGCGCTGGAGATAAAAATGTTTTTTTTGTACAACATTGCCGTTGCTCTCTTTGAAATCCTTGAGTTTGTTAATCAATTTATTAATTTTACAAAATATGAAATCGATAATAAAACAAATTCCATATTTCAAATTTGGGATTCCAGATGCCCATATTCGCGGAAGAATTACATCATTCAAAATGTGATGGCTCTAGGTACCGTTGTTTTATCACAATGCGAGAAACCTATATACATTTATGCAGATTCTTTATTATGTAATTTTTTCGAATATAATACAGAGCGATAATATTTGGTGGCAACAATTTGAAAAGTGAAACGGACATTCGGAGTGATTTGACGCAAAATAGCAAAACGAAAACAATATTCTTTCAGGGACAAAGTCCCTTTGCACTAAAAACTTACAAAAAAACTGTGTCAACGTTCAAACAATCTGTAAAAATCAAAAATCTTAAAAGTAATAACTTTTTCTGGACTCCGTCATTTCTATATTAACTCTATTATATGATTTTTACAATGACGATGACATAGCTGATTCGGATCATAAGTGAAAATTTCGAGAATCGAAACTTTCTCTTCGTAAGTTACCATATTAGATAACTGTGCACTTTGCTTCTATCTCTGTTCTCTCCAAGGTGATGCCTCCCTGCTTTCTTCCTATTGCGTCAATACGAAGATTGTAAGGTTCTTGAAAACTAATGGCACTTTAATATATCAATTTATTTGTGGCCACAAAATAGTCATTGAAAAAAATGAATTTTTTTTGGCTTCCAAATTTGTTCTTCAGTATGGATCTGAGCAATGCAATGAATATATCTGCATCATTACATCTAAATCTCCATTATTATTTAGACTGCGTATGACGTAAGTGCGGGCGAAAAATTCATCTGTGCGATTATGAAATGTGTTATCGACAAGGACTGAAGATTTGCCATGACTATTCATTTAATTTTATTCTTGCATCCACATGAAACATCGCTCTTAATCTTTCAGTATCTAGGTTTTCAGTTTCGGTGTGGGTGGGTGGGAGAAACCTGCATCATTTCAGCTACACATTCCCAGTGCTTTTTAAAGTCATTAACCTCTGTTTAAAGGATATACTTCAAGTTTGTGTGCGAGAAATTTATTTTCACTTCCTTTTTTAGTCACATAGTTCGTCAAACAAAAACTCAAAATTATTAATATCTTAGGATCAGGTTCATTTTCAGTGAAACAAAACTCAAATAGTGCTGTGGATTTTAAAATTTTACATCAAGTGTTTTATGAATCTAGTAAGGTTCTAATTAGTGCAGCTAGAATTTTGTTATCATCATATAGAAAATTGTTAATATTTAATGCTGTTTTGAAATTTGAACACGTAATACTGTTTTCGTATAACACTGGATTTTAGAAATTTAGTATTATTTTATGAAAATAATTAAAATTTTATAGTATCAAATAATTTAATTTTTCATATAAAGTTTTGTAATTATTTCATTTATTGAAGGTTATTAAAAAATACTGTATTAAATTATTTTAATTTTAAATTATTGTTTAAAAAACCTTTTGAATTATTGTTCAAAACATTGAATTTTAAGAATTCAATAAGTGTTTTAAGAATGAGCTAAATACAGGAATGAAATAATTTTGAAAAATTAGTTTAGAACAAGGTAAACAAATAAATACCGTTTAAAGTATAATGATGAAAATAGATAATGTTTAGAATATTGATTATTGTTATGATGAATAATGAATAACTAAAAATTTGAGAAATTGAATAATTGTAATAAAATTTATATGAGTAATATAATTCAAAAAGTAAAATTTCTAGAAAAAATTACTTTGGAATTATAGTAAATAAATGTTTTAAGTAATTAATTAATTGTATAATGTAGTGTGTTGAGTGAGTACTGGTACAAAAACAGGGGCCTGTTTTTACCTCTGTGCAATTGTTCCTTGTATACCGTCTTCATACAAGAGAATGTTGAATACTCTCATTTTATGACTGGCAGCAATTTTTTAATATATTATAATTATTTTATATTTTCTTTATGTATGTATTAGTGCAGTTCACAAAATTCCTTATGCAAGGAACGAAGGCCTTTATAAATAAATTCCGAGCATCTGTTAACCGCAGATGAATATAGATGCATCAGTTAGTGGATATGCCCAGTAGATGGAAAGATTGTACTTAAAAAGCTGTGGCTCTTCCAGTTTGTGTAAAATAAGAAAATTAGAAATGCCACAATAACAGTGAAACCGTAATTTCAACAATATTACTTCTATACTTAGGATGTTAAAACGTATTTTTTAAATATTGAAATTATGTTATAGAATTTTGAAATTTATTGTGATTTTTCAAAATAAAGAGTGTATAAAGTATTTATATCTGTGATAATATATGAAAAGTTTTGAAAAGCCTTCCCTGAACAAATATAATTATGTGGATTCTGAAACACGAAGACTTTTCATCTGAAAATTGAATATGACTCTAAAATATTATCAATATTATATAAAAGTTTACATTCTGCAATTATTTAAATCGTTATGTCAGTCTAACTTTTATGATTTGTATTTTCCGAATTTATATTTCTTTTCATTTGCTACTGCTTTAACGCTTTAAAGTCTCCTCTGTCGCCAGGGGCTTTTTAAGGCATGGGCCAACTGGGCCTAGGCTCAAAGCCTCGGCCTGAGAGGGGTTTGTCTCATTCTTGACTCGGCTTCAGTAAGATCATGATGCTAGTAATTTTAATCGGCAAATGCTATTCTCGCAAATTTTCTTCAAAAAACTATGAATTTCCAACAGTATGCTAACTGGGTTTAGTAAGTTTATGCTAATAATTTAAATCGTCAAATGCTATTCCCGGAAATTTTCTTCAAAAAAACTACAAATTGAATACGAATTCTGCATCTACATCTACCTCTACCACTTTTACTAATATATCCAACAATACACCTGAAGTTGAAGGACGGGGAGAAACTGTCTGTTTAAGTGTTCAATAAGACCTACTGAAATAAGTACAATAACTGATGAGGTTATGGACGTTTCAAATATTTTTTCCGAAGGTACGGATCCAGGGTTATGGCCGTCATATATCGACAGGAATTTACAGTCGGTACTTCGTTGAGAAAGATCCGTCGTTTGTTCCAACAAACCAAATGATTTTGAAAAATCAGCCTGTATATGCAACGGGCCAAATAATAAAACTAAAACAAGATTCTTTTATGCGATGCTGTTCAAGAAAGAATTACGTAGTGGTGAGATTGTAGACTGCGAATGGCTAATATATTCTCCGTCACAAGGAAAAGTATACTGTTTCCTAAGTGAATTGTTTTCTTCTATCAATTCTACATTCAGCAATAGTGACTGCATGACGGCAGCATGCAATGACTGGAAGCAATCAAATACGGCTACTTCACAATATGAAAACTCACCTTGTGGGATCGTACTCTATTTGGTAACATAAACGCTGCTAGATCCTACTAAGGAACCTGGCGACTTCTGGCTTAGGCTTAAAGAATACCAGCACGGAAGATGGGTAAAAATAACCCTTTATGATTCGTCAAACTCTGAACAGAAAAGGCACGTATTTCGTGCTTACAGTGACGCCGACAACTTGCGGTGGATGACTAACAGTTTAAGTTAAGGCTAACTAGGTTGACTCAACAACCTACCTGGCGTTATACTTATTAAAGGGTCAAAAAGGCGTATCAGCAACTCCGTGTAACAGCAAGGACAGACTCGTAACGTGCGCTCGCTAGCGAAAACACGCTCTGAATAAACTACAAGATTCTTCCGTTTAAATACTCACTTCACTTAACTTTAAATTTGCATCGTGGCGAGGAAGTGTGAGGGGAAAATGAGAGGTTCAGGAAAGGTTGTCAAACTTAAAATAATTTGTTATGCAAAATAAGGAAAACCCTACAACTTGAATACAGAAAGTGTATGATGAGCTACCACAATCGTTTAGAGTTATCGAGTCGTGTAGATAGTCAACTTATCGTGCAATTCAATGATGAACGTCATTACTGGAAAGAAGTGAAGAGAACAGTGGCTGTTATAAACTTAGCATCAAGAGGACTGCCTTTCAGAGGGAAAATGAAATTATTGGTTCAGTGAAAAATGGAAATTTGAAACTTCTAAGTAAGTTTGATCCATTTTCGGATGAACGTATCAAAATTTACGGCAATTCTGGGAAAGGTAATCCCTCTTATCACTGCTACAATTTGTGAGAAATTCTTAGACGTCACGGCTTCAAAAGATCTGTCAACTATCGTCACTGAAATGAAGAAAGCTAAGTATTACTCTCTTGACACCAGTAAGTTAGTCTCTGTTGATTCTACCCCAGATTTCACTCATACCGACCATCTATAACATTTCTCATGTGTCCAAAATGGTGCGCCAGTTGAGAGATTTTTGCAGTTTATTCATATTTATGGACATGCCTCACTGTATCTGATGGATGTTGTCGTTTCATTTTTTAAAAATAACAACATTTCACCCAGTGATTGTAGAGGTCAAGTCATACGACAGTGCCTCAGAATATATCTGAAAAATATTTAGGATTGCAAGCCCGACTTCAAGAAAACAATAATTGCGCTGTATACGTACCGTGTTCAGGACATTCTTTAAACTTAATTGGTGTTCAAGCAATAGAATGTAACTTTAATATAATGATTTACTTCGATTTTGTCCAAAATCTCTACAATTTTTTCTCATCGTCATCTTTATATTTGAATTCTGATGAAAGTAAAAATGCATTGAAAAGCTTATCAAAAACACGCTAGTCTGCACACGCAGATGCAGTTAAAGCTTTATGCGAACGATATACAGAAATCGTCATGAGCCTTGATTGTTTAATTAATGATTAATCACAGGCAGTGGATACTCGACTTTCTGCAAAAAATCTTAAAAAACAAGATGAATGAATTGGAAACTACATTTTTAACTATCTTTTGGAATGACATTTCGACTCGTATTGATAAAGTGAATTTATTCGTCCAGAGTAAAAATGGGGATTTGCCAAAAACAGGGAAATTTTTAAAAACCTTTAAGGACGTGTATAAACACCGAAAGAGATTCTTTTGATTTTTATGAGTCAAAACGCAAGGGCTAGGGTAACTTTCCTTGAAGGAGATAAAGACACAAACATAACTTTTGAAGGCAACCACAGCCAGAAATTTAAAGTAGAAACCGTAACATTTCAAGTTATATCTAATCACTGATGTTCGAAAAACTGAAGAAAAAACAAAGAGAAGACGTGGAAAAAAGGAAGATCCGCAAGAAATATAATTTTACAAATGCGGATGATAAAGAAGAACATTTGTTGGAAGAGGAGACTGGGACTGGTATCAACACACTCTGTACATGCATGTATAATGAAAAGACTATTCACAGTGTTCTCAAATATTCGAATAGTAATGAGAATTTTCTTCTCGACGATGATTACTAACGCGAATGGTGAGCGTTCATTTTCAAAACTAAAACTGGTTGAAAATGAATTGAGATATCATGTGATGCAATCTCGTTTGAATAATTTAAGTTTGGTGAGTATTGAAAATGTAATACTAGTAACAGTTGATTTTGATGAGATATTTGATGATTTTGCGAATTTAAAATGTAGAAAACGAATTTTCTAATAAAACTTTATTTTGTTATCGAATGCTTTCATTTAATGAAATAAGAGGGACGGAGGTGGTGCCTACTTTTGCATATGATCCCAGAAATTATAGTTTAAATTAGCATTAACCCCTAAATTCCTTGTTTTTAATTCCTATTCTTGAAATAGTAATAAGTTTTCATGGGCTGCGCCATTTCTAGATTAATCCTAGCTTATGAATCTTACATAAAGAAAATTATGTAATTATGTATTTGGAGGATAAGATGATGGCGTAGCTAATTCGGCACTTAGCTCAAAATTTCTAGAACCGAAATGTTTTTCATAATAAGTTGTCGTATTGGATAACTGCTCACTTCGCTTCTACCTCTGTTCTCGCTAAGACGCTGCCTCGCTACGTTGTTCCTATTGCAAAATATCAGAAACGTAGATATTCTTGAAAAGGTACGATTAGCGTGTCAGTTTGACTGCGTCCACAAAATATTGAAATAAAAATAAATATTTAATCCGCCTCGACTGTCAAGTTTGCTCTTCATTATGAATCTCAGCAACGCAATCAATATACCTACATCATTACATCTATGTCTGCTTCATTACACACACACATATATATATATATATATATATATATATGTACACACATAAAGTAAGAAATTTAGAAATACTTTTTCACAAAAAAAAAAATTGAAATTCATTAGAAATTTAGAACTACTTTTTCACAAAAACGAAAATTGAAATTCATAATTAATAAATTTCAAATAGGTATACTGTATGAAATAGGTATACGTTTATCAAATAGGCAGATGCTAGGAGTGGGATCTATAAAAATCTAAAGAATGCAAAAAAGAATTTTTAAAATTGTTAAAACCAAAACTTTTAAACAAGCATACCCCAATTCGAAAATTTTATGGGATTGAAATAACTGGAAAAAAATAAAAAGAGGACTCGATCAAGTTCAATGCTACTTCATCAGGGGAAAGGAACATTGCAACCAATTAAAATCTCTTTTCTACAAAAATCCTTGCTTTTCTGTATCCAGAATTAGTCGATGAACCATTTCAATGTACACTGCTGGCCACCGTAAATGTAATGCGGTATAATGCGGATATGTGACCGTTGGATGCAGGAGGGTACAACAGACCGACGTGTTCGATCGCATCCACCTCAGTGCACCATTTCACGTGGTGACAGGAACATTGTGCGCATGGCAGTGACGTAACGCTCAGTCACATCACGAACCATAGCACAGCACATTCAGTCTACCCTTGACGCAGAACCACAGACGTCTCCGCCGCCAATGGTGCGATGAAAGAAAGATGTGGACGGCAGAATGGCATGAAATTGTCTTTACTGACGAGTCACGCTTCTGACTGCAACACCACGATGGTCGGATTCGAGTCTGGATACACCGTGGAGAGAGGTTGCTGAATAGCTGCGTTATGCACCGCCACACTGGTCATGCACCGGGTATTATGGTATGGGGCGGTATTGGATATCACTCTCGCACTCCTCTAGTACGCATTGTCAGTACTTTGAACAGCCAGCGCTACATCTCCGAGTTGTTGGAGCCAGTTGTCCTTCCTTACCATCAGAGCTTGCCCACAGCCATATTTCAACAGGATAATGCGCGGCCACACGTGGCACGCATTGTCTAAGGGTTCTTCGTCAATCGCCAGATTGAATGGCTTCCCTGGCCGGCTTGCTCTCCGGATCTTTCGCCGATAGAAAACATGTGGTTCACGGTTGCTGAACGATTGACCCAGATTACATCCCAAGCTGCCAAACCAGATCAACTTTGGCAACGTGTGGAAGCTGCTTGTACCCCACGAACACATCCAAAGTCTCTGTTAATCAATGCCAAGGCGTGTGGCAGCGGTGATCTCCGACAATGGCGGCTACTCTGGCTACTGATTCTACACTTCACAGAAGTCTATAAATTTAATCATTTGATACTTAGTCAACATATTATCTACTAAATAAATTTTGTTGTGATATCTCTTGTCTTTCTTGGTGTTGCAATTTAGGTGGCGAACAGTGTAATACATATATATATCAAATATTGTTGCGTTAGGACGAGCAGCATCTTAGCGAGAACAGAGACAGAACCCAAACGCGCAGTTATACAGTATGGAAGCTCACCAAGAGAAGGTGTCGGTTCTCGAAATTTTGAGTTCAAGTTCCGAATTAGTTATGTCAAAGTTTTCGATTTAGGTTATGTAATTACGTCGTCAGCATTATTAAGTCAAACGTATGAACTGATCTAGATATGACGCAATCGATAGAAATTTTGATGCATTGCAGATGCTAGGAGTGGGATCTATAAAAATCTAAAGAAGGAATTTTCTTATTTTATATTTTACACACACACACACATATATATATATATATGTACTACTGCTACTACTACTAAGTGCGCAGTCATGAATCCGTTCCTTTTAACTTTTGGCTGTAGACGTGGCTGGGTGGATAAGGCAGGAATAAGACCCTGACAAAACTAATTTCGGCGAATTACCATATTTATTTTTAGGCATATCAAAATTATTTCTTTGGCAGACAAATTACTTTTCGTTCATAGTTGACTACAAATAATTTTTATATGCACAGATGCACAAACAAAAAGATGCGACGTCATTTCATGCAAATAAGCAACAGCGTAAAAAGGAAGTGTGTTGCCAGCATGAAAGCGTAAGCGAAAGAGAACGCAGCAGTTCAAAGGAAGGTGATGGTTTCAGTTCGAGTTAGAGAAAAGTTATGGTTTACAATTATTTGATTAGGCAGGAGGTATCTGCATTAAAGCGTTACGTAATTTGGGAGAAAGGAGGAATTTAGAGGCAGAGCACCACATTTAGAATGTTAATTTCGAGGTCGCCAATTATTTTTTAAAACAGCTATCATATTTTGTCATATCTTTCATATTTATGTATATAATTACAAAACTTTTAAAAAAAAAAAAAACGTTAAATTTATTACTCATGAATTTCAGTTTTTGGTCTTTGTGAAAAATTAGTTCTACATTTTTATATATATATATATATATCATATTTCTAAAATCTGAGAGCATAAGAATTCTTTTACGTTACTTTATGTTCACAGAATTGTCTCGCAAAATTTCAGAAACGTATAGTGTGCTTTTGAAGTTTTTGACCTTCCTTTTCGATGGAGGTTTTGATGTTTACGGCCATTTGGATTCTGTGTTGATAATTCAACAAAATACGTACAGCTGCCTGATGGCAGCTTCTCAAAGCACGCAGAAACAATAAATCTGCGTAGACACCAAAGTTCATTGCTGTTTACATTCGTGGATAGTCATAGGAGCAGAAGTTGCTGCGTGGCCGACTGAAGATATTGATTTTCAAGCAGCTAGGAGCAAGATGCGGAAATAACACGGTTTACACTCGCGTTTACTTTTCATCTGTGTCCGAGAAAAATATCCGAACTTATAAATGTAGAACAGAAACGGGGGGGGTGTTTATTGTAGGGCTATGCGAATGCACATTATAGAAACCTTTCTGATACTAGATATCTTGGGAATGATTTTAAACGTCATAAAGGTTAGCATTTTATGTTTTCACTGGGCGTTTTTTACCGCCTGAAATCAACAACGGGTTTTGGGCATCAGATTTTAGGGGCCCTAGAATCATCTTATAAGTCTAAATCTACCCACCCCCCCTTTTTTTTTTCAAGTCTTTAAAGCAAAGAAAATGAGCATTAGGTTTTTCTGAAAGCTATTTGTTCCTTGACGCCCAAACTTCTATAATCTATAAGGAATTTTTCCCGCTTTCTTTGCGTGCCTTCGTGGTGTAGTGGTCAGCACGCTCGACGCGTATTCGAGAGGTCCGTGTTTCGAGTCCCACCGAGGGCATTGCACATTTTCCACATCTCCTGCTTATCTTTCACATGCTGAAACACTGCTGTTTTACTTACAGCGAAAATAAATTACCCAGGAAAAAAATAAAAACTCATCTCACCGAGCCGGGGAACAGAGTGGGTATATATATTCGTATACGTTTGGTGCGGTGGATTGCAATCAGAAAGAGAGGTGCACACATGGTATAGCTGTCCCATGTACAAAATTTCAACATTCTGTGGCTACTTGTTTTTTAGTCATTCGAGATGCATACGTACGTATCTAGAGACGTAACGAAAAAAATCTCTTCTCAATTCATTTTTAATCCATTTTGGAAAAAAGAGGCTTTTCTTTTGTCCTTACATACAGATATCACGCAACATCACCATTCAAATGGATACTTTCATTGAATGTTATACCCGAAATTTTTCGCGATTACATTGCTTCCTTTACTTCGTACAAGGAAATTAAAGGCGACTTTTATACCGGGGCACCGTTATTCAAATTCAGTTTTCGTTTGCTTTATTGATTGATTAAATTTAAAGGGGTTAAAATAAATTTACGAACCTTTATGCAAAATCACATCATTTGCACAAACCATTTTTATGAAAAACGAATTTGAGTAAAGGTGACCACACTTTTATAACAAAATTCATAAAGGTACCGAAGCTTTTGTGTTGGTTGCAGTGAACTAGAGTAATGCTGGAATTTGGCTCTTTTTGGAAGGGGACTTAAGCATTGCAGTGATAATCATAGCTGTCAACTCTCCTGGTTTTACTTGAAAACTTCCGGTTTCTCATCACATCTCCATAGATAATCGAATCTCCAAGGTTTTTAATTTTTAACTTAAGAAAGCTGTTAAGAGTAATGCTTCTCGGAAATAAATTAAACCTATTGAATTAATGAAACTTACATTTTGTGATTTGCAATTATCAACATAATTTTTCGTTTTAAATTTTATTTGATCTGAACTGTCTTAATGTACTGTACCCATATGTAGATCTTTTTATGATTTATTTAAGATTTGACCAATCTTTAATCCATTTAATATATGAAGTGTTAATATTGCCATTTAATTTACATCGATATGTTTGATGTCATGTTTTACATCAATATGTAGTACATAGCTAAGTTTACCTACTTTATAGTATGTACATTAATGATTAATTTTATTTTTATCATATTGAAAAGTACTTGATAAATAAATGATAAATAAATGTTTCTTTTTTTCACTCTGGATTTTTTCAGTATAAAAGTATAAAATCATAACAAAATGAAATTGTAGCCAAAGAACATAAATCTTAGAGTATCTAATTAACTATTACTATATAATACATCAGAATCACGTTGTAAATAATTCGGTAACTTGAATTATACATTAGAAAGTGAATTTTCGTCAATTTGGAGCTCTTTGGAATGATGCGAAAACTTCCTGGAAACTCCCGGTTTTTCACGGGAACCTCCCGTTTCTCATATTTGCAGGTTGGCAGCTTTATACAAGGCTTGTATTATTCCGGCATCTTAATTTTTCAGAATAATACCGGCATCCTTATTTTGGCCGTATGAAGTTGGCAAAATTGGAAATCTCTTTTGTGATAATGTTAAATGCCTGAATATAAGTAATTTTACGATCCATCTTCCCGCACTTTGTTTTTTATTTTTCTTTAATCAAAAAAAAAAATATTTATATTTAGGCTGTTAAGTGTTTTGTGAAAGTTGTAAAAATTTTAACGAAAGAAACTTATTTAATGAATTGGAGTTGTTTCAATCATATTATCGATAAAAAATGCAAGTTTTAAATTTCGATCTCTGGACGAAGAAACGAAATTTATTCTAGTGAAGCATGTTCCAGTTAAGCATTTTAAATCTACGAACTTAAATTATTGTGGACATTAAGTATTCTGGATTGCATGTGTGGTAGCATTCGTATTAAAATAAATACAGCAAAACCTTTCTAAGATCATCCATGTTTCCAGACAAGTTTGGTCTTCTGTAGAAGTGGCTGGCTTAGAGAATCTGCGTTCAGTAGCGATGTCTGTTATTGACAGAAGTATTTTCTTCTTTAGAGGGTGTACATGTCAGGGTGAAGGACTATGTGTGTCAAAATTTCGTCGCTCTTCCATAGTGCGATGAACATACAAACATACATGTTCGGGTGAAGGACTGTGTGTGTTCAAAATTTGGTGACTCCTCCGTAGTGCGATGAACATACATACATACATATGCACATACGCGTGCATGCACGCACAACATACGTACGTACATAGATAGATAGATAGATAGATAGACACATGCACAGCAAGCAACGAACAGTTGTTGCAAAATCAATGATACATTGATCTTTATCACTGCGATCTTTCTTTCTTTTTTTTTTTTTTAATGAACATAATCCAGGTATTTCAGATTGCATAATTCCCACAGGCCAAATAGCCAGTGCAATCAGGAAAGGTCTTATTTTATACAGTCTTAAGCAATTTTGATGCTTTAACGGATGGACTGGTGGTATTCTCAGACTCAAAATCAGCACTCAAAGCCTCTACCGTGGAGAAACAAGACTTAATTCAAGAAATAAATTTTCTTCTCAATCAAATAAATAAAATAAAAATAATAATTATATATATATAATTAAAAAAAAAAAAAACACCAGCACTCTGCAGAGGATCCCTGTGCACGTGAGCATTGAGGGAAATGGGTGGGCCGATGCCTTGGCAAAAGAAGCTCCAGACTTGAACCAGCACCCCATTGTTACCATTGAAGATGCAAACGCGAAAGCTGCTCATTCTGGACTTGACTGCCCCTGGGGCCTCTCGTCTGCAGTAGCAAGACTTTGTACAAGCCATTTTAAACTATGAAGCTATCAAAATTACCCCATATGCAATTTATGCATATGGGGTTACAAAAGCTTACCCCATATGCATAAATTTCCCACAGACCCAATTAACGCCAGAGCATATCTTCAACTGCCAGGCTGTCATTGCTGCTCTTTACCAACTTGGCTCACCACTGCAGGATATCTTTATAGTCCTCAAGCTCCAGACCTGACAAGGCTTGTCATGCAGACTTTTGACTCCATTTAGCACCTGTTCCATGGACAAGACTACAACAGCAACAACATTTCAGATTCACATGCCACATTACATTCCGCCTAAAAAAGAAATGGCTTATTAAATCCAAAAATATAGTTCTTACAGTAATCAATGGCAATGGGCATTGCATTTCCGCAGTACAACTTACTAAATTAGGGTTTACCGAAACAGTAATCGCTCATTTGATTTATTTGAAAATTTTTAAAGGGAACTTCAAAACATTGTCCAAAAGAATTTAACATAATAGGAGCATAACTTGTAATGCAGATAAAAACATGGAAAACGTGGCATTTTATCATAAGCTGGGCTGGGGGAAAATTATGATATTAGAATGTCTGGTTTGATCGCAGAAGATACAAAAATACCGTTTATTCAGTGCCAGATTGGTTGAAGTGTGTGATAAAAGCAAAAGGATAAATCACCAGGCTATAAATGGTTTGAAGTATGAGCATTTTCTGTGTTTCTGCGGTTTTGCTTCCTCAGTGTCTCAAACTTTTTAAAAAATAGACTAATCATATTACTTAAAAATGCTGCAAAAAATACTCCAATCTGCAATACTTGTTTTAAAGGCAGAAACGGTCTTAACACTTACGACAAACTTTGGCTGGGAGTGGGGGCGGATCATGTTTTGTTAGCAAGCGCACTGTGACTTCACTTTTTTTAAAACCAACATGCAGTCATTCGTGATAGTCCTGATTAATTTTGGAAGGATTTTCCCCTTCCATCTTACCTGAAAAGAAGGATAAAAAACATACAAAGTGATCGTTCACATGAACCGCGTCGGGTTTATTTTTAGCTTTTTTGACGCATATCCAACTTTCGAAGAACAGTGTTTCTCCTTTGGTTTGTAAATAAATAATTAATTTATACTATACGACTAAATTTATACTATACGAATAGGAATTGCAATTGTTTTTCTTTCTTCATGCCTGTTTTAGTATAATTTGTTTTAGTTGTAAAATTAAAATAACAATAATAACAGTGTCTCCCTCCCTCCCAATTTGAGATTGGAGAAGTCTAGTCTAAAATCTTTATTATTTCATCACAATCACTGTTAGAATTTATATACAGTTGAAAACGTAACGTTGCTTTTCACCCGCATAGTTTCATTTTAAGTAACAGTTGGTCATGTCTAAAACTTGGTTCCACGGGATTTAAATATAGCTCCAAGAAAATTTTTAAATCATATGTAAATTCGTTTAGGCAGTATGGAAGAAAAATACGCATTTGTATTAATATCTTTTAGATAATGCAAACTATTGCTTTTCCCTTCGAAATTTGTCTATTTTTAAACTTGATTTCATTTTTAATGTAACAAGAATATTTTAATTGCTCATTCATTTGTTTCAGCAATAAATCACATGTTAACTTCGCATCTTAAATGAAAGTTGATTTTTTTAGATATTACTTTTTTAGCATTTGTAATTGATTGCCTTTGGAAATAAAAGATCGAATCCCGTCCCACTACCACCACCACATACACACGATTTGTAATCTCAGATTTTCTCCATGTTAATATTTCATGACGAAACTGCGACTTTCAGTCCGCAAAACAGATTCTGCAATCTCCTTATTTTATTTATGTATATTTTCTCTCCTGTTCTATAATATTTGCCATTTTTATTCCAGTTTGGAGGAACCTCAGGATGCTGCAAAAACCTATTTTCAATTGAATTTTGAGATAAATAAAAAAAAATCGGAGTAGTTTAATGTTTTTACGTTTTTATTCCGGATCCCCCGAATCAGCAAACATTCGTAAGTGTTGACACAATATAACAGTTTTTCCAAAGTAGGATTCGTGAGACAGTTTTTATGATTTAGCATTGATTCCTCCTTTGCTCAAAATTGTGCTCATTCATCTACTGCCATCCGTCTTAGACTAGCAAGTTTGAAAATACACAAGTACACGGAGGCATATTTTAAGTAGTAATATTGAAAATGCAAGTTTTAAGTTGTAAAACTGAAAACAAAAGTTCAGAATACATGTTTACATTAAAAATAAAGTAAAGAAATGTTGGAAATTTAGTAAAGTTTACAAAATCATGATAAATTTACAAAGAAATCCTATACTCTGCCTAGTTTATGTCTCTTACAATTTCTAGAAATTTGTTGAATACATCAATATTTTGCTCTTTGCAAGATTTAGTGAAAATACAGACAGGGTTGCCGTAATGGAGTATTCTAGAATTCGCTGGGTTACCAGAAAAATACCGTCCAAAAAGTGTGCCAAGCTGAAAATCGTCAATGGGGTCTTATACTCAAGCTGTATCTATTCTTATTATCATCATTATAAATATTTTGTGTCACCTGCCTCTCACAGTAGAAATTGTCCAACCCACATGTGCTCAAAACTGGACCTGAAGTTCTCGCTGTTACAAATTTAATCAGCATATACAAGAATTTCGCCATAAATTTTAATTATTCAAGAATTTGAAGATTTCAATGATTTATGTCATTCACATTATTACTTCTCAATGTACTATATTGCATTCTATGTTCAACTCATATTATTTAATTGTTAATTTCAATTAGTAAGATATTATGCACCCTCGTTCTCCTCATGCAATTTAATTGTTTTCACAAAACCTTGACTCCCCTTTCCACAACCGCAGTATCTTCGCCTTCAGGTGGATGCGCTCGCATCTTGATTTATTTACTTACGCTGTTGGCCTAGGGCATATGCAAAATGAACTGGTTAAAATCCTAATGTGATTGTGTTTAGAATTAGAATTTTTATCACCAACTACATTCTAAAGAATTCTCAGAGGGTTTAAGAAAGGGATAGGGATTATGCTGGACTGACATTCCCTCTGAAGTGGAAGGAATGTTGTGTCCTCATTTTTACCTTTTGGAAGTAGCATTATGCATGTGTAGGGACACAAGGCACCGAAGGGAAGCCAAACTTCACAAGGTAGAAGAAGATTGATTTATACGATTTTAGCTAAGCCTTGAGGGCTATAAACTAGCTCATATACACTTAACACATGGGGAAAAACACAAAAATGCCCATGCAGCCAGACCGTTCGCGGGATTTGAAACTCGGACCAAACTACTAGTGTTCAGCGACTTTTCTGCTCGACCACTGGTGGGCCATGGTGGAAGAAGAAATACGTGTTGTTATTACTCCTATGCAGAGTGGTTTTTCTTGCCACAAAACATGATTCTGTAGCATCTGTTTTTATCGGAAGTTATGATCATTGTTTTCTAGTAGTTACCTCACCATGGCAAAGGGTTATTGACAATCTACATACTTTATTGCCTATCCATATTTGTTAGAAATTTAATTATTAGCATTGTGCTTTCATCAGATTTTACTTTTATTTCATTCTGCTGTAAGAAGCAGAAAAATTCCAGAAATACGTGATAGTGAAAAATTATGCAGATTTCTTTTTTCCTGCATAAATTCTTCATATAAATATTTTTGAGTTAATGCCATTGTAAGGCTATTAGTTACTATTCCTATTATTTAATATTATATTTTGTAAATCATAAAAAATCACAACTCATTTACGTATTTGATGGCATTAATATTGTATTTCTGCTAATAGACTTGTTACTGTTCAAAATAAAATATATGTTGTACAGCTGAAACCTTTTTACCCGTTCATGCGAACTCATTTAGTCAGAGTATTTTGAGCTAAAAACATTTTTCGGATATCCTGTAACTTTGTTTCCGTACCAGGGGAAAAAATAAATGAATGAATAAAAAAAAAGGAAGTAATATCTCAATATTTGCTTCAACAGTTTTGACAGCTTTCTAGCTGTTATTCATATACCTTTAGATTAAAATAAATATCCAAATTTCCGTTTTAAACTGAAATTATTATACTTGAATGATATAACACATTAGGGCTCATGTCATGTAAGTAGCAGTTGAGAACTTCTTTGATGTAATCTTAAATAGTAAAAAGAAAGGATGGTGTTTCTTAAAGAGCAGAAAAAATTTACATTGGATATATTAATTTTTTTGTTGAAGAGTAACGGAATAATAAAATTAACAACATATTATTAAATTTCTGTAGTTGTATAAGTTTAAAAATTATGTTTTATACTGAGTTATTTTGGTACTTCTTTGTGAAAGCAACCACATCATAAGCATTTGGCAATATTTGAAATTTGTACATTGCAAACTGCCAGTTTTGGCGAGCAAGCGTGGTAGCCACTTTAACAAGGTTATTACTTCTTACATTATGTGTTTTAAAAGAAATTGTATTGTTAAAATCCTCTGAATAAATTAGTAAGACATGCTTCATTTAGAAAGAAGAGCAAGTGATCTGGATTATTGGAGTTGAATCATTGAATTCTGTTTTTATTCAGCATTACATTTGAAACATATGGAAATGGATATTTTGCCATATTCTCTCCATAATGTTAAACCTTTCCTGAGTTCCCCTCGCCCCCCCCCCAAAATCATCTACCTATTTACATGCCTGTGGAAACAGTATTGAATAGGCAGAAGATGAAGAATTGAGAGATTTATGTAGGATTCAAAATCAGATAAGGCAGAAAGGTTGGAGACGTGAAAATTTATGCTAGATTTTTTAGACTGTTTCAATACATCATTTGAGAAGACACTGAGACATTTGAGAAAAAACTTATATTCTGTGGAAATAAAGTTGGGCGAGTTAAACCACTGATAGTTTATTTCTGGATTTGATTGTCAGTAAGATAGTTCTGGATTTGATTATCTTTAAAATAAAAAAACATGTTCCCCCCTTATTAGTTTCTGATGTATAAATTGAAATATAATATATTTTTTCCTGAAAAGAAAATCCTTTTTATCTGAAGCAAGTAACCCTTTTGTATTTGTTATAATAAACTCTGGTTGCTAAAATTACAGTTTAAAATTATAAATTTAAAGCATAACTTAACTTAAAAATGTAAGTTCTGAAAAAATATTTTTTTATTGTTGCAATTTAAAAATTTGTAATTTTAATGTTATGTTAAAGAACTAAAATAAATATTTTTCTTTCTTTCAGTGTGTTCAAATATAGATATTCGGAATTCTGTTTCATATTTTCGCAAGCTTGAAAACTGTTCTGTTGTTGAAGGTTCTGTCCAAATCCTCTTAATTGACACTGCTGGAAGTAAAGACTTTGAGAACATTTCTTTTCCAAAGCTACAGGAAATTACGGGTTATCTTCTTTTTTACAGAGTACAAGGCCTTCAGTCATTGTCAAAACTTTTCCCAAATTTAGCAGTGATTAGAGGAGATGTCTTATTTCATAATTATGCTTTTGTTGTGTATGAAATGCTTTCTCTTCTGGATATTGGGTTGGTAAATCTGACCACAATACTAAGAGGCTCTGTTCGTATTGAGAAGAATCCTCATTTGTGCTATGTAGATACCATTGACTGGGATATACTTGCAAAGTCTGGTCATGGTGGACATTTCATCAAGAAAAATAAACAACATGAAGAATGCCCAGATACGTGTCCAGATACAAATTGCCCAACAAGCAGTAACTCAAAGTCTCCTAGATTACAGAAATTATGTTGGAATTCTCATACTTGTCAAAAGGGTAAGTAATTTTTCTATAAATTTTAGAACTTTGTGAGTGTTTGCAGTGGAAATGACAACATGTATATGATATCCAAAATACACATAATTAAACCTCCCTGGCAGGTAGGCAACTTTGTTGTTCACGTCTCTAACAAATACTCTACTTGCTGTACTATTTCGGCTGATGTTCCACAGGGATCTTTATTTGGCCCCACTCTCTTCACTTATGTGAATGACATTCCTCACATACCCAACACTGCACTTGCAATGTCTGCTGATGATACAGCGATCCTTGCTCAGAATGCATTTCTTAGTCAGTCATACGCCACCCCGAAAATCGCGTCCTTGCACTATTGGCTTGGTGAAGAAAATGGAAAATTAAGGTACATGTTGATAAAACCCACACAGTGTTATTTGCGAGGAAGAAGATCATTAATCAGCATCTGCAATTCTATGGAGAAACTCTTCCCTGGGCCATAGGGATGCGTTAAACTGCTCCTTTAAGGGATCAGATTGGAACCAATTGCTCACTGGAGTGAATCAGTTCTTTTTAACGATTCACCGCTCACTAACAATGACCTTGATGAATGTGCTTAGAACAGCCATGGATCAAAAGTTGTGTGCAAAGATAGGGGGGAGTAGAAAGAATTGAAGAAGGAGTAGGATTGCTGGAATCAACTCGGTCAAACCGCTCACTCTCTGGAGTGATTTCTTTCAATTGTACTTTTGAGATTCTCTAAAAAAAAAACCTTTCTATATAGAACAACAATAAAATTCTGGAATGAAAAAATGTTAAAAGTTAAAAAACTGTAAAAACTAAACTCACGTTTATTAAAAATAACATTATTTTATAACTATAATTGATATTTTGTTGCTATGACAAAGCTCAGTATAAAAATAAATTTTTAAATTGGAGGCAGATTCCAAAGAAGAGGAAATTGTCTGCTGATAATACAGGCATTTTCCTTTTTATATATATGTATATATATATATATATTTAATTCGACAAAATGATACCAAATATCACTCGAGGTTCTTCTATTCGGTAGGGTCCACATTTTTGTTCTGCAACCTTGAAAAAAGTACAATAGGTGCAAAAATTAATGTTTATAAATATATACTGATTCTAAAAAGATTAAAGAGAAATTCACAGCTCCTGATTACAAAACTTTAGTAAAATAAGTAAAATAATAAAAATATAATTTTTAATTTACATAAATATTGCAGTTATATTGTATAAAAAAAGTAATACCTAATATACATAGCTATACTATGACACAGTATTCAAAGAATCAAAATGAAACTCAAAGGAACAGCTCCGAGAAAGCAAAAAGAGCAAATAATCAAGGCTCTACAGGAGTGATTTGCAGCCAGAGCAAGAGCAATGAAAAAAAAATACTCCATTGGAATCAAGTCCTCAGATAGAGCAGAACCCAGATCTGCTGACAGGTGGGAATTCAAGGAACTAGTTCCTATAACCTATGTATTTTAAACAGATCCTCACACTACCAGGTGGGAAAGAAAACTGTCCATTTGCAAACCAAGGAGGGGGAGTTTTAGCTGAGGTGCATCGGTTTATTTAATGTTTTGTTTTTCAAATACTAGATGGAACATGATCAAACTAAAAGCACACATATATACATAACACACATAAAAAATAGATCAGAGATGTTTCCAGTAAATAATAAAGGAAAGAAAAAGAGTGTTAGTGTTTACATTAAAAAAAAAAGCACCCCGGTTCCCAACAATAGTTCTCTGTGAACTGTTAAAGAACTATAGTTCCGTTTTTGCTGGAATGGCAATAATTCATTCAGTAAAGTGAATCAGTTCCAAAGCAGATTGTCCATCTCTACTGGGCCGAGCCAAATCCCTTATATTGGGGTGATTCTCACAAGTTCTCTCACATGGTATCCCCACATACATTCTATTATTCAGAAGTTGTGGGTTCATAGAGCTAGAGTGTACTGCCTAATTGCTGGAAACAGTGTTCTGTCTATTGTTCGTAAATTACTCATTTATAAATCCATCTTGCAGCCCATGCTTATCCAGTCTGGGCATATTCATGTAAATCTTACAGGAAAACGTTGCACACTGCCTAGAACAATGTGCTGAGGCAGATAACGGATGCACCATGGCACATTCTTAATAATATTATACATGAGGAGCTTGGCGTTGTCAATCTCAGAACCTTTTACTCAATCTTGCTAAAAGTTTTCGTTGTTGTATAAAAAATAGTAACAACACTGCACTGTGAATTTATAAATACGATTATAATGATGTGCAAAGCACAAGACTGCTTATGGCTATTCTCAATCCTAAAATTATTGTAGAAGATTTAATGTATTACTGCTTGCTTTTCTTTCTTTTCCTACTTATGTTGTATGTGTATTATTATGTGAAATTTTTATTCTACCTTTCCACTGTTGGAATGACTTTTCACACTTGCTCAGCATTGCTAAATGTACCAGCTTGATGGCTTTCTGATGCTTCTCCCCATTTATCAATTTTCTGGTAGGAATTTTAATACTTTTTATATTATTTGAAAGAAAAAATATATTAGTATAAATCTCTCTCTCTCTCTATATATATATATATATATATAATTTTAATGATAATCAATCTTAAGTTAGTCAAGGTACTATTTCGAAGCTATGAATTTTTGATTTGTGGTTTAGGGTGTTTGCCTAGGTACCCAGGTGTCTTAAACACTGCTCCATAAGACGAAGACTCCAAGATGTTTAAATTTGTTTTATAAATTTTTATAAATAATTTACTGCAAGCACAAACTTTATATGTAAATAATTTTTAATATGTTAATTACCAGATTTATGGTGTTTTGTGGTATTCCTGGCACAGAAACAAGATCAGATTTTGACATCATTGCAGTGGTTAGAATTCTTAATGGCAACTCTGAGAATAATGCTATTTAATTTATATCATGGCAGAACCGGTATTTATGTGTTATCCCATTGACCATTTTCTAAATGAAGTGATCATCTATAATTGCTGTTAAGTCATGCTACTTTGTTAGTTGATGGATAACATGTAAGTACCTTAGAATCTGTTTTTAAAAATACGAAAAGGGAGAGAAGTAAGCCAAGATGTACTAGTACAGTCAAATGCCTGAAATCCACATTGCCTCTCAAAATATAAAAGTTCAATTTGTAGGTTTCAGAAACCGCAACATGGAGAACGAAATACCGAAGGAAAAGTACTGAATACTGATGTCATAATTATTAAATAATAATGAATTATGATGGAAATACCAAATTATTGACTTCAAGTTTTTTCCCCTTCAATCTGCATCGAGGTAAAAAAGCCAACCATTCACTCAACTTTTCTTTCAAGTTCATGTTATTTTCTGAGCTTTTTTATTTCATGAGATTGTTTAATGCAGCCATTTTTTTCTTTTTATCTGGATATTTTGTGGATAAATTAAAACATTTGGCAGAAATATACACTCATGTCCGTAAATTAAGGATAATTTGGAGTCACGCGGAAATCGAACTCTAAAATAAATATATCACCTGTAAAATCACTACACACATCTTCAAGAATCATATGCAAATTTCAGGAAGTAACCAGATGACACCGATGGTTCGTCACAATGACGAGACTGTAAGAGAGTGATATGTAAGGAATATAGGCAAAGAAGTAAAATTGTTCGCAAGCGCTTTATAAGCATTTCAGTGCAATAACCAAATAGTTATGACACAAAGGACGCATTTGGATGATTTTTTACGTGGTAGAATGATCGGCCGTCTGGAATTTGGGCGTACCCAACTGGAAGTATCAGACGAACTTGGAATTGCCCAGAGTGTCATCTCCAGACTTTGGCAACAATTCCAAGATGATGGTAATGTGAGTAGACGTTACAGCACAGGTCGCCCCAGAGTTACAACGCCGAATGAGGACTGGTATTTGGCAGTTACTGTCAAAAGAAACAGGCGGAGCACAACCTCAGACCTGTCTCGTCAGCTCTCTTCAGCCACTGGTACTACAATTTCAAGGCAGACTGTTTACAGACGCTTAGGGCAAGTTGGTCTATATGCTCATAGACTTGTCAGATGCGTTCCACTTACTGCAACTGACTGTCGCCTGCGGTTAGCCTGGAGTAGAGAGCATGCATTGTGGACACCGCAACAGTGGGCTTGTGTGATGTTTTCCGACGAGTCCAGGTTTAGCTTGCAGTCTGATTCTCGCCAGACTTTCATATGGAGAGCTCCAGGTACCCGTTACCACCAAGAAAACATCATTGAATGACACCGTTATGGTGGTGCAGGATGCTCGTTTTTGGTGGAATTATTCTGGGTTCCAGAACTAATTTGCATGTTCAAACTGGAACCATGACAAGCCAAATCTATTGGGATGTCATTCTGGAACAACATGTACGTTTGTTTCGGGGCACCATTGGTGCACAATTTGTGTTTATGGATGACAACGCCCATCCTCACAGTGCAAACATCGTAAGCGAATGCCTTCAATCGGAGGATATCACCCGTATGGACTGGCCAGCATTCTCATCGGACTTGAATCCAGTAGACGACGTGTGGGACATGCTTGGCCGACGAGTTGCAGCCCGTCAACCTCCTTCTACATGTCTACCGGAACTTCAGAGAGCATTGCTTTTTGAGTGGTGTAATATCCCCCAAGATCGGATCGATAATTTGATACTCAGCATGCCTAAACGTTGTACGGACTGTATTGCATCGTCTGGGAGACATAGAATGTATTAACAATCATACCAAACATGTAGTATTGGTTTTTTATAAATAGGTTTTTTTTTTGTAATTTTCTCCAGGGAGAAAAAATCGTTAATTTTTTTAATAATATCAAACATATAGCATCTTATTTTGCTCTTTACCTTTTGTTTAATAAATAAGCTTTACAAATAAGTCAAATTTGTTTTGCTTCTAACTCTTCCTTTGCCTGATTTTGCATTATCCTTAATTTATGGACATGAGTGTAGTTACAGATGGCGAAAATTGGCATTTTGGTGGTATGTGGACATCGAATTTGGGCAATTCTTTGATTTGTTATTTTGGCTTTGTGTAGCTGCGATTTTTGCACCAAAAATAGAAAGAATAGTGTTCAGATTTAAGTCCCAAGAAAATAAAAATTTGTAACTTTTGTACTGGGCAACTAACCTGTTTTTCTTCAGGTAGAAACGTCAATATTTTCTTCTAAATTCCTTTGTGCCTCTCCATTTATAATTATTTGTTATTTTATTCTAGTAGAAGTGAAATGAATCAGAAGCATATTCATTGGTCTGCAATTACATATATATATATATAAAGTTATTTGAGTAAATTACAAATTATTATTTGAAAGAAAATTGGGTGTTTTTTTTTAAACTCATGAGCAGTCTTTTAGAAAGGATGACTGAAATGATACATGTAAATGCGCATTTCAGAGAAACTGTTATTTGAGGGAGAATACTTATTTGAAAATGAGCTAGTAACTCCTTTAGGCTTTTGCTTGAAAAGTAATTTTATTTCTCTGCACAATTAACATAAGAACCAACATACTGAGATCGTTAGAATCTTTGGATCCTAAGCTTAGAAATTGTTAAATATTTTTTACCAAAACTTTCAAATAACTTTTATTAATGCCCAGCATAGAAGAATTCACTAAAAGAAGAATGTCATTGCAATTTCAGTTGTATTTGAATAATCAGTTTCTCTCATGACGGCCCTGACTGTAGATTCGGCCTTTCATCCAGCGAAATATGCCAGAAATTTTTAGTAATCGGTGTATCATTGAAAATTCTCACAAATATCTATGGAATAATCCCGATAATTTTGCCCGTAGATAATGAAGTTCTTGCGCATCATTGAAAAGTCTTGGAAACTATCACTTGTATTGTCCTGATAATTTTTGACATAGATAACAAAGCTTATGGGCATTATTGAAACTTCTCGGAACCTCTTGAATCGTTATGATAATTCTGGGCATACGCAAGTAGTTCTAGTAGTTCATGCCGGGTTATATAAGCATTTCATCGAGCACGTATTCCATCTGTCAACCAGCTCTACTCTTCAACCTAGCTGTTTAATTTTAAGCTGTTTATCAAATACATGGAAAATCAAAACTAATGTTACAAAAAAGAAACATACCTGTCACTACTATAATGAATTTATTTCACAAATGAAGATATAACATGAGCACGTAACTTCATATTTCTATGGACATACACAGATGTTTGATGTGGAGGCTGTTTATGACATGGCAGACGTCTGCACTATAGTTTAGTTCCTAAGCTCTTGCCAAATAGGTGTAGAGATCCACCATATTCTAAGTGTTGCACCTATAAAGGCGGTCAAATGACTTCTTGTCTTGAATTTCTAAGTAAAATAACTTAGAAAGAAAGTTTAAAATAAGTTATTGCCAGCCAAACGGTTAGATAGTACAACCTTCCATTGGGTTACCTAAGTTGTGTGCAGAAAATAAATCTCAAATGGAGTCTGTAAGCGGAGAACACTTTAGGAAATAAAAGATCAGACTTTAAAAATATAGAGGGTGTTCAAATATTTTTGTAACAATTTTGATTTTCTTAATGAATTTAAATATTAATTTTAAAATATAAACATGACTGGTAACAAATTGGAATAAGGTTTATGTATCGTCTGAAGAATTAAAAATATTCTTTTCTATAGAATGTTGCTGAAAAATAAACAATGGTTTGTTCAAAAGTTATACTTTTGCACTGTCCGAAGAGAAATACTTCTATTCAGTTATTAGAAAAAGATGTGAAAAGCATGGTTTTAATATTTGTACATGTAAGATAAGTGACATATTTAATAGGAAAAGAAAGAAACATCAAAGTTTACATCTGACTGGGAAAAGGCAAAAAATGTACCTACAGCTCAAAGTCACATCTCATGCTTTGAGGAAAATCCAGCCCCCCCCCTCCCAGAGAGCTATTGCAAAATCTTTAAATAGCTCTCTAGGAACAGTGAACAAAATTATAAAATTTAATTTAAAGCTTATAGGGTTCCTCACCTACAAGCGATCTCTGTATGTTGGTCCTTATGTTAATTGTGCGGGGAAATAAAATTTCCTTCAAATAATGATTTGTAATTTACTCAAATAACATTTTTTAATGTAATTGAGGAATGTTGAGGAACCTTGTAAACTATAGCCACTTATTGCTGAGTTCAAAAGAACTAACATGTAGACTTGAGAAGTGTTAAAATACCCTTTCGTTCACTCAAATCAGAATAACAGTCGACCCCTTCTCAGCCTTACACTAAGCCTCTTCTCTGGCTTTAACTCAGAATAAGAAATAAGAAACTAAACGAGACTTAGCTGAAGCTAGACACAATTATCTCACATAGTTGGCACTTCCAGCAAATATCAGTAGGCACGTATAATACGGCCGAGCGTAACAGCTTCAAGAGTGACTTAGCCAGAAGCCAAATATGTGCTACTAAGGACACCTAGCACTTTCTATCGAAATTAGTTGAACCTTCCTTAAATACTTCTTCTAACTTACCACGATTCTAAAATCTCATTCTGGTAGGCAATTGTAAGCGGAAACAAGAATTGATAGGAAAGGATTTCAAAATTAAAATATACCTTACAAGCTATTCTCAGCATAAGACTATGTGCAGATGGCTGTATGAAAATTATTTGACATGTGAAAAATGGAAATATATAGTTACCGTTGATGAGGCTTGGATATACTTATCTGATTGCAATAGAAAAAGATGGATTTGTTACTGAAAAAAAAATAGAAAAAGACTTAATGTGTTGGTTCAGAGAAAACAAGGAAAGTTTATGTAAAGGTTTTGTAGTTATTAGTGGTTTTGTTATAATCGAAAACTTAAAACAAGGAAAGTAGAAAAAAGTGAGAAAATTAATTTGGATTACTATCAAAAATATATTTTAACACCTATTTTTAAAGATTAAATTCCATCTCTTTAACCAAACAATCTTCATTGTATTAAGTTCCATCAGGATAAGACTCCAAGCCATATCTCTAATTCTACTGCTCTACCTTTTGAGAAATGACAAATGAAACCGGAATTTAAGTTATTCCCTTTAAGCGCATCCCACTCAAACCCCCTGATGTATCTCCTATACTCTGTACTCTGTGGACTTTTAAAACAAGCTAATTATAAACGGCATCCCAAAACATTGGATGGACTCTGGAAGATTGTGAAGGAGGAGTGGAATAAAATCAACCTTGATGTTTTAAGAAGAGAACTTTTATCTTGGAAATCAAGATGTAACATGCTAGTTCAACAAAAGGGCTATCGGACTGAACATATTAGAAAATAAAATCCTAAGGTTTGTTTATATATAAATCTTTGCAAAATTGTTACAAAAATGTGTGAACACCCTCTGTAAGCATTTACGGCATCAAAATTTCACACTATTGCCTGAAATTTGTAGAGATCAAACAGTGGATCCTGGTATAACTGTTCGTTTAGCTACTAAACTTTCATGAAGGACGTGTCAGATGTACATGATGATCAAAAATTAGGAAGACAAAAATATCTACTGACTAAAGAAGTGTAATGAAAAATTCTAGATATGCGAGGCAGCAAAATGCTTCCAACCTAGAGCGATATTTACCAGCGACTATAACCTAATTTAGCGAAATGCTTCTAACCTAGTGCGAGGTAGAAAGAAAGAAGGTCATCAAACATGAAATTGAAAAATATGAGAAAATATCACAAGCTAAAGAGATTTCACCAATATCAATATGCCGATTTTGACAGAAACTTTGGAGAAGAGAGAGGTTTGTTTTCTGTTGATCCCGCATTACTTGATGCAACATTATGGATATTAAGATTTGATGATGTAAGGTGAGAGGCCTCTATCTGGAGTAACAATATTTTATAAAATAGGAATTAAACACTTTGGATAAAATTTAAATCATTGTCAAACCAGTGATTCTTCCCCATGACTCCAAATATTTCAGCATATGCAACCATTGGTGAAATAAATTATGATCTCTGCCTAAGATTACCAAGGAATTGTTATGAAAGATAGAGTTTTATGCGGGAAGAGTATTCATTAAGTATATTATTCTGACTGGTTGCGAAATGTGTGAAGCAATTACATAAAAATGCCTGACTTGCTTAGGGATAAGAAATTAATTTTGATGGAGCTCCGCAGAAAATTGAGACAAGTCTCATAACCAGGTAAGAGGCTGTAGTTTCACTCCACCTAAAATAAAATCCTCTTTAAAATTTTTTCACAGAATTAAAGAGCTGTATATGGATTGCAAAGCAAAACATGTTTCTTTAACAGCTACTTATGCCACTCAAGGACTGAGTGAAAGTAGTATCCTATAATGAAAAGCAAATCTTCCAGGTGTATCGCAACGGTTTGTGAATAATGTGATCACAAAGGATTGTAAGCAGATACTGCATGAAGTGAAATTAATTTGAGAGAAAACATATTAGGTGGAATAAATAAATGCAAATATTAGCATTGTATTTTAAAGTAACTTCCTAATAGTGTTATTTTGATGGTCATTACCTGTTTAAAAAAAATTAAGACTAGTAATTACCAGAAATGGAATTATTTGTAATTTTACATATTTGTTGCTGTGACAATCTGTCACATTTTCACATACATAATATCAGATATTAAATTAGCGTTTAGTACAGAAACATGGCATTGCATGATTTCTATTTCAAGTTCCATTTATATTAAAAAATTAAACTACGTTTATTCAAAACAAGTCGCATTTCAGATGGCAAGGGATCAAACAGCAGCTAAGGTTTCGGAGAGCCGTAGTTTGGTCATGTCTGATATGTACGTTCCAGTAATTTTGGAAAATGGAAGGTACTAGAAATTTCTCTACTGCCAGCTGAAAAGTATGGAAAACCAGAGAGAGAATCAGTTCAGAGTTCTTGGCAGAGGATATGCGTAGACAATAGACATAATACAAACCAGCTTCGCTTTGCTTAGATGACTTGCTTAGATGATCAAAGCCAGTATACATTGAAGCAAATATGCAGGTTGCTGGTGAAATCATTCTACTTTAAATGAAGCTTAAATTGTACTTTAAATTTGAAGTACAAAGCATAAATCTGCTGTTTGAGAATTAGTTTTTGCTGTTATTTATATCTTGAAATTTTTATTCTGCAATATGCATTGAATATGATTTTTCTAATTGTACAAAAACATTTTTCATTTAATTTATCATTTTGTGTATTTAAATATTTGCACGATGGCTACTATTATTTTAACATTTTCTAATTTCTATATTAAATTGCACATTAATTTTAAATTTCTGTGCTATAATATTTCCATAAATAAATTCATAAATGTAACATTTTTTATTATTCAGAAATTAAAAAATAACATGAAAGTGCAGAGAAATTAAGCTTGTGTCGCTTTGCTGTGGTCACTCTCTCAAATACTGACAGCTTGGTTGTAAGTGAATGGTGAGGAATCACTTCCTGCGTCTCAGGTGTTGAAGCACTGGGATGAAAAGTCAGATTAAGACATAGGTTGAATTACAGCAATTATTGATAAGAAATGATAATTAGGATAATTTAGTGTTTCTGAAGATGTTTTCAAACTTCCTATAAGATTTAGGTTTTAAGATAAGTGTAAATTTAGAATTACTTTAGTTAGAAGATATTATTTTGTTCTTGTCATGAGGATATTTTTAGGATTGTCCATTTTATGGCTAGATTATTATAATGTTTACAATTGATGGATTTGATAAAGTTTGGTTTTTAGAAATTTTGGGCAGCCATCGGTTCTTAAAAGTAAAGAAGAGAATCTGCATTGCATAAGAATACTTCATACTGAGATAATTTGAAATGTTTCTGATTTGTTTAGTAGCCTGGATTATACTTTTAAAATAAAATGTTCTAATGAAAGTTTTCATTCAGTCCTGTCATTATGTATGACTTTTTATTACCTTCTCATTTTACGAAATGGATTTGTAGTGGTGAAATTAAAGCTAGCAACTTGAAGATATTTCTAACATTAAAGAAATGAGAATTAAAAGTTTTATGTAAAGAATTCACATTTTTAAATCATTTAAATAGCGCTGTCACAGATTCTGTGGGTTTCACATCGCATTCATAGAAGAATCTCGAGGCCTGTCTTTTTGTCGATGTCTTACACATTTTCGACTCTAACTTTTCTCTGTTGCTCTGCTATGCCATTGAAGCTTTACTTTTTCTACCAATTCTAATTCTCGGTTTTTTAGTTGGCTTTGAAGTATTGAGATATCCATGAGAACTTCTCTTTTTAGATGTTCTGTGCTTTACGTTGTGTTTAATATTTTTAGTACTTTGAAATGCAACTACTGATTGTGCTCTGTGATGTTGAGAAGAGTTGTACAAGTGCTTTTGTGGAATGTTACAGAACTGTAAAGTGTTTCTTTTGGGAAAAGAAATTTCATCAAGCTGTCATGGATTCCATGTGCATTCAATCCATTACAAACTGATATGCACAGAACAATATGCTAGTTTCTTTTATAAGTGCTTTTTCTTGGGCATATAACTTTTGAGGTAATTGCTATAATTATATAATACTGTATTATTACTTTGAAACAAGTTCATCAAGCTTGTAACAACCATCCTTTTTTTAACGATCATAAGATGCTCTGTCATCACTACATATAGGAGGTTTTAGCAAATTCGAGGACCATCTTCCCCAGCAGACATTACTATGTTTATGAGGAGGGTGTAACCTTAAAGTACCTATTCTAAAGTAATAAAGTAACTTTTCCACAATATTTTTATGCTTCTTGGAATATAAAATAGGTTGTCGATAAAATTTTAGCAGCATGTGACCATTTTATCTGATTTAACATTTGTATTCCATTCATGAAATTACATTCGTCAAATATTGTTGTCCTCATTCTGATTTTCATGGCCCTTAGTAGAAGTTATGGTCATCTGGTAACCCTGCTTAGTTGGGGTATGGGCTTACATTAGGATATCATTGAAGACTTTTTGCTGTAACGCATGAACAAGTGGCATTTTCTTAATCATAACACCAAAATGGCATTCCACTTTGTACTGCGAGTCCTTTCGTTCAATATGCATCTGTTGCGTAGCAGTGTAATAAATTTAAATTAATAAACATAAGAATACATCAATGCGAGTGGACTGTTAATTTTTATTCTTGCAATTTCAACTTTAGACCACAACACAGCAAAAGAAATAAAGCGTGAAATTACAGTTAGCATTTGCAAGAATGCAAAAACAAAAATGCAAGCTGCGCATGGGAACTGCGCGTTATGAAATGATCTCACAGACAGGCAGACGACTCTGGTGACGAAAACATTCCACCCGGCGTTGAAACGTCACTTCAAATCTAAATACGCTTTACAAAATGAAATTGTTATTATAAAATGAAACAATATTAAATTATGCAAAAAAAGTCATTAAAATATGCACAAGACAACATAATATGAAATTATGAAATGAAACTAAATTGTTCTCAAAACAGATGCACAGAAGCCTTGATACAATTCAGGAACTTAATTATTTTAAGCAAAGTATAAAGTTATAATGCTTTATGGGAGGGGGAACTTATCACTGATAGGCAAAACACGATACGAACAATATTATGTGAGCTAGGAAAAACTTCCAGCACTCTTCCTGATTTCCATCGTAGCAGGGGTAAATTGTCTTCCTTTATGATAACTTAAATCATTAATCTTTAAATTAGGTTGCACTTTAAACCATTTTGAATGTCGTTGCAAATTAGAAATGTATTCATTGGACCATCTTTTACAAAAGCTTTGAAACATTTTCTCAACAAGCTTCCAGCGTTGTAATAAGGGAATTTTTTGATTATGTAAACTTTCTTCAGGTAAGACAGTTAGCGGGGTACCAATTACGAAATGGCTTGGCATAAGTGCAGAAAATTCTGATAGATCTTCAGATATTGGACACAAAGGTCGGGAATTTAAACAAGCTTCAGTTTGAACTAGCAATGTTGTAAATTCTTCTTGTGTTAGAAGTTGTTCACGTATGGTTCACTTGAGATGTAACTTTACAGATTTGACTGCAGCTTCCCATAATCCTCTGAAATGTGGCACTGCGGGAGGATTAAATATCCACTTAATACCTTCAGTAGAGAAATATTTATTAACCAGTTCATTTTCCTTCAAAGAATTTATTACTCTTTTCAATTCCTTATCAATAAAGGGGTGTAAAGAAAGGATCTTACTATTTGAGTTTAATGGTTTGTTCGCCTTCAAAAGATTGTATTCATTCAAACACTCATCCCTTTGAACTACTCTAACAATTGCATTTCTAGTGTATTGCAATTCTTCGGTTTTAAGGTAACCCTTAATCTTTGTTGCAGTAGATTTAGCTGATTTATTCGTAAACGAAAACACCATGCGATGATTCTTTTAAGTTTAAAGAATGATGAAACCTCATTAAGGACTGGAATTTGTGAAGTGACTGTTCCAGTTGAACAAGAAATATTTTTCCATTGCTCTTTTTAGACTGTTCTGAAAATGGTAAGTTGATAGAGAACTGAATATTATTTGAATTAAACCACTGAAGACCTGTTTACCATAAGTCATGAGTAGAAAGTTCTAAAGGCAAAAGACCTCTTGATGTGCAATCAGCTTGTTCTTTCCCTTTTATGTGATTCCAATGTGATGCGGGTAACACAGTTGGTTACGAAGATTTGCCAACATGTGGGTTCTGATTGTATCCATGACAAAACTATCAATGAATCACTCCATGCGTTAACATGAGTTTGTAAAGAATTCTGCACAGCTTGAACCAAATGCACTAAAAGAGCAGTAGAGCAGAGTTCTAAACGAGGAATAAAAATGACTTTCAGGGGAACTACACGGGTCTTTGATGTTAGTAGCTGCACCGAAACTGAAGAATTATTTGAAGACTTTTAAATAAATCACTGCAGCTTAAGCTTTCTGTGATGCATCACAGAAACAACAAAGTTCTACATTTGTAGCTTTGGGCAACAACACTCTTCTAGAAATATCAATGCATTCAAGATTTCCGATATCTTCACAATAGATTTTCCATATTTGATTGATTTCATCTGACAAGGGATCATCCCAGGAGATTTGTAATTTCCATATATCTTGAAGCAAGATTTTTGCTGCAACTATAAAAGATGCTAACCAGCCAATTGGATCAAAGATTTTCGAAATAGAAAACAAAATCATTCTTTTAGTAGAATGCTCTCTGTTCTCAAGATTTTCAAAGTGACAAGTAAACTCGTCTTGTGTTGGATACCACTCCAAAGCCAATAATTTTATTGATTTAGTATCAACTTCTGTACATGAAGAATTAGCGTTCTGAGCATTCAATGCAGATTTTAAAATCAAGCGATCATTTGTACACTACTTATGCAATTAAAAGCCACCTTTTTGTAAAAGTTCACTCAGTTGTGAAATTAACTCTACCATGTTATCTACCATGTCTGAACCAAATAGGACATCATCAATATAACAGTTATGTAATATTATCTCAGTTGCCTTTGGGAGTTTAGCTCTTTCGTCAAAAATTCGAGTAGCCAAATATGGAGCTGAAGTAATGCTGTACGTAACTGCACAACTTGTAAGTTTTAATTGGCTTCGATGGATCATCTCTCCATAATATTTTTTGGTAATCCCAGTCTTCATTATGAATTTGAACTTGTCGATGCATTTTCAATAAGGCACTAGCAATGGCTATGGAATAGCATCTAAACCTCAAAAGTCGTCTTGTACCTTGGGACCATTCATAAGTATGTCAGTAAGCATTATTCCTGATGTAGTTTTGGCACTAACATTGAAAACGACGCGTAGTTTTATGGTAAGACTGGATTCCTTTAACACGTGATGATGAGGTAATAATGAAAATTTACTTTATCTAGATTATCATCAGATAATTCTTCCATGTGTCCGAGTGATAAATATTCGGACATGAAGTCTTTATATTGTTGATATACTTCAGGAGTTGTTATTAGTTTTTGTTCCAGACTAAGAAAGTTGCGAAAGGCTGATGGTCTGGAATTATCTAAATCATTTCTTTTAGGCTTGAATGGCAATTTTACTGAGTAACGACCATTTTCACTACGGATGTGATTTTCCATGAAATGGTTTTCACACAATCTTTCCTCTTTAGTTAAAGGTTTTGATGTGGGAATTTGTTCCAAATCCCAAAATGATTTAACTAATTTCTCCGTGTTTACATTTAGTGTATTGACTAAAACTTGCTCATGGTTTGGGAATTCAAAATATGTAGTTCCAGCAATTACCCATCTTAACTTAGAACAAAATGCAAATGGAAGATTTTTGCCCCTTTTTATTACCTCTCCATCAATTAAAGTAAGGAATACGTTTCATCAAAATATCAATTTTTCCCGATTCATGAAATGTGGGATCTGCTAAAGTTAATTCTTTGAAGCTTTCATATAAATTCAAAGGTAATGTTGCACTTGGAATGTTTCTTGTAATTTTGTCTATTATGGAAGCAGACGTAGAAATTCTGTAACTAGTATTAAAATGTCAACCTCTCCAGTAGTAGTTGTATTAAAAGTACCTAAGCATGATACTAATATCTTTGAATCCTTTATGCTCAATCCTAAATTGATAGCTGTTTCCCGACAAATGAATGATTTTTCACTACCTGAATCTAGTGAACATCTACAACTTATGAATTCATTTTTTGAGTTTTGAACCTTCATTAAAGCCGTACACAAAAGTACATGACTAAGTTTACCATTAGCATGAGCTCCAAAATGGTGATCTTCATAGTTGTTTGCGCAAACAGTTGGAGTTAGATGCATTTCTTGGTTTGAAATTATTTTCTAAATACAAAATGCTATGATGATGCTTAAAACAATGTTTACAAGTATTTGCACTCTTACACATTTTAACTTTATAGACATTAGACAAGCAATTAAAAGTTTATCAGTCTTAACAAACTCTATTCGTTTTTGCACTCGTAAATTTAAAAAATTAGAACATTTGTGTAAAAAATGATCTTCTTTATAAAGCAAGTAGAAATAGTAATCAGAGAAGTAACCCTATGATATACTGGTTTATGCATTTTACTAATCAAGGGTTTACTGTTCTGTAATGTTCTAACGTAATTCTTCAAAAATTCTATAAAGTCATTCAACTTTGGTATTTCGTCTTGCTCCCACCACAACTTTGTCGAAACATCAAGCTTTTGCAAAATAATATACATCAACAAAGTATCACTAAAATTATCTATCCTTTGATCTAATATTTCCAATGAGGGAGTTATTTCATTTACATTATCTACTAAATTTAATATCGAGGGTGCAGATTCCATCTGTATTTGTGAAACGTTAAGAATTCTTTTAATAAAAGCAAATATCTGTTCTCTTTTATTAGAAAATCTCTCTTCTAGTAAATTCCAAGCAATACTGAAATTTTGATCAGCTATGAGAAATGACTGAATAATGCAATAAGTATCATTTTTCAAAGAACTCTTTAAATATTGTAATTTTCGAGCTCCAGAAAGATTTGAATTGTTGCGAACACTAGCGTTAAATAAATCTTTAAATGTTATTCATTCTGGGTAAAAGTTTACAATTGGGTGCCCCTTGTTTTATGGCGATTCTTTTTTGATGCCAAGATCGACGCCAGGAAGGTACAATTTCAAGATGGCCGCTACACAAAACCAAAATAATAAGTCAAAGAATTGCACAAACTAGTCATTGCACACTGCTTTGACGTTGTCCATGTGCGCATCGGTTTATTTTCACTTCAAAAAATCAAGAAGCTAAAACCAAGTTAAAACTCTCATGGTAACCAGAAATGGGGTTTCATCGCCAAAACTGAACAAAATATTTCACCAATCGAAAGGGCACCCAATTCTACACTAGAGCCCTTTCTATAATATATACCATTTTTAAGGCAGTAGCAAAATGGAGTAAAACATTTAGCACGAAATTTAAGAAATTGTAATAAGCAGTAAATAAGCAATAAATGATTTGGCTCTAGTGTAGAATTGGGTGCCCTTTCGATTGGCGAAACATTTTGTTCAGTTTTGGCGATGAAACCCCATTTCTGGTTACTATGAGAGTTTTAACATGGTTTTAGCTTCTTGATTTACTTAATTAAAAAAAAAAACTAAAATCTGAAAGGATTCAGATTTTAGATTACGTCCAAAGGGATCTTGCTTAATAATATAATAACTTGCCGAACGAAACAAACATTAAACTAAACCCAATACGAGCACAAAAACCAACCCAATGTAATTCCAATAGTCAACCCATTACAGTTCCATTAATCCATCCAGTACAGACCCAATAACCAACACAGTACAATTCCAAAAATTCCAATAGCCAACCCAATGCAACTTCAATTACCAACAAAGAAACATAAGCACTAAATTGAAAAGTGAATCGGACATTTTTGTGAAACAACACAAAACGCCCAAATGAAAGTAATAGTCCTTCGGGACTAAATCCCTTTGGACTAAAAATAAATCGATGTGCACATGAACAAAGTCAAAGCAATGTGCAATGACTAAGTTTGGCCAATTCTCTGATGTTTTTTAAGTGAAAATAGGTCGATGTAGTTTGTGAAATTCTTTGACTTCTTGTTTAGGTTTTGTGTAGCGGCCATCTTGAAATTGTGTCTTATTGGCGCCGATCTTGGCGTCAAAACAGAATCGCCGAAATACAAGGGGCACCCAATTGTAAACTTTTACCATGAAAAGTTTTTATATTGTTGATGCCATTACATAGTTATTAACTTTCAAATATTTTATCGTTTTTAGATATTTTTGCATGTTTACATGATCTATTTTTTGCATGTTTACAGGATTCATTCAAATTCGCAACCATCTAATATGGCGATATGATGAGTTAGTGATTTTCTAAAATGCGCGAAAATAACCGATTTGGCGACCTTTCGAAAATGCGCCAAACTGGCCCGTAATATGCAGTTTTACGAACTGTTTTAAAAATTCTCTTACATTTTTTTTTTTTTTTTCTATACCTGGCATTTTGAAAATATTCTAAATTCTCGATTTTGCTAATACTTTAATCAAAATAAAGCAGCAATAAAGAAATGTCAAATGCAATTATTGCGTAACTCTTGAGAATTCTAAACCGAAAGTGCATTATCAACAACATCATAAAGACGTAGAATTCTTATTCACAAGTGTACCTTTTTCTCGAAGCTCCGGCAAATGATGACTAAATTATGTTGCGTAGCAATATAATAAATTTAAATTAATAAACATAAGAATACATCAATGCGAGTGGATTGTTAACTTTTATTCTTGTGATTTCAACTTTAGAACAGACAGACAAAGAAGACAGATGTCTTGTTTTGCAACCGCTGTCTTTCTGCACCGATGGGCGAAAAATCAAGCTAGGGTGCGAAGGAAAGGTATATAGAAAGGGGGCAATTTCGTATTTCAGAGGAGAGTAAAAAGGAACTTCGTATATTTTGTACGAGTTCTAAAGTCCAGGAAAAAAAATATGGGACAAAATAAAATTAAAAATAGATGTCCCAAAAGTAATGGAGAGGGAAAAAAAATAAAAAGTGCCTATAGAAAGAAAAGGAAAGGGAGTAAGAAAATGTCCTAAATACGATTGTGTCCAAACAAAAGTATATATTAAGTAAGGTAACATATACACAGTCCAGTCACATTAATGTGACCACCACGTACTTTCCATGTCAGAGTTAAATAACCAATCACAGAAGGCAGGTGGCAGCACAGTGCAGTTGAGCGTATATAAACGGTGTGTGAGGGCTTCGGAAAACATTTCAATCGTTGGCGTAATGCAGAAACGAAGCGATTTATCCGACTTCCAAAAGGGCATGATCATTGGCTTTCGGGCCAAGGGTGGAAGCATTTCCGAAACGGCTGAGTTTGTGAACTGTTCGCGTGCCGCCGTGGTAAAAGTGTACCGTGCATGGCAAAATGGGACTGTCCAAAATCAGCGACGTGGCAAATGTGGTGCACCACGGGCCATAGATGACAGAGGCGAACGACGGTTGCGGAGATGCGTTCGGGCAGATAGACGGGCTACCGTTGAGCAACTGACCACCAAAATGAACCAAGGGGCTACCAAAAGTGTCTCCCAAAGTACTATTCAGCGAACATTGCTGCGTCTGGGCCTCCGAAGCAGACGCCTGGTTCGTGCACCTATGCTGACTGCTGTTCATCGACGGCGAAGGCTAGAATTTGCACGCCAGTACAGCAGCTGGACGTCCACTGAGTGGCGACAGGTTGCGTTTTCGGATGAATCGCGTTTTATGCTCCATCGGACAGATGGACGTTGGCGTATAAGGCGTGAAACCTCTGAAAGGAACCACCCTGCAACCATTGCCGGAACGGTCCAAGCTGGAGGCGGGAGCATTATGGTCTGGGGAATGTTTTCCTGGCATTCTCTAGGTTCACTGATCATTGTGGAAGGCACAATGGATCAATACAAGTACGCATCTGTCCTTGCGGACCATGTTCACCCCTACATGCGCATTTGTTTTTCCTCAGGATGATGGCATCTTCCAGCAGGACAATGCGAGGTGCCATACAGCTGCCAGTGTACGTGCGTGGTTCGAAGAGCACCAGGATGAGTTTACCGTCCTCCCCTGGCCAGCAAACTCACCTGACTTAAACCCAATCGAGCATCTGTGGGACCATCTCGATCGAGTTGTTCGCGCCATGGATCCTCAACCGCGTAATCTAGCGCAGCTGGCCACGGCATTAGAGTCGGCATGGCTCAACATCCCAGAGAACACCTTCAGGGACCTATGTGACTCTCTTCCTGCACGTCTCGCAGCAGTCCGCTCTGCGAAAGGTGGTTATTCTGGCTTTTGACAGATGGTCACATTAATGTGACTGGACTGTGTAGTATTGCGGTATTCAAACATATTCATACATTTTTTTTTTTCAAACAACATCAGGCAAGATCATAAAACCATACACAGTGCGAGAGCATTATCAGCAAAAATAAATAATTAATTAAATAATTATCAGAATTTTTTTCGATGCTAATTATTTTTTAAACATTATATTTATTTAATAATTTAATCATCGTAGTTTATTATATATTTATACTAGTCTAACAAGTTGAGGCACACTTACTAGTATATGCTCATAACTTTAAGCAATGTATTCAAGGAAATATAAATTAAATCTTATTGTTTTCTTTATTTGCTAATTGAAAGAAAAAATTGCAATCGAAAACAGTAAAACTGCAACCTTTTACATTCATCGATGCCCAAGATTCCCTTTCCCTGTCTCGAGAATTTCCTCAATTTCTGGTGTAACAAATGGACTTGCTTCTTTCCAAAGAACAATTGATGAAATAATTTCAAGTGAAGAATTAACAGGAACTTTTCCCTACCTTGATGATGTAACTATATGCGGCAAGAATGAAGCTGAGCATAATAATAACTTGGAGAGGTTTATGGCTGCTGCTAAGAAGTATAACCTAATCCTGAATGAGGAAAAATGCACATTTTTCACAAAATCTGTAAAATTGTTGGGCTACTCTATAGCTAATAATATAATAAAACCTGATCCTGATAGACTGAAACTGCCAATGGATTTACCGATTCCTAAAGATGTAGGATCTCTACAGCGAGCACTGCGAGTGTTTGCTCATTATTGCCGTTGGATTCCCAATTTTTCTGAAAAGATTCGCCCTCTTTTGATTAGAGGACCTTTTCCCCTTAGTAAAGATGCCGAGAAAGCCTTCAATTCCCTTAAGAGAGATATATCCAATGCTTCTTTAGCTGCAATTGAGGATAATATACAATTCAGAGTTGAAACTGATGCTTCTGAATTTGCAATAGGAGCAACCCTGAGTCAAGCTGGTCGTCCTATAGCTTTTTTCTCTAGAACACTAAACTCTTCCGAACGAAAACATTCTTCTATTGAAAAAGAAGCATATGCTATTGTTGAATCTTTACGAAACTGGAGACACTATTTAATTGGGAGACACTTCGAAGTTTTTACTGATCAAAGATCCGTGGCATTTATGTTTGATCAACAGCACTTCAGTAAAATTAAAAATGAGAAAATTATGCGTTGGCGATTAGAGCTTGCTTGTTTCAAATTTGATATTATATATCGCCCTGGGAATAAAAATGAAATTGCAGACACTTTATCAAGAATAAATGCAGCTATAAAACCACAAATAGATCTAAAGGCACTACATGATGAACTTTGTCATCCCGGAATTACTCGAATGTATCACTGGATAAGATCTAAAAATTTGCCTTTCTCACTAGAAGAAATTAGAAGAACTGTTAATTCATGTGTATGCTGCAGTGAAGTAAAACCTCGTTTCTGTAGATCTGAAGGACACTTAATTAAAGCAACTTCACCTTTTGAAAGACTAAATCTAGATTTCAAAGGTCCTTTGCCAACGGCTTCCAGAAACCGTTTCCTTCTTACTATTGTGGACGAGTTTTCAAGATTTCCTTTTGCAATACCTTGCCCCGATATGTCATCTGCTACTGTTATTGCTCACCTGAAAAATATTTTCTCAATTTTTGGGATGCCAGCCTACATACATTCTGACAGAGGATCTTCATTTATGTCTCGTGAATTAAAATGCTTCTTAACTTCGCTTGGTATAGCAACAAGTCGCACAACTGCATATAATCCTCAAGGGAATGGCCAAGTAGAGAGGTATAATGGAATCATATGAAAAACCATCCAGCTGGCATTAAAATCAAAGAACATTGCTATCGAACATTGGGAAAGCGTTCTGCAACCTGTTTTGCATTCGATTCAGTCACTCTTATGTACAGCAACAAATGCCACACCACATGAATGGATGTTCATCCATGCTAGAAGATCATATAATGGACGTTCTTTACCTACGTGGTTAACACAACCCGGAACAGTATTAATGAAGAACCATACACGAGCTAATAAATATGAGCCTATTGTGCAGGAAGTGGAGCTCATTGAGGCTAACCCAGATTACACTTGCGTTAAACTTCCAGATGGTCATGAAACCAATGTTTCAATACAATATTTAGCACCCAGAGGAGATACATGCCCATGATATCAGGTTGGATGAAAATCAACAACTTTCAGATTCTTTTGCTCAACAGAGGGAAGGTCTGGCCACTGAAGCTTCTGAATCCGTATCGAAAACTGTAAGAACATCGACAGAAGAGGATCCCCAAGGCAGTGATTTATCATGCCCTAGCAGACAAGAGGATTTTGAAAATACTTCAAATGATAACTTGCATGAGAGTGAATCCTTGCATCCGAAAAGGCAGAGACGTCAGCCTTCATATCTGGCAGACTATGTAACTTATTAATAGTCTTTGGGAAGAGTGAATGTGGTATAATATTTAATATTGTTGGCAGCACTAAAATTATATTACATGGAATGGCAACAGTCATTGTTAGTTTAAATATAGTTCTTACAATGTAACAATTGTTTTATGTTCTGTTTTAGTTGATTAAAGCTTCATTTGAGCTGCTTAAGGAAAGTGATTTATTATATTTCTCCAATGATCTTCAAAACCGTAATAATCATTATATATTCTCTCTATCATTTTAAACTTCCTCGCTATTATTCTTTTATCATTTATAGACCATGCACCCAAAAATTCATAAAGAAATAAGTAGACAAAAACAGTGACTACATTGACAAATCTAATATAAAATTTTGGAAAACTCGCTTTCTTGAATGCCTTGGGGAAAATTATGTGAATACTTTAAAAAAAATTTCCAAACCTTGTGTTAAAGCTAAGAGGGAAAATACATGGATAAATTCATAAATTTAATTTTTAAGCATGGAAGATTCAGCATATTTTCTGTAGGTTTTGTGTTTGTTTTTTAATAAACGATTTATTTATATAATGATGTATGTATATTTTTAATTGAATTATAAAGTATGTTTATCAAAAATTCTTATATGTCATTTTTCATTTAAATATTAGTGTGCAGTGTAGATTGTGAATACAAGAATTTGACATGCTCTTCAAAACATCATTGCTGTCATCCTGAATGTCTTGGAGGATGCAATGGACCATTGTCTCGGGAATGCATTGCGTGTCGACATGTGATTTACAATGGAAAGTGCATGAAAAGCTGTCCACTTGGAACATATAAAGTATATATTTTTGAATAAATCATTAAAAATTTATTGCCTTCTCACTTAGAATGTGTTATTGCATACATCTTTTTCATCTCACTAGCACAGATTACATTAAAGATTCTCTTTTTAGTAAAATGTGGTTGTATTATGACATTTCATAGTTTATAAAAACTTTCTTCATGTAAGGCTCATGTAAATCCTATTTATGTATATTTCATCATTAAAATAATATAATCACTTTAGTATTAAATTACTTACATATTATCCTGTTGACCATGAAACTTGGCTTCAGGAGAGCCTGCCAAAGTTGTACCAATCATTCTTGAAGAATATGAAAAATCTGACACCCATATCCAGCTATATCTTCTTGGCCATATCCAGTTGTTCTTTTCCCCTTTCAACTGATGCTTATTTTGCTGATCAACAATAAATGAAGTATGTGCAGTAACAAATGTGGTTCTACAGCCCTCAAGCCACATTCCTTTTTGAATGGATACTCTTTTATCACAGTTTTTCATCACCATTGTTTCTCCATTTTCAAGTAAAGGCTATATTGTATCCCTTAATGGACACTTTTTTATGGTAGGATTCATAACTTTAAAAGTATTCCACTGCCTGGTATTCTGCAGAAGGCAAGTTCCAAAATTCAGCATTTCCTCCCTCTCCAAAATGCAAGAAAAAAGTACAGATAACAGTTAATTTGTGTCCTTATTCATAAAAACAAAACATGGCTTATCAAGAATCAGAGTTACATCAAATGTTGTATGTTATGAGCATGCTTGTCCATGGCTCTAAATTGCATTGCTTGATGAAAGTTTCGTGGGTGACAGAACATTATGTGAATATCTTAAATTCAGTAATGTTCTCAAATGTATAAGAAAGTTTTCTTAAGTCTGCTAGAATGACTTCATTTGGAGATGTTTAGAATGTATTTAGAATTAAGTTACTTAATAGATTATGAATGTAATTCTACAATATTTTAAGAAATTGTAGCAAAGGTAAAATCTGAGGTAATTTAGTAGAGTATTTTGATAATTAAAATCATAATTTTGATTATTGAACTCAAAATGATTAATAATATTGATGTATTTCATATTTTTAGTTCTTTGCTTCTGTAAATGGTCTCTTCACTTTTATTTTTATGCCTGACATTATTATAGTAGTATATTTAAAGCCCTTCCATTACTGTGCACCTTCTCCTTTTTTTAAAAAATAAAAAATGGCGAGGTTTCATCTGCCTTTTTATAGTAGACAGTATGAGGTTTATAGACATATATGGTAGTAACTTATGTATTATTAAAGTAAATACTGCGTTGCTTGATTTAAACATTATTTGCATTTTGTTATTGAATCCTACTAAGATTTTTTCATTTCCCATAAAGTATCTAGGTCGAAGATGCATTGAGGAAGAAGAGTGCAAGAAAATTAAGAATCGGCTTTCTATTTCAACAGACATAGAAGAAATAATTTGGAAACCATTTCAAGGAGAATGTCTTCCATCTTGCCCTCCAGGATATTCAGTAAATGAGAGCAACAAACATCAGTGCTACAAATGTGAAAGCCGGTGCCCAAAAAGTAAGGTCTATTTAAAGCCATTGAAGTGTTCAAAATATTACTTTTTAATTTAGGTCCACTAGTGGCCAAGCTGTAAAGTCACTGAACATTGGTAATTCGGTCTGGGGTTTGAAACACGGTGAACGGGCTGGCTGCATGGGCGTTTTCGGGATTTTCCCCATGTGTATAATATGTGTGTGAGCCATTTGTCTTAGAAAGGCTGATAGCCCTTGAGTGCTTTGCCGTAGTTAATAAACGAACAACTTTTTAATTTATTATTTATGTTTGGGGTGTGTTTGGTTTGATTTAATAATTTGCTTTCCGTTATTTGGACGATTATTTTCAATCTTTATAACAGATTTAATAACAGATTGAATGTCATGCTAATTTCACATGGCTTGCCAAGATTAGTCAGGCCAATATAAGTCTCTCATTATTCGTAGAATATTTTTTAATTTAATAATATTATATATATTCAAAAAAACCTTGGTATAAAGGCAAGAAACTGTACCAAACTTGATATAAAGGCAAGAAACTGTACCAAAAAAAGTTGTGACATACTCTGGAGACTGTATTAGTTCATCTTTCATTTGCTTGGGGTCTTTCAATACAATGTATCACAAAATGTGTGTATAATATTTAAACTTATGTGTTATGTATATAAATAAAATAAAATTATTTTTCTATGTTTTATATTGCATTAATTTCTTCACACCATTTTAATAACAATAATGTTGAAAAATTAAAAAACATTGAAAATTTACTCAAGTTATGTGTTTTTAGTAATCTTGGCTTTGTCGGTTGGCGGTGATCCCATGCGCTACAAATAAACTCAGTGCTGGTCACCGATGACCCCTGTGGCATTCAATATATTCAGTTAACACATAACCGACCGGCCGTCGATTAATCGACGTTTGCTCCCTAGCGCTTACCGACCGGTCGTCGATTAATCGACTTTTTATCTTTCTGTTAGATTTGGTTAGGTTAGATTGACAAGTAGCAAGCATTTCGCATTCTTTATTCAGATAATTGGTGCTTTTTTCTAAAGATCAAAAGTCGATTAATCGACGACCGGTCGGTAAGCGCTAGGGAGCAAACGTCGATTAATCGACGGCCGGTCGGTAATGTGTTAATAGTTCCCTTTATGTAATCTCTGGACTTTCATTTAATGCATTAATAATTACTTTCTAGAAAGAGTTTCAGAATCATCATGAAAATGTGCTCGACTCATTGAATATAATGAAAATGTATGATTATCGTTTTTTAGTCAAGCACAATATAGCAATCTTATAGTAACAGAAAGTGTCAGTTGTTTTTCCTCTAGTTGCGATTATAAATGGATAATATAATGGCATGTGTGTGTGTGTGTGTTGAGAGAGAAACGGAGAGAATTTCCTGGTGATGCATGGTAAACAAATTCTTAATAAACAACTTAAGATGGGTACAACTGCATGCCTGTTCTTGATCACTTGTGCCTTTTTATATCCTTATGACAATATAATTGAAGAAGTAGGAAAAGAAGAACATGTCACAGGTTAGGTTGATAATGATTCAGTTCGGTTTGATTTTATCTGTGTTGGCTAAGTAAGATTTTAATTAAATTTTAATATTTTTATTAGGCAAAACATTGTTTAAGTACCTTCATAATAAACATTATATAAGAATCATAACATTAGTAAGAATCATGAGGTAAGAAGAAATAGCAAAATTAAAAAGGGTTAAAGTTAGGGGTCTATTGCAAATTAAAGTTACTGTTTTATCTTATGAATAGGTATATGTCTTAATTGAATTGTTATACTTACATATTACAGCACTTCAAAAATTATGCTTGCAAGAGCTGTAAAATTAAATTAAGCTTGTGAATTTTTGGTATTTAACAAAGCTGCCATATGCTGCTGAAATATGTGCTTGATTCTTATTCTGAATTCATTGAACTGTTATAAAAAAATTAGTTGACTCAAAACTTGAATCTCCATCATAATTGTTTGTTGAACTTCTGATTTTCTGCTGAATCCAGTAAATTATTAAAAAGGCTTATCAATTTGTTTTGCTTTTACATTGCCATTTCGGTAATAAAATTATCACCAAAAATGAAAGGAGAAAAGCTTAAGATTATTGATCCTAAGTTAGAGTTGGCTAGAAATGCATTATAATTAATTATATGTAACAAAGTGTAAGCAGAACCCTCTTCACATACAAGTGGTATAAGCAGCTGCTTAAGGTGCCAATTTTTAGAAAGTACCAGATGAATATTATCGTAAGCGACAACTAAATAAAGTTACATTTTGCTTTGAATTATTAAATTTAGATGAAACTGGAGCTGAGACTAAATATAAATGCAAATATGCTTTAAATTCATGTGACCTATCTATGTAATTTACAGTGCAACTCAGGTAACGATAATTACGTGATTTTTATAAGAATCTCAAGGAATATGTATCTTGTGATTTACTATAGTGTAACATGCTGAAAATAATATAGAAAATATATATGAGGTTTATTCAAATATGGACAGAAATTTAACAGATAAACTTTATTTAGGAATTCTGTAAGTGGACTGAATAGATTAAAATTCAATGTTGTTAAATCTGGACTATATAATAGACGAGGTAGAACAGCTCATCTGAGTTCCTGCAATGTTTTCATGTCAAAGGAACATCTTAAAGAAAACAAACTGAATCAAAGAAGTGTATTCCTAGCTTTGCTTTCTCCCTTATTGAATAGTACTTAGTTGTAGTTCTTTGTTCTATGAGAAAATCAAAATAAGGAAGTTGTTTTTCCTTTTGAATCCCTTCCCTTTAATAAGAGGGAGAGGCCTTAAATTTAACAGGTGAAAATGTTATTTTGGCTTTCCTTAATAATGGTGAACTTGAATATCATTATTGCATGCTTGTTCATTTTGGCTCAGAAGTTAAGTAATGCATCCAAGTTTCATGACAGCTTACTGTAGAGTAGAATCAGGACAGTGGTGAGAGGTAAGTGCCTCAGGTAAACAATTGCTTCTGAACATAGAAGTGGTGCCAAGTTAGTTATGAAAAGTTGGAAATTTATTTTGGAAAAGAAATTGCAGTTGTTAACTTTAAACTGTGACATGAATCGAGGAGTAACGTTTAAAAATGCCATGCTTGAAGGAACAACACTTTATTGAAACACTATTGAACAACACATTTTCTGTTTATTTAAAAGTACTACATTCTTGATACTTCATTCATTCCATGTGCTACATGGCTAACTGATTTCCATTAACCATCTTTCGTAGCCGACCTGTAAGACTTCTTTCAGACAATGGTTTTTTCATCATAAAGCTTTGGGTTTTAAGGTATAAAAATCATTAAGTCCATTCACACTTGTTTAACAAGGTTTAAGCCATAGCCAGTGAGGCAGTGGAAAGTTGAGCATATGTATGTATGCAGCTGATTCAGCAAAACCATCAACCAATGTGTGTTTCACTGTGATTGGTGGTTATTATACCAATTTGGCATAAAGTTGAAAAGTTAGAAATTTTAGGCAAAATCCTAAAACAAGTTTTTGTAGTTTTGCAAGGTTTAATTGCTTAGCAATGATGCTCGGCTTAGATTTTAAAAGCATCATGTGAGCGAAGCTGAAGTTAACATAAAAAAAAGTAATTTAAATGTGAAATCACTGATTTATTTCAATAGCTAACCACAAAGTTTCCATTAACCCTCCCAAGTGTTACAGATTTGGCCCTGAAACTCTAAAGTTCTCTGTGGGTGATATGGATCTCTAAGTGGTGTTTCCTTGATTGTAATTCTAAAATAACCCTCCCATTTTTTTAAACAATTCGCAATTGCAAATTTTATGTTTTAAACAATCCAGCTGAGTTAAGAGAATTGGTGATGTTAATTTTTAATGCCTTTTCACTGTTTTCTAACATTAAAATTTATTGTTGGACCTAACTTAATGAAGCTGATTTTCATTTTCGATAATGAAATTCATAGGCTAACTTGGCTAGAAAATACTGTATTGCTAATTTCAGTAATTTTCTGTTTCTTTTTAATTTGAAGGGTAGTTGTTTGCTCTTGTACTTCACCATAACAAGATTTCCGGAGTTCACTAACTGAACATGGATAAGGTGGCAGTTACATAAAGTTTATTTCAGCTGGCTCTAATATTGGGTTTACAACCAAGGTTATTGTGGATTTTGCCAATAGATGGGTTTAGTACATTCTAATGTTTTGTCAGCATGTTCAAAATGCTTAACCTGTTTCATTTTCTTGTTGTTTGGACTTCCAAAATTAGTAAAAAAGTTGTATAAATCAGTTATTTTGTTTCATTTTTATCTCAGTTTAAAAATAAAAGAACAAAACATACATTCCAGACATATTTTACTCTGTTGTTTCTGAAAGAGCAGGAACATATAGCAAGTATACAGGAAGTCATATGCTGTATGTATAAATGAAGCTTTGAAAGTAAGGCAGTGTCAAAACTGGTTTGCCAGATTTCGTTCCGGTGGTTTTTCACTCAAAAATTCACAACGATCTGGCCATCCAGTTAAAGTTGATGAGGGCCATATCAAGACCATTATCAATTCAGATCACTGTGGCACAACACATGAGATTGCAGAGATTTTAGTATAAAAAAATACAAAACAAAATTTAAAATTCAGCATTTTTTATAAAATTATGATAACCATTCCAGCTGATTTTCAGGTAACTCATACTAAGACAGCAAAAGCGCGTATATTTGCTAATATCAGTAATACTAAAAAATATTCCCAGTAACAATAATAATAGTAAAAAATGCCATTGTTTTATTAAAGTAACCACAATAACAAATTTTGAATAGAAAAAAGTGCTGATTCATGATTTTGGTGTAGTATTAATGGTATATGCGTATTTTTCATTAAATTTATTTTATGTTTCATGCAGTTTTTTAAAATAAGTGTTAGGAGGAAATTTTATATTTTGTATAGATGCTTTTTAATTAAATAATGATCCTAAATATAATTTTTAATTGTTTTCTGTTCCTTGTAAAACATAGGCATTATGTAAAATGTAATTGATCTCTATTCTATATTTATAACTGCATTTTTAAAAGTTACTTTTTATTCTCTTCTTGCAGTTTGTAAAGGTGTAGTTGTTGATAGCGTTCAAACTGCTCAGAAGATGAAAGGCTGTACCTTTGTTAATGGTTCGTTGGAAATACAAATTCATGGAGGGGGTAAGTAACTGAAATTGCAGATTATATTTAAGTATTTAACTTCTAATGCATCATTTGCAGTAAGCAACTCTTGTCTAAACATAAAAATATTATTTCTAAATCATTAAATCATAATTTAGAGCTTTTAAATGAGACCTCTATTTTTGTCATTTTCTAAGCAGTGGCAGCTGCATATGTGCTTTGAGAAACCTTATATTGTTTTATTGTGTAGAAGGTTTATTAATAATAATTTGTATAATGTGTATTGTATAAATATGTTAAACCTTGAATCTGGTTTAGGTTCAACAATAGTAAAATTATATAAATGAAATTTCTCATGTTTTAAATTGTATGCTATAAATTGAAAAAGGAATAAAAAAAACTGGGAGAAATAACATATGGGCATTTCTGTATTTTAGATAGCATTATTAAAGAACTTGAAGCAAGTCTTAGTAACATTGAAGTAATTCGAGGTTATCTGAAAATCGCCAGATCATATCCTCTTGTCTCATTAAATTTTTTACGCAATTTGACTCTCATTAAAGGGGAGCAGCGTGACAAAAAAGAGTGAGTATCATTTCCATTAAGCAGTTTTTGTTCAATATGTTTAGAAATTATAAAACATTTATTTTGATATTTGAGATTAAGAGTTCTTATTCATTTTTCAACAAAGCAAATTTTCACGAAAAGACTTCTGTGTGTCATATTTCAAAGCATGTTGTTACACATATGGAATTTAGGAAAACTAAATATTATTCTCAGCATAACATAAGTAATTTTGCAGATCATAGCTTTCTTTTGACTTTTTATTCAGGGCAGTGATAAACAAATAACATTAGTTGAGGGCTACCAAATTATTCATATTATCATTAGATTATTCATATTTTTATTATTATTCATATTATTCTATATATTTTTCAATTGTTGCTTTTCAGAGTTGAATTTTAGAGATACTCATATTATGTAATGAGTAGGTAACGTATTTTCCCACCAACCATTTTTGGTAAACACAAAACTGTCGCCATACAAAGAAATTTAGTGCCAGTGATGGCTAAGTGTGATGTCAAAACTCAGTCACCTTGGTTTCATGTAACAGTGATTAATCCTCAGTAAGCCAGTTAGTTATCTGCTGGTTATCTGTTTGAATAAAGAGGATCTGTCCTGTTCAGACTTTCAGCAGAATGTTTGTTTAAGTTCTAAGCTCATATTTAGTTAATAATTTTTGGGCTATATATCTGTAATCTGTATCTGTTGATTGCCTAATTAATTAAACAGCAATCTGCTCCTTTAAACTTTCATCGGAATGAATATCATAAGTTTGACGATATATCTGCCAATTTCATGCATATCAATGATTATAACCTTATTCAGATGTTAATGATTTTATCTTAATTTAAAATTTTAATTATATAATTTACTTTTTAAAAGTAATTTATCATTCACAGAGTCACTGAACAATAAATCCTTATTATAAATGATCAATTTAGTGCTTCTTTTTTGTAGATTACATTGGCAATTTAAGAAATTTTGAATTTCTGATAGTGCTAAAAGTTTGAAAGTAGGTGATGTCTGACTGAATGTAACAGACATTTTCAAGCATGCAAGAGAAAACTGACACTTCAGCTATTCAAACTGTAAGCTTAGTTAAATAAAAGAGTAATACACAGACTGATAAGCAGGATATAGCCCAGAAACACATTGGACTGTAAGCCAGCTGAGGCAGTCAGGATAAAACATTTTCAAGAGAAACATATTTATTATATTTATTTGCAGCTGCATATATATTTGCAGCAGCAGAACCTTTAGACATATGTTTTTGTGATTTAACTTTCTTAGATTATGGCCTCAAGGCTGGGTTAATCATTAAGCAAAATAAAGTACATACTTAGAATATCAAGAAAAGGGAGTACCACAAAAAAGTCCGTAAACTATTCAGGGAAAGGGAGTATACAAATTTTCCCATTCCCAGTTTAAACATGGAATGCATGATGCAGCTAAACCAAAACCGAGAAAAAAAAGGAATGAAGAAAGAACTGGCGTAAACGTATGTGGGGGCATCAAAATTTTTGAAGAGCTTAGTGCCTCTATAAATCTTAAACTGGCCCTGCATGTAACAATCATTGTAACAAAACAATATTATGTTACATAATGGTAATTAGTTTTTTTTCCTTCTTTGTTTAGCTATGCCTTTCTAGTCCTAGATAACCAGAATCTTCAAGAGCTATGGGATTGGGAGAATCGTAAAGTGAATCTGACCATTGCTGGAGGAAAAGTATTTTTTCACTTTAATTCCAAGCTGTGCCCTAATAAAATCAATGAACTTAAAAAATATGCCAATGTTAAAGATTGGGATGACACAGATGTATCACCAAGCTCAAATGGGGATAGAGTGGCATGTAAGTTTATAAAAATCTGATAATTCTATATTGGCTTAAATTTTTAATTACTGTATTTACACTAGTTTCTGAAAATTAGACAAATTGAAAAATTGTGATTAATTAGCTAGAAAAAGTTTGAAATCCTTGAAATTTGGATATGCAAAGAATAAAAGCAAGCTGCGTTGAGTTTAATGCAGTTTGCTTTTACTCATAGCGAATCCAAATTTCAAGGATTGTTTCAATTGTTTTTAAATGATGTTTGGATTCTATATCTGACAAATTTTTGAAAAGTTTTCAGTGTCCCTCCCCCCTTCTTGACAGCTAATGAAAAGGAAGGCAGGGTGTTCTGGAAAATATCAGCAAAGAGATTGCTATAATGTCTAATAAGAAGAAAGAATTGGGGAGGAAACCACTTTGAAAGCATTTGATATTAGTATACGGCTGAAGTTTGTAAAAAATTTTAACTAGCCTTCGAGCAGAAGTCTTTAGACTTTCTTTTATACATAGAAATGCCAGCTATGTTTCACCAATGAGATGAATTCATCAAAGGGAACAGCAAATTTTCCTTTTTTGAAGTTCCTTATAGGAAATAATTGGCAGAAATTTACTTTAAAAATTATCTTTTTTCAATTAAGACGAAAAGCTTTTTAAATACAAAATCAAGGAAAAGAAGCATTAAAAGTTAGATAATTTGTTGTAAGAACAATTATCTAGAAAATTTGCAGTTGTGGTGAAGTCTATTCAGAGATACAAGAGTATGAAAAGTACCTTCTATGAGGTACAGTAGAATACTATTAAGAAACTAAATGTCCCTGAAAATACTTGATAGGTAAGCTTAAGCACTTTTAAAATACACAAATACAATACAAAGTACGAGATTTTGATGTCCAATATCCAAAATGATCTAAAATCTGGACCTTAATGCCACCAGCAAAAAAATTTTTTTAGGAATTTTTTTATGCTTTACGCATGCATATATGATTTTTCCCCCATAAGAAAACATGTGGAGAATCCCGATTCTTAATTTTACTTTGGCACCAAATAAAATACCTCGTTACCAATCATTTTATTATAAATTTGTATGATCAATAATTTGGCTGCATATCTGCTTGGCATACATCTCAAACCAAAACATTCTACATAGAAAAATCGTTCATTTTACAACTACTAATATTTTACATCCCTGATGCCAATCTGGTGAATCATTATATATTATATTTTGTTTTCATTTCACCACATGTTTATCAACACATGACAGCTTGAGTAAATGACTCGTGCAGTGGTGCTGAAACAATTTTTTTTTTATATTAGTAACTGAATAACAAAGGAAGTATGGAAATCTTTTATATTGACAGTACGCTTAGCAATGATTACAGATTTAAGTTAAATGTGCTAAATATTGACAAGGGAAAATTTAACAAAAATTTCTTTTCATATTCTAAAAATAGATTTTGTTAATATTACTCATAGACCAAAAGATTACATTTAGTGTTATTTGAATTAAGAGTAACTGATTTTTTTTATTCGCATAAACCCAGAATCAATGATAGATCTTGCATGGCCACACCGGGCAGTATAATTTAGGGAAGACAAAATTCTTGGAATTTAGAGAAGCACCGAGTAACAAAATTAAAGAATGATAAAGTTTTAGAATTTAAGGAAAGCACTGGGACCCAAAATTAAGGGGCAATTAAATTTAGAACTTAAGGAGGAGCTTGATAGCAGAATTGAAGACCCACAGAGACTTCATCAAGCGGCAAAATATTTAACACCGTCCCTCAGTAAATTTAAGTATATATGTGGGAATTTATTTGTTCAGGACCTCAGATAAGCTTTAAACATGTGCAAGAATTAAACGTAAGTGTAATAAATAACTTAATGAATACAATTCGGGCTTAATTGTTTCAGTGCATGATAGAAGCAAGACAAAATTTAACAGAGCATTTTGTTTTTCTTCGCCAATCTCATGCTACATAGCCAATAATGTATAGCGATCACTGTTAAGGTAGGCTAAAATTATACTTTAGTGATTCTAAAGAATTCAATTAATATAGCAGATTGCGCTGTTCTGTGAATTTTTTATTTGATTCAACCTATTTTTTTGCTATTATTTTTTTGCAGGCTGTTATAATTACAGCAATTTTTTTAAAACTAAAGTTTGAACCTTCGATTATGTCAAAAAGAGCTTCTAATTCTGAAACTGCAACGTCTCAAAATTATGCAATAAGTATGCCATTGGGAAGGTCAATTGTATATGATATAAGAAAGCAAAAAAGTAACATTTTGAATTTTTTTTTTTATTCTGACACCCCACTCGCAATAAGTAACAGAAAACTTATTTGTTATGCTAAATGTGATGATCATGACAAAATGATGATTGAATAGTCAGATAGAGATGCAACGAGAGCGTGCCACTGACGGTCCAGTGCTAATGGCTCAAGTCAAAATATTTCTTAAAGAAATGAACTTAAAAACTGAGTGCACATATTTGACAGATTGGTTAAACAAATTTTAAAATCACCAGTTGAAAAGCTTCACCTAATACTGAAGCTGCTGAACTATTTGCAGATAATGAATTCATTAATAGTGTAAAGTTATCTCCAGAACAAATTTACAATGCATATGAAACTGGTCTTTTCTGGCTATATGTACCACAAAATACCTTGGCAACCTCTACAAAAAAGGCTCAACTTTACATAATGGGAAAAAATACATGGTCTGGAGCATTTAAAGGAGTAAAGAATATCCCATTATATATCATGCAAATAAAAGAGCTCAGATGACACAAGCGTTAATGTACGATTGGTTTGAAAATAAATTATTTCATACCCGAGCCTCGACAAAATTTGAATTCGCTTGGTTTACATGATGACGCAAAAATTGTCGCGATTGGTAGATAACTGTTCGGCTCATATTTCACTTAAAGTTTTAATGAAAGATAATGTATACATGTTATTCTTTCCTCCAAACTGTATGCCCATCATTCAGGCTATGGATATCAGAATAACTCACATGCTGAAATGCAAATATGAAGTAGCATTTTTAAAAGCTATGTTAAATTTCTTGAATAATAGCAAGACTATTCAAGAATTTTTTTAATATTTTAGCATAAAATCTGCTGTATGGAATATCAGAAGATCATGGGCGGATGTGCTTCCAGATACTTTGAAAAATGCTTTTTATAATTTATGGCCAGCTACCATGTCTCAGGATGAAGTTGCTAGCCATGAATTTGAAGACTTTTGGATATCACAAACCACAGGTGAAATTTTCCAAGTAATGGATTTTGTGAGATAGATTTGGAGAAGTAGTAATAAATGAAGATAAGATAGCAGAAGTTTTTTATTTCGATAACAGTGCTGCAATCATCACTCAATTAACTAATGGCGAAATCTGTGGTATGGTTCTAGATCCAGAAAATACCGCTACCGATAGTGAAGAAAGTAGCAGAGAGGTTATTGAAAATGAAAAAATTTCGACTGACAAGTTAGTCGGATTCTCGACCCAGCGACTACAGGACTTGAACAGTGGAACTTTGAACAAGAAATTATGTCTGTCTATAGAATTGAACAAAAAGTATTAGCACAGAAAACAAAGCCACTTGAACAATTTACATTCAAAGAAATATTTAATAAAATAATAATATTCAGTGAGGAATTGTCAAAGTCCTTACAAGTCCGGATCTCGGGCTTTGTACTGTACATATTTTTTTATATATAACTATACTTTTTTATATATAACTGTAACTTATGTATAACTGTATATTTTTTATATATAACTGGGCTTTGTACTGTACATATTTTTTTACATATTGGTTATTTATATAACCACTATTAAGAAAGACCTTTAAACTTCAAATTTCTGAATTATTAACTATATTGAGATTACAGTCTATTACATGAAATCTAGAGTTTAAAAATTACGTTACTAATTAGACTAAAGAATTTTAATGAACTATGACATGGGAAAATATCGTGACTGTTGCTGTTCTTTCTCATAGGCAACAGTTTAAAAATATTTTTAGTATACAATACACTCAATAAATCCATTTTTTTTTTAAATTTTTATTATGTATATTTTTTTCCTTACTTGATAAATCCATGAAAATATTTTTATTATATATATATATATATATATATTTAATAAATCCATATGAAATAGAATAAAATAGTATTCTATGAGAGTGTTTTTTGATATGGGGTAAAATAATGGCTTACTATTGTAGCAATCGCAACTTGGTTCATCCCTTTTTATGCTTGTATTGAGAATTTTCTCATGATAATTTTTAGACTACATTTATAAAATTTACAAAATGTTTTTTTCACTTATTAACATTTCAGCGATTTTGATAGTTTTGAGCAATATTCTGTTATAACCCCACCGTTTGTTTTCATTCATTCTGAATGTCATTGACATGCTAGTTTTCATTAACTTAGTGCTAAAATTTTGCATAAAATCAACTAATTGTTCATATTTTAGGCAATGTTGTTGATATGGAGCTACAAGTTTGGACTCTTTCACATGGAGTAGTTGGCTTGAAATGGAAGGATTTTCGCAAGACCCATACTGATATGGATTTCCGCTCACTTCTTGGTTATGTGGTATATTATAGAGAAGCGTATGTATGTCATGTGTATTTGTGTGTGTTTTATTTTATATAAATTATGTTTTGTCTTCTTGTCATAGAAAGAAAATGTGTTCAGATGGCTCAGTGGCTGAAATAAACAGTGTAATTAGCGGTAGAAATAATTAAAATATATCAGATTATAGGAGTAAACAATTGAAAGAGAAAAACTTATATTAGCTGGAAAGAAAAATATACCAATTGCTATAAATAAATCAAATGAATGTTTTTGATTGATATCTTGTAAGCACAATATATAACCTCTGATATCTATGTATATTCATAATACCATAATTTATCATGTTCAAAATTTGAGAATTCCTCATAATTTAAAAAAGTTTTACGTATTTTGGCCCATTACTTATTCCAACTATAATATTTTGTTATTTTACAGCCCTGACAGGAATGTTACTATGTATGATGGCAGAGATGCATGTGGTACAGATGAGTATGTGTATTTTTAAATCATAATTAAAAATATTTGTGTAGACTTTGTAGTGAATTTTTCATTTTTAAGTTTTTCAAAAAAGTTCTATTTACATATTTATTTTACAGTTTTGCCCTGCCCCTCAAGATGTATTACTGGTGTAGGACAACGTAGAAAATGTAGATAACTTTTAGGAATAAAATTAAACCAAAATGCACCAGCATCCATTTGATCACTTGTAATCTATAAGTCAGTTATTTTGACCTACAGATTGTAAGGAGCTGTGGGTCAATTAGTTTAGGTCATTCCTGTTGAAAGATGAAATTAATTTGCATACATTATTAAATTAAAATTAAATCAAATCTGTTTCACTACACCAGTACCTTATGGGTCACTATTTGGGGGAGGGAGATGAAATAAATTTAGAATTTTAATTAAAGTGAAAAAGAAGCACACTAGTGCCATCGGGGCTGTTAGTTTATGGTCATTGAAGCTCAATCTATAAGTTATTGATATAGGACAGTGTAGTGAATTTAGGTAAAGGTTGTAAATAAAATATAATTGAAAATGGTTTTAAATTACATAAAATAAAATTGAAGGGCATAGCTATCTCTTAGCAGTATTTGATCACTGACAACTTACAAATTGGCAGTTACATTGTTGCACTGTCTGGTCCACAGAATCTGTGGCATAGCTGTTACTTTAAATAGGCATTTAAATTGGATTAAATCAAAGCACAGTGAACTAGTCAAAGCCATGGTGACCAGTTAGAGGCTACTGATGTGTTAAGGGTCACTTGGGGTTAACTAATGGGTCAAAGTGTGTCACAGTGAAATAAATTTAGATGTATTTTTTAATTTAAATTAAATTGTGAGATACCTATAGTATCATATCATAGAGTGATGATCACTAGCATTTGATGGTGCATTAAATTTTGATAATTTTAAAACTAAAATTAAATGGAAGCATACCAATACTCTTCAAAGGTCTTGGTCACTGGTTACACACAGATTGAATCAGTGTTTGGTTGATGGTCACTGTCCTACACCAGTAACTAATAAGTTGCTCTTATGCGTGGTGAATAAATTCAGACTTTTAAATGAAAACAAAGCATATTAATGCTATCAAGTTGTTAATAACCCATAATCTGCAAGTTATTTGTTATTAGAAATGAACCCATCGATCATCATTTTTGGGCAGTGGTGAAATTTTAAATAATTTTCTAAACCAGAAAAAATCTAAAGGTCCTAGTACTGCTAAAAATGTTTATCAGCAGCGATTGTATTCCTAAGGTCATTGGTAACTTGTTGTTATTTGCAGTTACTGCTTCATGATCACGAAACATAAGAGAATACAGTATTGTGCTGTAGGAAGATACCTTCACAGAATTTATAGGATAGTTTTGCCTGTATTAGTTACATAGGGCAACTGCTGATCTCAATTGCAGTACTAAAGTGATATATCTATGAAGGTTGAAGGGCCTGTCCTTAGTAGTTGTAATTAATGTCATAATAATAATCATAATGAAAAATGAATAAATAAATGTTCATAGCATGTTATGGGCTACAGTCATCAGTAGCCTATTAACTGGTCACCAGGGATTTGACTAGCCCACTGTGCTTTGATTTAAATTCAATATAAAAGCCTATTTAAAGCAACTGCACTGCCACAGAATGAGCACATTCAAGTTCATTAATGAATGTCAGCTTATTTGCCACATTTAAAATTTATATGTACTCATTTAAGTAATATTTTTGTAGAGGTTATATATATAAGGGCTGTGTGAAAGTCTCTGACCTAACAAAGAAAAAAGATATTTTTTCTCCAAAATTACTTTTATTTTTTGACATAGTCTCCTTATAAGTGTAAACATTTCTTCCAGCGATACTCCCTTGGTGCCAGGTCAGGCAAATAGGGCAGGTGGTCAAGCAGTTCAAATTATAATTCATGGATTTTCACCATTGCAACCGTAAGTTTGAGATGAGCATTGTCTTCGTGAAACAAAATTTTTTTCTTTTGCAAATGTGGTCGTTTTTCTTCAATTTCTGCCTTCAACTTGTCAAGTAACGTTGCATAGTATGCTGTTGTAATGGTTTCTCCCTTTTCAAGGTTATCTATTAAAACAATCCCATGGCTATCCCAGAAAACTGTTGCCATCACTTTCCCAGCAGAAAGAACAGTTTTTTTTTTTTTGAGCTAATTCTTCCTTTGCAGTCCCCTGTTTTGGGGCTGTAATAATGAATCCAGTTTTCATGTGCAGTGATTATTATTTGAAAAAACTTCAATTTATTTTACCTGAATTTCATCAGTAGAACAGTGCAAATGTTCATTTAGACATGTTTTTAGTCCAAAATGAACAAACTCAGCACCCAGTGTGCAGCCAGCTTGCTCATATGTAAATCTTGGTTCAGTATGTGGCTAACACAACCTTTGGGCATACTCATAACCTGTGCTACCTGCCTAACCTAGATTCGATGGCTGCCCAGCACCATTTGGTGGATTTAGCAATGTTTTCATCAGTGGCTGCAATTTTTGGCCATTCTGAACGTTCATCATCACCCAGGTTGGTATGGCCACATTTAAATTCAGCTGCCCAAAATTTCACAGTAGTAAATGATGGTGCAGAGTCTCCTTACACTTGTGTCCAACTTCTCTTTAATCTGAGTAGGCACCTTTCAAAAACAAGTATCTAATGATGCCCCAATACTAAATTTTTTTCCATTTTTGTAAAAAAATTGAGTTCAAATGGTCACATCAACTCATGTTTTTTGTTGATGTGAATGTCTGTTAGTGAATAATATCTTAAATAAAAGGAATGTAATAAAACTTGTGAAATAAGGGGGAAGCCAACAGTCAGCAAGGATATAATATCTTCCTGCATAAAATTTATTTATATGTTGTTATTGTTAAGTAACACGTTTTTGAGGCTGACTTGAAATATGAGGCTTTCAGTGGATATTGGTCTCACCCAGACATTAAAATGTCACAGTTTACAGTACTCATTTCTATTGCCTACAGGCAGCAGGAAAGAAAAGGTGGAAAAGATAACTGCATATTTGGATATATGTAGCTGTATTTTGGATGTATTTGTTAGTAGCAACACAGTGAGCATGTTTACTAAATGTTCCATATACAGTTGAATGCAATAAATATCTTATTTATTTAAAATTTTTATTATTTATAAAATAAATAGTCAAGTTTTTTTTTTGATTTTTTTTAAACTTATGAATTTTTTTATTGTATTAAAATTTTGTTTTCTAATCCCATCAGAATTTTAAACTTGTATTTTTTTTTAAGTTGGAAAGTTGATGATGTTGAAGCTAATGATGATCCTGATGCAAATGATGTGCTAGTTATAATACCTCATTTACAACCGGCTACTACTTACGCTGCTTATATGAGGACGTATACAACAGCTTCTGCATTAGTGGGTGCTCAGACTCCCATCATTTATTTTACAACAAAACCTTACAGTGAGTTGCATATTACTTATTAGTCATCATCTTTTTATTCAAATATTCATTGTATGTGCATTTCATTAATACATTCATGTATTTTATTTATTTTAGTATTTATGTATTTGGTATATTTTGTAGAGATCCTTTCTTTTCCAGTAAAATTTAAAATATATATCATCTGCTTAAAAATTTCTGTATGGTTTTATAACTATAATATAAAGCATGTATATATATTCTAGATTCTAGAGTTTTTTTAAAAGTAAAATATGTATAGATATCAAGAGCACTAAAATTTAAAGAAGTGTAATGTACCATTTTTAACCCCTTCACGACAGCATGTTGCTGAACTAAAAACCGTCTGCAGATGGGTGTGCCATATATGCATCGGTCTCAAATGCCCCTACCAGCTGGGTGATGCACTGGTGCATCGCCGCTTGCACTGATCTTCCAAACAGGTGTTTCACATATGCATTCTCAAACATACAGGTTCTTTTAGAATTTTTTTAAATCACTGGATGTCACTCGGTGTCCACTAAAGTTAGCTTATTTGAATATATACATTGTTGACCTTTTGTCTGTGAAGTAGTTTCTAAATCTGGTGATTCATTTAGATGTATGAGCAGGCGATATAAAGTAAACAAAACCCAACTGATGCCTATTTGGCTTCATATAATATGAACATTGAGAGTTTCCAATGCTTCAAATTTAGTATTTGTTTTTTTTTCCTATGGGAAGATTGAGAGTGGAGCTGTGGCTTTAGGAACTCCAGTATGTATTAAGTTTGCATTTTGTTTAGATAGCAGACATACATTTTTTTTGCAGCGGCGATAGAGTTAAACTAGAAATGCGATGTCTTAAGAGAAGTGAGTTTTTAATAGAAGAAGAGTATATTTGAATTGTAAAACCCATGAGTGTTCATCGAGATCATGAGTGACTATTCTGACACTGAAAAGTCTAGATTTAAGTGAGAATAGCAATTTTGATATCGAAATTTTTTCAGGGACTGAATTGGATGTTTGTTTTGCTTTCACTTCACAATCCAGCAGAACAGTGGCTACTCTGTTATGAACTCGATCTGTTAATAATATAATTTCATTCTTTGAGGTGGGTAGTTAAAGTTTTGGGTGAATAAATTATAGTTCTTCACTGGTGTGGTCTTCAAGATATTGAGAACTCTAGTAGTAGAATTTTATTGTGTAACTTTTCCACTAATATACACATAAGTTTTCTGTGGGTTTAAAGTTTGGCCTGTTTACTCAGTGCTTACAACTTTTAGGAATTCATCAACTAAGTTTGCTCGATTTGCATTATCCTGCATAAAAAGAAAGTCGTATCCACATATGTTATGTACAACTTTTGATTATATTCCCAAATATTTGTTGGAATATTTCAGGGTCTTGGCTTCTACTCTCTGGATGTAAACTGGCATTGGTGTTTTTTATTATACTTATGCAAACTTGGTGACTGTATCTTTCAAAAAGAGGATACTTACAAGTTGCATGCAGAACCTCTCTTGGTGTGGTAGAAGAACTTGAGTGTTTATTCGCACCAGGTCAGATCTGTGAGAAAATAAATGCCGACAAATCAATTTAATTATGTATTGTTTATGTTATTATGTTTTAATAAAAAGCAAGAAAGAAATATATCACATATTCCATTAATACAGTTCATTCATAAGAAAATTCAGTGATTTTCTAATAAGGTTAGGTTAGGTTAGGTTAGGTTATTCAATTATGGCAAAGCACACGAGAGCTATCTGCCTAATGGGAAGGATGCCTTCGTGGAGGATTTTCTAAGGGAAACTGGCTCGTATACACATTACACATGGGGAAAACCACGAAAACGCCCATGCAGCCAGCCCGTTTGCGGGATTCGAACCTCGGGCCGAACTACCAGTGTTCAGCGTCTTTACCGCTCGGCTGCTGGTGGGCCTTTCTAATAAAGACAGAAATCAATCTTAACCTCCTGAGTGGCTTGGCTTTTTCAGGAAACTGCATTAAAGTAATCGTGTGTACTCAACTGGTCTTTCGCAAAAACGTTTAGTATTTTGACTCAAACTGCTTGAAAAGCAGACTCCCCTACAAGGTGGTTATAATAAAGGCAGTTCCTCCCTGAGGTGGATTTAGCCAGTGAAATTAGTTTTTCTCTCTTCGGTATCTTCGATGCAGGATTGTTTGCTAGAATGATATTTTATCTCCTATTTGGCTACTTTATAGTTTGCATACTAACATCTAGGCTATCTATTACTCGTAGCAATCAAGATATATGCAGAAAGTTAGTCAATTTGCATTAGTAGTAGAAAGTACATAAAATGCTTTACATTTCCAGTTTCTTTATGGAATTCCTTCCATAATGGTGAAAAATTAATCTTGCATTTTTTACAGACATTTTCTGTTAAAATACTTTTTGACATACATAGCCAAAGGTAATTTATGAGAATTTTTCCCCTCGTGTTCCAGTTTCCCGAATATAAATTTTTCATAGCTTAATTCAATAGTATGTTTATATTCAGTTTTCAAATATTTTAATGTAATCGCGAAAAATTTAAATTTTCATATTTCAATGGAAATCTCCATTTTGATTAGTTCCATCTTGACGTGTATATTTATTGTACGTGCATATGTCTTAAAAATGTTTCACCATAAAATGCTGAAATTTTATATTTGGAACTTAGACTAGTTTCAATGTGACTTAGACTAGTTTCAATGTGACGTGTGTCTGTACGTATATATGCATGTATATTGGGTGACTCAAAAACAGTTAGTCTTAGAATTTTGAAAGTTTCTGAATGGGATTACAATAACATCTACTTGTACACTTCCCTATTTTATTGCAATCGGCATTTCCAAAAGGGCACTTTGAAATGGAAGAGAAACACATTAAATACACTTTATTTTAAAGGAAAAAATAAGTGATTAAATTTTCATTAAATCCTTTTCTAAAATATTATATATAAAACCAGATATGGTTTTCAGAAAGATAATTTGCTGAGTCATTAGGTTTTATGATGTTGATGATGTGAAAAATGAGCAATGCCCTTGCCGGAACTCAAACCTGGACTTCTCCAATATGCGGGGGAAATACCTTATATACTTCCCCTTTTAAAAGGCAGCTGGAGATTAGGAGACCCAATCACCAAATCCTGGTGGTGAAGAATCATCATCCATTCTATTTGTTTGGTTCAGGTGCCACTGTAGAGACATAAGGTTATTTGTGCTGGAGACACATGAAAAATGAGCTGTGCCTTCTCCAACAGTCGAACCTTGGACCTCTCGAATACACGCTGAGTGTGCTACATTACACCACAAAGGCATACAGAAAGGAGGGAGAAAATACCTTATAAATTAAAGAAGTAAAATATTGTTTTAGAATAAATTTCGCACAATAATTTCCCCCCTTAAATTATCTTTCTGAAAAATATTTTTGTAATAGTTATACGAAAGCAATATCTACATGTAAATTTGATATTCTTAAATGTATGTTATCTGCCTGTATATATAAGCAGTCAGTTAAACCATAATGTGACAGCTGTACAAGATCTATGTAAAGATACATTTCTGTCATCTATTCTATGATCGGTTTTTATCTATCCTATAATCAGCCAAAATAGCGTTATAATTATCCTCTTGAATATTTGAACAGGTAAAATATGTCAATATGACATATGTGAACAAGTAAAATTATCTCATTACTGTTACAGATGTTAAATGTGAAACTTCCTTTAAAGAGGTGGCAAAATACAGGCTGTTTTAGGTTTAGTTTAGTTTATTTGATTATGGCAAAGCAATAAAGTGTTGCCTGGCTAATGAAAAGATGCTTTCGTGGAGAACTTCCCAGAGGAAATTGGTTTTGGTTTATGCGACTAAAGCAAAGTCTCGAGCGCTATCTGCCTAAGGGAAGAGATACCTTCATGGAGGACTTTCTAATAGAAATTGGCTTGTATACGCATTAAACGTGGGGAAAACCACGAAAACGCCCATGCAGCCAGCTAGTTTGCGGGATTTGAACGTCGGACTGAACTTTCAGTGTTCAGCGAATTTACCACTTGGCCATGGGTGGGCTGTTAAAACATAAGGAAAAACACAGAAACATCCATGTAGTCAGCCTATTCGCCAGATCTAGAGTCCGGTGTCGAACTACCAGTGTTCAGCAATATTACTGCTCGATCATTGGCTAGCCCATATTTATTTAGGAAAATATTATTTTGCATGCTATATTAGAATTTTAAATATATGTGACATTCAAATTATTTAGCCGATGCAATGTAATATCAAATTATTAAATTCTCAATGACTCGGTTTTTGTAGTTTTCGATGAAACTGGGCCTTCTGATGGCCAACTGCATAAGACCAGAGAATTTGATCCTTCTAGGAATTTTTGTGGATTTCTCCATGTGAAATAAAATACAAGAATAAATATTGGCAGCAGTCAATAAACTTAGTGGGCATTTGGAAATGCTTCATTCATAATGTTAACAAAACCTAAGAATTTATTTATTTATTTTATTTTTATTTCTGAATTAAAATTAAAATCATATGAAAAGCAAAAAACATTTTTTAAAAAAACTTTGTCTTTGAATGGAAAAGCTTTACTTGCTTATTACGAAGTCTGATGTAAAATAGCCAGATGTAAAAAGTCCTACATCATTGGCGAAAAGCTTTTTTTCGAGCTGCAATTGAGATCATAGAAACTATGGAGATAATTTGTTAAAGACTTGCCCTCTATCAAATGATACTGTTGGCCATTGAATCGATGATATAGCTGAAGATGTAGGAGATTGCAGGAGCTTTTCGAAAAGTTGCATGACAAAATGTTTTCAATTCAGCTTGATGAGGTAACAGATATCAATAAAATGCTCATTTCGTTGCATATGTTCAATTTTGTGATGGTATGTCAGTAGTAGATGAACTATATTTTTTGCAAACCAATAAAACTCAAAGCAACAGAACCTGCATTATTTGATATTTTAAATAATTTTATAAACGAGGCAAACAAAGAGTGGAAAATTTGTGCTGGAATATACACTGTTGGTGCTTGTACAATGTCTGGAAGATTCCAACAGTTGTATGGGTGCAACAGACATGGGTGCAGTACATTTATCGTTGCTATTTTATTGCGAGGCAAGATGGTTATTATGTGGGAAATTTTTGCAAAGTGTTTATGAATCAGGAGACAAAATTGCCACTTTTCTAGAAGAGGAAAACCGACGTGAAGCTGAGAAATTTCAAGTTGGTTTGTTTGTGATGAAATTGAGTTACTTGGTCGATGTATTCAAGAAATTAAATACCTTGAATCTTCCAACTCCAAAGAGCAAATATACATATGTTGGAGACGAGTGATAAAATTAATGCTTTTTGTAGAAAATTGGAATTATGGAGCAGAAATTTAAAGAAAAAAATCTGAAAATGTTTGAAAATGTGGATAAATTTATAAGGCTGCAGAACAACATGTGAATGTTGTTTTTGAAACCATTGAAAATCGTTTAGCCATGTTGGCAAAGAATTTCAAAAAATATTTTCTTGTTGATGATAACTTGAGAGATTATTAGTGGGTTAGGGATCCATTTCAAAATACTCCAGAAGTGCTCTCAGCTGTCGAAGAAGGAATCTTCATCACATCAAGTGGCAAAATGAAATCACTCTTTGAATTTTGGGCAGGGGTGGATAATGAATTTTCTGCACTGAAAACGAAAGCTCATATACTATTAACATTTCTAGCATCCTACCTTTGTGAAACCAGATTTTCTTTGGTGTCTGTTCTGAAGACGAAATATCTTATAGATCTCAAGTTAAACATAAAAAAAGAACTTAGTATCAATTTCTAATATTAACCTTCCTTTGAATAACTTTGCTTTCCAAGGCAAGCCCATGGGAGTTACTAGTAATAATTAAACTTGTTATTAATTTAATACATTGTGCAGTACTGATATAAGTACATTGTATCAGTGTAAATGTGTATTTTATTTTTTATTATACCAGAATATATTTTGTTTTGCTTCCTTTCAGTAAATTAATAATTTTTTAAATAATCTTTTATTTTCGACTTTTCGATATGCTCGCACTCCCCACATAGGTTTCCCAAAAAGACATTTGCGTAATATCAAAAAATACTACAGTGATTAATTAATATCTTTTATAAAGTGTGAAAAAGTAACATTTCAGTGTATTGTGGGCATCAGATTCACATTTATGTTGTATTGTATTTTAAACTTCAAACTTTCATAGTGGCTTATGGCCCAAGAATTTATCATTATTTTGATTTTTGATCAACTAATTGTAAGCTTCACCAAGAGAAATTGACCAGTATTAGAAGTAGTATCCCCCCCCCCATTTTTAAGGATTTTTCACAAAATTTATGTTTTTGACAAGTTGTGCAAAATATAATTGCAGTTACAGTCATAATTACTTTGTGACTGCAATTAAACATATAATTACTTTGCAATGGAACTGTAATGTATTTAATTTTAACTGTCTTTGTACAATGACATTTAAAATAGTATAACTGTAATTACAGTGGCGTATAAATTAAATCACATAAATGCATTTGCGTTGTAATAGCAATTGTGATATAACTGCCTTTCCTGCGATTTTAATTGCATAGTACTTCTGCTTAATAATACCTGTTATAAATGCTGTGTTATAATTACAATTGTGACATAAGCAAAGCCTGGACATGTGCTAAATTAAATAGAAAATTAAAAAAAAAACTTATTGCTTTTAATTTTTAACTCTGAAAGCATTAACCCTTCAGCACACGCACATCACTTCATTACCTTAGCACACGCGCGGAGCAAATTTTACCCCAGTGTTTGTTTTTCGGAGTTTTTATCTCAATGTCATAAATAAATGCATTCTCTTTTTTTTAATGAATGTGTAAATGACTAATAGCTATGTGACATTTGTTGAAACTTTTTTTCCAGTTTTAATTCAACATAATCTTGCTTTAAATTATACGCACATTTCCATATTGCTTACCTAAAGTAAGCCATGAAAATCGAAATTTATACAAAATTACTAATTTATTTAAGATATATACATATGATTTCTTATATAGGAAAAATAGATTTTCTTATGTATATATCTTTTTAATTCAAGTGTTTAGTGTAAAGAGTGGTTTGATAAAATAAAAATAGGAATATAAAAGAAGGAATATGCAAAGGCCGCATTCTTACCAGCTTTTTTCCTTAAAACTCAATATAATGTCAAACAATTATTCATATGAAAGAATTGATTCTAAATATGAATATTAAAAACATAAATAATACATATTTTTCCCTCTTACCTGAATTTAATTATTCAAATTATCTCGTTTTGAACAATCCTCACATAGTGTGACAACATGTATTTTACAAACCAATTTGTTGCAGTTTGCACAAGATACAGAGGTTTTGCGATCGTCTTTTCTGGGCCATATATCACAGCATCCTAAAGCCCTTCTTTGGAATTTCTTAGGTTGAAGATCTGCTGCATCTTCTATTCCTGCCAACCTTTTTACAGCAGTTTTGAGTTCTTTCGAGAGAGATGGAATTGCAGCCCATTTTAGGAGATGTTCTTTCACAAGCTCTAATGCTAAATCTTTGAGAAAAGTTCTTCAGTTCATATTCACTTGGTCATTATTTGATCGATGAATAATAAATGCATTTATACCTGCAATATTCATCAGCCCCAAAAATACCGTCAGAGGCCAACGGCGGCATTTTCTCGAAACAGAATAAGTTCTACATAACTCATCAACAGTAACAACACCACCCTTAGTAGAGTTGTAAAACGTTAGCATTTCGGGTTTGAGCTGTTTTTTTGACAATGGATCAATTTGATTATCTTTATGCATCGAAGAGAGAACAAGAACCGATTTACTCTTTTTAGGAACATATGATGTAAGAGTTAATTCTTTAGCTCTAAACCCAAAAAATGATGAATATAGAGCCCTGTTTTTATTTAACAGAAATTCTTGTGGAATTTCACGCTTATCTTTTCGAAGGGTTCCAACACATTTTCAATTTGTGCTCATTGTCAATTTGTGCTTTTTCAATAGTTCATTGACCAAAGGAATGCTCATGTACCAATTGTCCATAGTTATATTTCTTCCTGTGCCACTTATGGGTGCAATAAGTCTTTGTACAACATCCATTGCCGCATTTGATTGTCTATATGGTCCGACAGGCTGTTGGCTGGCATAAACTTCTAGATTGTATGTATAAAATGTACGAGAATCGCACAAAGCAAAAATTTTTATTCTATATCTTGCGGGCTTACATTTTATATATTGTGTGAACTGACACCTTCCTCGAAAGGGCTCTAATTTTTCGTCTATAGTACAATATTCAGATAAAGAATATATTTTTTGTATGTTTTTGATAAATTTTTCAAAAACATTTCTAAACTTTCTATCTGTCATCTTTCGCTGTGCTCGTGAATTTATGTCATCAAACCTAATACTCCTCAACAGGAAGTGGAATCGGTTGATAGACATTGTTGTTTGAAAAATAGTTATTCCGCTTCCGTCAGTTGACCACAAATCTTTCGCATTGAGATGTGCTGCTCTCAGCAGAAGCAGCTGTTAGCTCTCAGCCAAACAACACCTTCAATTCAGCTACATTTGTTTCTTGTGCATTTCGTTCTCTAGAAAATTTGCTTCTTATTGAAGAAATGTAAATATTTGTTGATTTCATCAAATCTTGCATTATTTCATCATCAAAAATTTGCAATAAACACTAAACTGGCGTTTTCAAATTTCTAAAGCTTTTCTTGACACCAGGTAAATGTGTCACTATATTGTGCGGTCGTATCCGAACGTTTTTCAGAGGTAATTTTTTACTTCACCTTGTTCCGTCTTTTCCTACATAAAAATCATCTGATGTCAAAGAAGGTATACTCGCTAAATCACGTGAATTGTTAGATTCCTGGTCAGAATCAGTTTCGTGAGCACTTTCAGAAATATTATTGCACTCAGAATCGGAATCTTCAATTTCGCTATCAGTTTCAACACTAGCGAGAAGATCCCGCAGTAGTTGCTGTTCTCGCTCGTACGCACTCATCTCAATGAATGTCTGTCTAGAAGCGAAACATTAGCACACGCGCAGGGTAGCTACAATCCCATTTCTCATTATCCCCGCAAAAACACAAAATCCCAAGGACACGGGGAAAATTCCTCTGGACGACACCTTCTTAACCTTGATCTTGAAAGGTACAAGAAGGTCACATACGACCTTCCCTTATTTTCTAACAAAAGACTACACGTTGGGTGGATTTTACCCCAGCGCGTGTGCTGACGGGTTAAGAAGCAGTATTTTGAAGATACTGTATTAAAAGTGACAAAATTTTATTAACTTGTGTTAAGTTATAACTATTATTTTCTTGATACATCTTTCATTGTATGTGTTCTGTCAAATATCAAATAATAAAATGTAGTTAGTACTTTTTACGATATATTATTAGCTGTTCTCATTGCTATATGGCCAGCTGACTGTTTTATTTCGATTAATTATTTTTCGTAGTCATCTTCTTAGACAAGATGTCACTTCTCTGTTTATATCTTATACCATCTGATACAGCATAGTATCAACATAATAGGGAACAGTATTAATCTTTGGGTAATAAAATAAAAATTGTTCAGATAAATTATCAACTATTATTAATATTTTACTGCAATCAAGTTTCTTAAATACGTTATTTTATCTCATGATTTCTATTAATTTCTAGAAAAGTATGGAAAGGAATTTTGTATTATAAAATAATCTAGCTGAATTAAGAAAAGTGTAAATGATGCCAGTTAGTTTTTGAAAGGGCTGTGGTTCCACAGTACTATATACATTATTTTTTATCATTGAAATTTATTACAATAAATTGTATTGTGACTAGTAATAGCTGGAGTTTATTTATGTTTGTGGCAATAAGCTTTGTAGACGAAACTTGCCCATGAAATACTGCATTCCTCACCTTCTATTTCTCTTTTATTTGAACTACACTGTTTGTGGTTCTGCTTCACCGTAACAAACTTCTGAAAGTACAGTAGCTGTCGCCTAAAAGTTGCTTGCTATCAGGTTTTTCCTCCATCTTTGTGTAAAATTTCGTCTACTACATATTTCATTGTAAAGTTTATTGTTGTATGAACATGTAGTTTGAGATTTTATCCTGATGTTCTCACATTTAATTTCTCTCAGAACTACGCAGTTTTATATATTGTTATTCCGGAAATAGCTATAATTGTTGCTATGTTAAATTAACATGTCATGATGCTAGTCAGAAGAATTAAATGGCTAGCAGAAGAAAGAATTTCATGTTAATTTATTTTTTTAGAATGTAAACAGAGAAGGTAAGACTTTTCTAATTTGTTCTGTTCTTTCTAATGGAACAATAAAAGAAATTTTTCTTATCGAAGATACAAGCAAATAAGTTTAAAATTTTGAATTTTGTTGTGGACAAATTAAGGGAAATCATTCTGACTAATTCTGAGGTACCTGGTTTAAGATTCCAAAAATGCAAACATTTGTCAATACCAGTATTATTTTTTTAAATATTCCTCATACTGATATTAATGGTAGTGAATGCATATTGCTTTATTAAAGTAATTTATATCAAAATATAGAATACAAATTCTTTTAACATTTTTATTAAAATAAAAACTGAGTTAAAATAAGTTGATAATGCTGTGTAATAAGTAAATTTCATATGCAAGAGAAACATGCCAAATTTAAAAAAAGAATTTGACCACCAGTCACTGAGCGGATAAGCTTATTGAACCTTGGTTGTTTGGAGCTGCTCAAATCTTAGCAAATGGGCAGGCTACATAAATGCTTTCTTATTTTTGCTCAGATTTGATTTGAATGAGAGTCGATTTCTTTTATAAAGTTCACCACGAAAGTTTTACTTCAAACAGGTTGCTCTCATCTTCCTTGCCTTAATGAACTAATTTAAACCAAATCAAAACTTATTTAATTAGAGGAAATATTACTTTCTGTTTAATTTTTTAAAGGTAATTCACAAGTGCAGTTTAGTTCAGTCATAATGGAATTTAAAAGTTGATATTACGACGTTGAGGTAAGCTTTAGGCTTGGAAATAAAAACATTTATTTCAAAAATTTTATTTGAAATAAAAATTTTAATGATGTTTTTTAAAAATTTTTAAAAAGTGGTTTTATGATTTTAATAACTGTAAATTTCACTGTTGACATCTGAAAAGGTTAAAGATGGTCACTGATTTTCGGCCATTAACTGCTGTTAATTTCATTTAATGTGTACATCTGTTATTCTAAAAATAACTGTCTTGATACTTACGCCTTTAATTTTAGCATCAAGTCCTCCTATAAATGTTCAGGCTCATGCAAGTTCTCCTGAAGAAATAGTTATCCAGTGGCAGAGTCCAAGAAAACCTAATGGAAAAGTTACTCATTACATAATTAATGGTTTTCAAGAAAAAGATTCATTTGAATTTATAAGTCAACGAAATTATTGTAATGAACGTAAGTAATTTAATAAATCTTACTTCTCAAACTCATTAAAAACTTTTTTTTTAGTTTGACTATTTATTTGACTATTTGACTGTTTGTTTGACTATTTATTTATAACTATTTATTTGTTGATGTAGTACATTTCCTATGTTATATTCTGATGTAACTTACATGTTTTTTGAAAGTCTGAATGAAAGAATGAAAATAAAATGTAAAAAATATTAGTTTTTAACTGTCATTTCATTTTCTTTTTGTTCTTCTTTCTCATGTCAAGTAAAAATAATTAAATACCTTAAAAAAATGCAATGCATATGTATTTAAAAAATGCAATGCATATGCTTTATTATGCATTGCATTTTAATTGCATTGCATTTTTTTTGTAAAAAGTGCAATGCATATGCTTTATTATATTTTATGCTTTTACATATAAAAATTATCTGATAGTTCTTTGTTGAGTCTAATGATAAGTACTTTTTTTATTGATTGCTTCATGTCTATATTATATTTTGGTCATTTTTATAACGTTTCGTATGTTTAAATTTTCTTACATTGAAGCTAGGTCAAGTAAATTTTTATGACTGCTATTTGAGTAATAATATTATATTAATTCCTTCCAAAAGTTATTAGAATATAATTCTTAATTAAAAAAAAACATTTTTTATTCTATCAAACTATCCTCTGGCATATGTACAGCAATTCATTTTTGCAAATGGAATTAATAAACCAGAAATGCTGTTTTCCTAATTATTTCTATCTCGGACATATCATCATTCTGAAATTTGCTTTCTTCTGATATGCCTGTATCTAAAACAATGAAGAAGTTCGCCCTGATAGTAAATCAGATATTTAATTCAGTTCTCTTTGAAAACTGTGGAATGATGTCAGTCATCACTTATATTTTCATTGCAGCATTCTGATGACTTACAACATAGAAATTTCTTAATTAAGTCTCAAAACTTTTTTGCAAAAGTGTTCTGGGAACTTACTTTGAGAAATGTATACTTCCAGTTAGTTGTTATTTACTTGTTATTAATGTGCTATGATATCATCATGCTTTATGTTATCAATAGAAATCAGTTGATGAATGAAGAAATATATTTTGAAATGAAGTCTGAAGCTGTATTTGCATAAATGAAGTCTGAAGCTTTATTTATATGTAATAAATGTTGAATAGTACAAGGTATATGCAGTGTAAGGAGGAATCAAAACATTTAATGGACTCCAGAGACACTTCTTAACTCTCTGTCTATGTGGAGCAATGAAAAAGTGATCTGGCAATATCTTCTAATGGTGAAAATGTACACGTGTTGGGTTAGCACAGTTGATATGGCTAATAGGTGACCAACATCTTGACATGTGCAAAACCTCAGGGAGGGGGGGGAGAGAAATATATGAGTAAAATTAGTTGCTCTCAGGAAGCAGGCATTTCTTTCAAAGCTATGCCAAACTTTGAACCTCATACTGAACTCTTATAACTGCAACTTCAAGAATGTCTTGATTGCCTAACAGATATCTCTGTAATTTTGCATAGGAAGTTATTTGGGTAGCGAAATTTTTGGTAATTGATCATATAGTAACAGATTTATTGAATTAGAGGATGAGAAAGGATTTCATAATTCATGTAATGCTAGGTTTTTTTTATGTATGACGCATGGAGACAAGCTTTGTCATGTAGTACAAGGACACCATGCCTGCTCATGAGTGTTTGCTACATCAGATGACATTTTTGGCTCATTTCAAATACTTTGGTTTGATATCAATATTTTATTTTTTGTTTTTCCTTGCCTGAGGGTGAAATGGGGAATGATGTCAGTTGCAGATGACACAGAAAACAATAACAGCTCTTGAAAAAGCATTCCGGAGACTCATCCCCATCCAACTTCAGAATGGATCTGTAATGATTACCATGCAGATCTACTTCTCATTTCTGGCAGCAGATCAATGCAAAAATCCTCTTCCTACCATTTGACAACCTCAAGGAGTTACACACCTCTGTTCTACATGCCTTATTCATGGAGTAGATCACAGGGCATGTTCTTCTCCTTCTCCTTTCCTGTTGCAAATGACGTGGAATGGAAGGGTAGACATTAAGTTCATGGTGTCTATAATATGGGCACTTCATTGGGAAATCAGCTTTGACAGTGTGCATAAGAAGATTGTCTGAAAAAATCATGATCAATCTCCATGTGGTGCATCTTCCAGCGATTTGTTACCTGTATGAAATTTCCCAAACTAACGATAAAGGGTGCATTTACTAAATGTATATAATCTGAACACTGTATTATTATCTGTAGCAAAATATTGAGTTTGAATTTATAAAGAAAAATCATCCGTATTTATTCCATATCTGTGGTTCACTTTGATAGCTTACTGCAATACAGTACTGTTAGTCACAGCCAAATTATCTGTGTTGTTTGTCAGTCACATTTCTACCAAGTACCTGATGTGAGCTATATGGCATTGATATTTTTCCCCTTTGTGCCTTCATCTGTTGTTTCTAGCATTATTCAAAATCTCTGATCTAAGTGCATAAAGAATTCAAGTGTTAAAGAGCAAAAATCTGCTGTTAAATATGCTACCTGAAAAAATTTAATCTGAAGCAGAATGGAATGGGTTGTAGAAAACAAGTACATAACAAATAGACCGATATTCAAAATGCAAATCATTAGTAATGGAGCCCTAACATACAACAAACTGTTATGCACTTGCAGTCTAAGACTGCTGCAGATGTGTAAGACAGCTGTTTCCAACTGAAGTTTATCTGATATAGAAATGGGATGGACATACATTCAGATGAATCTGTAGTTGTCATATGGCTCTGTCAGCATGTCTTTAGTTAAAATGTCTTCTCCGAATTAGCTGTTATGTTTCATCCAAATTGCTGTTAGTCGTACATAAATGAAAGGAAAATTGCTGCATTCTATGTTTGAAAAGCAAGGTGTTGTTTAACTATTATTTGATTCCCAGTGTGATCTTCATACTGGGAATAGTAGGAGCTACTTTAAAGTGGCTCCTGCTATTCCCAGACAGCCTGTGGACAACCTCTTTAAAGTGTCTGTCTTTGAGAGCTATGAATAATATGTATTCATACCAATAACTCAAATGCAGTCAATACCTGTTCTGTTAAGCATTTACTAAAGCCTTACCTCTTGTGCACATTGAATCCAAAGTTCTAATTGGATTCTTCTAATTTGGCATCTTTTTCTGGTAGATTCAGGAAGCTAATTTCCATTTCATTGTTGCTGTTACTGGAATTCAAAGTCTGACTGCTCATAAACTAAGAATTTACTACTTTATGCATGTAGCGTATGTTTTGCTTTCCTCAGCTTGTCAGATCATCTCATGAAGTACACCTCATTCATTTTATTGAATTTCATAAATATTGGAACTTTTTAACAATCCTGCAGTGAGCTGTTTGTTTCCTCCAGTTTGCCAGCTGCACTTGCTCGTAAGTCTATGCATCACATTCTTGTTATTCTGTGTTCCAAATCTTGTTGAAGATATTTATAGGAATTATGCAAAATAAAAGTTGTGTAATATCTTTGAAGTATTTTGTAAGTATTTCTGTATGTATTACATAAATCTTTCAGAAACTTTCATGATGAATTTGTCAATTTTGAAATTTGATTTAATTTACGTCATATAGTTTTGCATACTTCAATATCTTATTATATATTATGAAGAAGTTTCTGGATTGTTATTGGACTTTGTTTTTATTTTAGCTATGGTTATGTCTGACATTAAAAAATCTGATAAAGAAAAAAGTACTGTAATTGATGAGATTGTGGCTGAAGAAAAGAAGAAATACACAGAATTAAATAAAGAGTGTTGCTCTTGTTCAAAAAGTAAAACTTCAGTTTTTCAAGAAGAAGAAGCTGAAGCTCAAATACAATTTGAAGATTATATTCATAATAATGTTTTCCAGAAAAAGTAAGATTTTCATAAATTAAGTTATACTATTTATTTGTGTTTAAATATATTATAAATTCTTCCAAGCCAACATTAAAGAATGTTTTAGAGATTTTGTGGTATATTCAACATTGAACATTTTAGATAAAAATGGTACATAATTTATAATCCTTTTTCAGTGAAATTTTGCAAATCATAGAGATAGTTTGATTGCAGAAATAAGCTGCTACATTATGAAACTTTTTCACAGTAATCGTCTCCTATTTTAAATGTGCCAAGTATTTCTGAAAAGTGAATAAAGATATTGAACAACACTGATAGTCAATTCTCTGAAATGAAATGAAACTATCTAGAACTGGAAGTGATAATATTTAAAGAGATTTTACTATAGTTAAAACATTTAGTAAAAAACATGAAAGTAAGATTATATAAATTTACTTGTGCTTAAATAGTGCTAAATAAATTAAAAGAATTGTTAAATATATATATATATATATATATATTATATTTGTTATTTGTTTGTGTGAGGTAAGCAAAGACACTAAAGTAGATTTGTATTTTTTCACCTGGATATTATTCCCATTTTAGCCATTTTAGTAGGTAGTGAAAAAGTAGTCATAATAAATCAAACAGAAATTTTGTATTTATCAGCCTGTCTTTAAAAGTTTATTCTTTTCATTTTGTAGTGTCTGGTCTGTAAAATTAATATGATACTGATTGTCTGATATTTCCTCCTTTCACATTTCAGCCCTAATCAAGCTCAAAGATCAAATCAAAATGAGAGTGATTTACAATACTTCATTAAGCCAACAACAACTTCCATTTGGGATTTATCTACAGAATTTTTTAATGATACATTTACATCGCCATCCAGAAGGTTATCCAGTACAAGTACTACAACAGCAGCAACTACGACTACTGAAGATACCACTAATATAACTAGTTCACCATCACCTTTTGAAGAAGGACATTTCCAATACATTGTTTATAATGCTACATTTTTTGCAGTCAAGCATCTTCATCATTTTACAGAGTACAGAATAGAGGTATGCATCTAAGTACATGTTCAAAATCTTATTTTTCTGCAATTATTGGTTGTGTGAATTGTTGAATCACACAGCCAGGAGCTGCAGAAGAAATAAAGCAATGTATATTTTATTTAGCATTGCTTAGTATTTGTTTTATTTAAAAAAATCCTCCCCTCCTGTATTTTTGAAGCATAGAATTAAATTTACTTTTCTGTTTTGTTGGCTGATATGTGTCAAAAAATGTTTCACAAACTCCTATTTTGAATTTTTATTTATGATGAATAGGAGCAAAGTGTGATGCCGAAGACTATTTTGATACTTTTTTACAGCTTTGATATGTTTTGGATTCTTTGTGTTAGGCTGAAATCTGCAGTAATTAATGACTTTCTATTAACATGCACAAAGTACGTGAAGGGCTTGTCAGTAGAATGCAGGATCATTACATTTGTAATTGAAGAAAAAAATGAATATGTATAAATATTTATTAGGTGAGTGATAGGAAATAAAATATTAATGTCGTTTAAATGTTTTGGTCACTGTTAATGTTATTTCAGTGTAAAAAAAAAATTGAAAAATTTGAAAAATTTCATTTTTTACCACTAAGTTTTAGCTCACATAATTTTTTTCAATAATTTTTCCATTGAGGTGTTAAAGCTGTGAAACAATTTGTAATTCTTTATATTATTCATATCAGTTTTTGTAATTCATATTTTAGTCGTTTAATAGCTTCTATTTTCTATTACCTTATTTACAATGTATATCAGTTATCACTGGCTAATGATTTCAGCAGTTTTTAACTAAGATAGCTGAAATCACTAAATAGATATTTTTCAGTGTTGTTATGCCTGATATACAAAAATTTATGATTCAATTAAAATTTCGGGGTAAAAGTTAAACTAGTTTAATTACTTAATCTGAGGTTGTTGCGCTTAGTATTTTCTCTTTCTCGCTTTGTGATGTATCAAAATATCATATGTCATAATTTTTTTGTTTTGTTTTTGTTACAGTATTCCAAATAATACAGATAATAATAAAAAATAATATATTTTAGTTACTGTAATTGAACATAGGTTTGTTATGCATTGAATAAAACCAAAATGCAGAACTACTATTTAGAAAGATAATTGTGTAAACCAAAGTTCAGGTGAAGTGTGCAGTAATTTTACACAGCAGTTGTAATTTTTTTTGTATCAGATATAATGCAAATCATTAAACATCTCATGTAGTTCTGTTGAGCAAGTCACTTTTACACATCAAGTTTAATTAAATTTTGCTTGTAAAAGCCATTTATACTGTGTAATGACCGTTCTGTCTTCGTGAGAAATATTTGCAAATATACATAGCTAAGGATGGTTAATTAATTGACTTGTTGGTCAACTAGACATATAATAGGGAATTTACATAAATATACCGTAACTGTCTAACCATGTATTCAAAAATTGTTAAGGATATGTAATGTTGGATTTGGAGCACAATATACAAGTGACATGTCATTTGATAACTAGTTTTTGTGTACTCCTTTAACCCTGCTGTTGATAAATTAGACAGGCATGATACTTGCTCTAAGATTCTATGTAGGTTGTGAAGATATTTGAAACACCTTACCATTCCACTTAAACCATTTCTGGAAGCAGTGGTTTCACGTGTCAGAAGGCATATTCTTAGTGTGGTGGGCAATGGCAGCAACTACTGATTAGAAGTAAGAAACTACTAATTAGAAGTAGGTTTACTTGATTTTGGGAAATTAAAAAAAGTCACATGGTGTGAAGTCCAGGCTATATGTTAAATGAGTCATTTCTTTGATGTTTGAGATATAAGAAAATCCACTGTCCATACTATGGTGTGGCTTGGGACACTGATTTCACTTTGTGACTGTTTTCTTGAACCTTCTACATTGCAGATAGTAGCCAGACAATTATGTATCATTTGAGAGTAAATTTGTGATATTCCCCTAGCAGGCAAAGGCAGATATGTAATTGTCATACCACCAACTTTTATTACTTTACAGCATTTATTTACTTATTTCTACTCCCAAGTTTCATTTAGGATAGTAATAAATCATAAAATAATTTCTTGTATATCTATTTTCACATAAAAAAATTCACTATGTATTAGAATTTATAGTATGATATTATAAAAGTGCAGGAACTTACATGAAAAAAGAAAAATACAGAAAATTATAATGTCATCAGAATTGCTAAATTATTAATTTTCCCTCAGACTTTGCCAATCTTAGATGGTTTTTTTATTAATCAGAGACAAGTAAACATTCATTCAGATGTATGGTTTGCTATATTTAAATATTTTTAATGCTTTATTAGTATTCAGGTAGATGCAGGTAACCTCCTTTTTTATACATCCATTTGCATAAGTTACGTATTTGTGTTTTCTTGTAGTTCAATTGTTCTTCTAAATAAATAATTCTTCAACTAAAGTTTTTTTAAACATCTTCAGCAAAATATTTACCAAAATCCATGTCTTCTTAATTTTTCAATAGATAGATTTTTAAATTAACATAAAATTTCAAATTTACAATATTTCAACCCATGTATTAAGCCCCCCCCTTTTTTTAATTTGCCAAGCAGTTCATCAGCATTTGCTAGAGAAGTGATTTTCCCAATGTATATTGAAGGAAAACTTTCATTTGTGTTTGATAATTTTATTTGATTGTTATGCCAGTTAATGTCTGTTTTTCCCTCCAAAGTCTTCTAAATTATTTCTTATACCTTGAGAGATTTGTATAATTTCATTATTGTGGAGATATCCACGTCAATACTTTGCATTTTTTGCTTCACACCTGTTCATAGTTTCTTACAACCTAAGTAGAAAAATACATTCATGCCTAAGGCTAATTGGCTCATATTCGTGTGGAGAGAATCACAAGAAATGCAGCCAGCCTGCTGTACTTGTATCAAACTATTAGTATTTATTGGTTTTATCACTCAACTACTGGTGACATTTATTTTAATACCTTTTTTTTCTGGACTTCAATTAAATTTTTAAAAATATTTTCATTGTTAATTCAGTTTTTTGTAATTTGAAATGGGGTTTTTTTCTCCTAGTGTAATGTTTGACATCCTGTCTAAATTATTTCAAGCCGTCCAAGACGTAGAAACCTAAAATTTTGCAATTGAGTGTCATAATATGTACATGAAATTAATATATCAGTCGTGGGCTGCAATACTGACATAAGTCAAGAAATGAAGTTCTGAGATAAATGTGTTTAAAATTTCTCTTGGTTTTCAGTTGTTGAAATTGCACACTTAATTGGTGGACTAAATGTTAGCATTACTAAAAGCCTTCATAAGAATTCTGTTAATAATAATAAGTATTGTAAAGTATTATAAAATGAACATTATTTAATAAGAAGTTTTATCAAATTGTGCTATTATTGTCATTTTTACATGAACTATACCAGTAATTCATAACTCATAATAATGAAAAAACTGCAAGGCAAGGAATTAAGTTCTATTAATAATTATGCTATCACATTGTGACATGTATTACAAATGCCATCCTTAATGTTATTGATCAAAACAAAAAAGGGAACAGTTTTCCAAGAATAGTGTATATTTACGTAAGTTTTGAATTAGAAGCTATTTTTATGTTTTAAATTTTAGATTGTTGTTAAATGCTGAATAACAGCTTTGTATTGCATGTCAAATTTCTTCTCAGATATTGCATTGATCAATCGTTAATTGCAAGTTTTTTTCACTCTTGTTTCCTAGAAAGATTGCAAACTTCCTTTGTTTGAAGACTTTCACACTGAAAATTTTAATATACTTTATTATTATTATTATTATTAAAAAAATGTCATATAAAAGAAATCCAATGAATCTTTCTACTTTCAATACAGAAATGTCATTGAAGTGTTAGATTATTATCATTATTAGATTTACATTAAAATTTTTACATGTCTGATATATGAAACCATTTATATCAGTAAAGTAATCATTTTGCATTTTTGTTTTCAGTTAGCGAGTGAGGACAATCTCTTTCATTTTATGTGCTGACAACAAAACATTTATGTGTGATGTTTTAATCTGCTAATTTTCTGTGGCACACAAGTTACAGACAACAGCATATTTATTTATGTATATGCTGTCCACAGCAGTTTTCTGAATACAGCATTATTTCTAAATCATCTGTTTTGTATGTAGCCACCTTTTTTCCCCAAAAATATTTACAAGCATATTCAAATTTCAGTTGCACCTTTCTTTTCATTCTTTTGCCATCAGTAGCAGTAGACAATTGAAAGAGTAATAATTTTAACTTATTAATAAAACGACAAAATTTTTCCACATGTTGTGAGCAGAGCTGCTTTTAAATCGAAGCATGATATGTTAAATAAGGGATTAATGCAGTTTTATCAGTTTTCCGTGGCTATTTGTTTTACTCATGTTAATTATACTTCTTCATTCACCTGACAGATATAAGAATTACTTGCTCTTTCAAAAACACTGCAATAATCACACAATTTAAGATGGACCACAATAAGTGACTTAAATCACTCAGTAGCATTGATTCAGAAAAGGTTGCAGAACAGAATGTGCAGTGCTCCTGCGGTTAACTGAGAAGTATCAGTATTGCAATCAATGTTTGCAAGCAACCAAAGGATGTAACAGAGACACGATCACCGTTTGTTTTTGTAGCACTGAGTTAAAATGTGTGGCAGTGCTTTCCCACAAAGAAAAGGATTTTTCACTGTTGGGAATGATCATAACTCAGAATTCATATTTTTTATTTATGCTGGTATTTCAGCTCCTGAACCTTATGTTCCCTCTACTTTGACTGAAATTATTCTACTGCGTGTCTTTTAGAATCAGGCTTAAAAAATAAAATATATGCTACTGATACTAGCTAACAATTTGAATTTTACAGGTAAATCATTAATGACTTTTGTATTACATGATTTGATATAAAACATTCTTTTCTCTATATTGAACGATAGTGTGCTGTACTATAGGTTAATCAGTTTCATCTTTTTTAGACTTTTAACACATCTATTTGATTTCAAGACTTACTGTCTAATTCCTCTGATTCCCAGTCTTTGAAGTTCAAAATGTGCTTAAGAAACATACAATATGATAGAGGAAAGCATTATAAACAATCTAGTCCTGTAGTAATCGCATAAAAGCTCAGCTTTTCTTTAAAATATTTGAAGTGTACACAGATTTATTTGTTTTTTATGACACAGTTTTATGGAAAAGAATAATGTTGCGAGCATATGGCTTCGTAATGGATTGAATGCACGCAGAATCAATGATGGCTTGATAAAATTTATTTTTCCAGTTTCCCAAAAGCAACACTATATTGTTCTGGAACTTCCTACAAAAGTACTCATAGAGGTCTCAGTATGAAAGAGCACAGTCAGTAGTTACCATTTAAAACTACCAAGAACGTTTTAAACGTACTGCGATACAGAGTGCATCCAAAGAGCAAAGCTTGCATGGAGATCTCTCATTACTCTGAGTTCAACTCTGAACTAAAAACTGAGAACTGATGCTCTCTTCGTTTTTGCCCCAGACACCAAGAAATTTACAGTACATTCCAATTCTCGAAATTACTGAAAAGTGTATATGGTTACAGTTAGTTAGTTACCTATAGGAACAGATGCAGTTATGTTTATATAGGCATTAAAGGCCAATTATAGTTACACAGAAACTAGACCTATATGTCGCCAAATTTGGGGAGCAAAATTAGTCACCAAAATTGTCGTCAAGTGAGTTAAATCATTTACCTCCGTGTTAAATGGACCTGACCCTGCAATCTTATTTTTCCAGCGAAGCTTCGCTTTCTCGAGGCAGTTTAAGTTAAATTATACAAGAGATACTATGATTAACATACAGTGCCATCAAGATATACAAAATACTTAGATATGTACAACATTTGTAACAGTATTTCACAATACATTGCTGTTTGAAATTGGCAACAGTGTATTTAAATACATTTTATAAAGCAGCAAAATATATTTCTCTAAAGGAACCCTAGTTATGAGCTATATTAAAAGAAATGAAGATATTTTGGTGCAATTAAGAGTAAGAAACAACTTGTAAAAGCGTTGTGAGTTTTATTAGGTTTTGGTGTGAGGAAAAACTCTTCCATATTACTCTTCCAGTTAGTCTTGAAGAAAGTCTGATAGAAGAAGAAAAGTCTTTGAAACGTAAATATGTTGAATTTAAAATTTGACCGAATAAATTGAGTATGTAAAAGATTAATTTTATTTTTCTGTAAATTTTTCCTTTGTGTGTTTTAAAATGGCGAGTCAGTCCTTGTAAAAATCAGATATTTTGAATCTCTGAATACTTAGGTATGCATTTGAATATATAGGTATCAATCAACATTTTTGCAAATTTCTGAGGTCCAGTCCTTCTAGTGAAGACAAGAAACTCCAGATTTTTCATACCAACCCTCAGGCATCCAGTAAATTTCCAGATATCCTAACTTTAAATTTGTCTTAATTTATGTGATCTCTTTAAGTGTAAAAGAATTGTTGATTGTTAATATCAAAGAAAATTGGTTGAAGAAAATTTTGATAACAAACTCATAAATAGGCTTACCTTCAAACTCAAAGATAACCTTATGTTATCTTTCAGTAAATTATAAAACTGTATAAATTTAATTTATTTTATTGATTTTCAGTGCAGTGTTTCTTATTTCAATCTGATCTATTTTAATACTTTATGGAAACTGCTAAGCATTTTGTGAAGATTTAACGAATGTTTGATGGGTAAAATACATGTATTTAATTTCATTTTAAATTTTCAAAGGTAAATTACTAACCTTATCCACTTCATTATTTGTATATTATAATTTTATTTTTGTCAAGTTTATTTTTCTTCCCAACTTGAATTTTTCATCGAATAAAATGAGCCAAAAAATATGAAATTAAAATTTGGGACAGTTAATAAAATATGTGTTAAGTTAATATGGTCTGATATTATAACTAGCTTTTTTTAATCCAAATAAAGCATCAAAGAAATTTAGTTAAATATATCGGAGTCCTTTTAAAGTTGTATTGTTGTGCTGAGTAAAAACCTTCCAGTTTTTCATATTTTCAGGTTGGCAACTATGAAATTTTCCCCCCCCCCCCATTTAAGTGTAGAAAAGTGTCTCACAGCTCACTCCCGTGAAGAGTTGTAATAAAGATGCTTTCTGCTATAAAACAGTGAAGGTTTTTCTGTACTGTGTTGTTTTTCCTAAGCATGAACTTATGTTTCACTCATAAGATAATTTACCATTATTGCAATACTTGTCATCACAATGAATAAGTTCCAAGGATAGTGCAGTGAAACTTTGATTAACGAATTGAATTCATTCCTGAAGGCTGTTTGTTGTCCAAAATGTTCGTAAACCATGGCTATTTTTCCACTGGAATTAATATAAAATGGATTATTTCATTCCTGGGCCATAAATGATCACTTATTTAAAATTTAAAAACAGTATCTTGCACACAAAGTCAATGGAAATCAATAAATCTAATTAAAAACGGTAATCACAGTATTAAATGGATTAAATAGATGAAAGTTTAATTTAGTTTTACTATACTCAGATGAAATTGAGTGGATGGCTTAAGTGGAAGATAAAGAGGAAAGGATATTAAATTTTTGGATGGGGCTACTTCTTCCATTAGAAAATCAAATAAATGTTTTTCTGGGCCATCTTTTATTTTTTTCTCTGCCTCTTAGCACCAACTAACTCTACTTGAGACTTGCTAGATCTCCATATAATTCAAAATTTTGTCCACTGTATTTTGTTTTTAAGTGTTTTAAGATATTTTTAAAGTGGAACATAGTTTTGTTATTGAAAATGCTTGTGCTGTAGCTTGCTGTATCTTTGTCAGGATAATATCATCATATGAAACTTTGCCTGTTACTCCATTTTGCACAAGTGTTGTGGATCAAAGAACTATTCATTTGATTTTTTTTCCTTTTTAAGACACTTCCTTTACAATAAAATTTTGTTGATGCCCTATATTATTGCAGTTCTTTCTGGATGAGTTCATGGTTATCGTTGTGAAGTAAGTCTTCCACATGTTCGTCAGTAATTTCAAAGCCCATTGTATTATCTAGAGATATAATGTTGTAAATAATAAAAAAATCCTCAGTATAAAACCACTCAACAACTCTCTGCTTGCAATACAGTTTGGTTCTCCAGGCCAAGTTCATGGTCTTGTAAATCATTTGATATCTTATTTGTTACTAAGAGTTAAGCAGGGAGAAATTTTAAAATGATATTTCTGTAATTCTCCGAGTCTTGATTCTGTATCAGAGTTTACCCCAAAATACCATTCAAAATCATATTACTGACCTGAAGGTAAGTGACTCAATGTACAATTTGCCACCTGATACATTATCCAGATAATTTTTTTTTTGTGAACCAGTTTATTCATGATCTGAAGCTCCACAGTATTTCAGAAATATGGATGTTTTCTCAGGTGGCCAGTATTTTATTGGGAACAGCCGAAGACTATGATAGTTAAAAGAAAACTTTGGAAGCATTTATAGAAGCTGAGATATTTTCTCCTTAGTTAGGTATCAATGTTATAATCAGGTGGCTAATTAAATAATTTGGCTAGCTGGCCAAGCTTTATTTCCCTTTTCTACATGAATTCACTAAGATTCCATGTGGTGACAGTGTTTTTTGTGCCATTTTATGCTTTCCTGTACTTGTTTGAAAATAGAGTATGACTTGTTCCTGCCCTGTGCGTTAGAATCCTGGTAAACTAATCAAGCATTCTCTATTAGAAATTTGCAGAAAGAATAATGGGATATGTTTGTATTGTCAATGATGGCGATTGAATTAACATTTATCAGTTTATTGCTTGGTGCCCCACTAATGTTAAAATACCAAAAACAGTACTGAAAAATGCTTTGAAAAGAAATAAATGTATTTACTGTAAACAGTATTTATAATTTATAATGAAATATTTATTTAAAAGGAATTAAATCATGAATATGAATTTTAAATACTTTTTTTAATTTATTTATTTTCTGATTATTTATACCCACACCAAAATAGTTATGTAGCAATCCATGATTGCTACATAACTATTTTGGTGTGGGTATAAATGGGTACATAACTATTTTGGTGTGGGTATTGATGATGTCACTAAAAAAATGTAACACATGTGTTTTGGCTAGTGTGCAGTGTCAAATTGCATGAATGCTGTTTTTGTGCAATCCTCTGTGTGTGTGTTTTTTTAAGTGAAAACATATTGCTATATATATGGGAAAAACAATAGCTCAAAAATAAAGTTTTCTCGAGAAAGATTACTGTTTTATTATGGATAGTTCTTGCCTTTCTAATTTTATTGAATGATTGTTCTTGTATAGAACTTTTAATGTGGCATAATTTTAAAAATCCTTTTCATGTATTAACTTTATGAAAAATTAGTAGCCAACAGCTTAGTGAATGCTCTTCAAAATCACCAGCACATTCATGATTTTTTATAGAGGATAGTAAATCCGGAATCAGTAATCAGAAAGTACTATTTTCCTGCCTTTAAATTCACGTTCCTGGTTTTGAAGATGACCACAGATTTGCTCCTGTGCTGTATTTTTGCAATCCCCATACATGTCTAGGAAACATACATCGATTAAAATAGTATTTTTGCTAAAATTGATTTTTCAAGAGCTAATATAGTTACATATTATGAAATATATTTAATATACCATATGTTGGTAACATATATTATGTAATATGCCATATGTTGGTAACAAATATAATATTATTATAGGTAAAAGCATGTCATGACAAACCTTCAGAAAAACCAGTACTTATAGACTATGATCAGTGTAGCTCTCAAGCCATTACTACTGTTAGAACACATCCCCTTGGTGAGTCTTGAAGAAATTTTCAATTTTTATGATTGTTCGATTCGGTTGCTGACTATAACAATGATGTATTTAAATTATGATGAGGAAAGTAAATTCGATGTGTCACTCCTAATATTTTCATTGTATTTCACTTCTTGTAGTCATTAATGATTATATTCCTTTTTTATTCATCAACTATAATTTGATAAAACCATAGCTGTTTGTGATAATGTTTTAAATATGAGCATGCATATTTTATTAGTTGAATATTGGTTTGTAAATTTAAGAATGTTTTTGCTTGATACAGTTGAAACACATAACAGATCGAAAATTCAAATATTCACTTAGTCCATCATTATCAGATGCATTTTTTGAATACTAAAGGAAACAGATCAAAAATTTCCTTCTGTATTTGAAAGCGATTCTCTTTTGAATTTAATGAATATTTGGATTTTGCACTACCGAGTATGTTATAGTGATGCAACAACATTTAATTAAGTAGTTTCATAAATGAACACATTGGAGCAGACTTATTGAAATTGATTTTAAAATGCTGAGGTTCTAAAATTTTTATAATGTGATATTTCTTCCTAATGCCCTATAAGCTCTTAAATAACTTAAAAGTTAATGCATGCTCTTAAATAAGGTTATAATTATGGTCAATTGAATAACTAATGTGCTTGCTGAATACTGAAAATGAGGAGAATATGTTAATAATGTAGAAAATATGTGAATCTAAATGAATCAATTAAAAAAAACTATGTTGGTTTTGAAAAGAAAAATAATGATATTCTGTGAATGAAATAATAATGTAGAGAATATGAGTTTTCATAAAGAACTTGTTAATTAAAAGTTTATTTTCATATTATTTAGAAATATTTATTGGTACTGAAACATAACCAGAACTTGTTTTTTTTAATTGTATTTCAGTGAATTTTTAATATATAGTACACTCCTCGATTTACACAGTTTAAAAATTAACAGATTTCAAAAACTTGGTAAAAATGTATATTTCGGCTGCAAGTGCATATATTTAGAGTCATTTTTTATTCTCATTCCTTTGTTAGCACTAGTGGAAATAACAAGGATGAGGATTCCTATGTTGTAAAAGGGGAATCCCCATAGTACGTGTATTATTTCACAGCAGTAAAGCTATTTGATTCATGTGAACTAGTGCAGTATCAGTATTTTAGCAGCAAAGCTTACATTATTTTATCTACATATTTGAATGTTTTCAACATTTATATTTTTTGTAGCATTTTTATGATTTAGATAAATTTTTTAAGGTTTTATAATGCCAAAAGGTTTTAAAAAAAATCAAATAAAAAGGAAAGTTATTTCTTTAGAAAAGAAAATTAAAATATTACATCACCTACGTAATAGAGAAGGAGTAACAGATGTTCTAAATTTTACTTCGTGAATGAAACTACAATTAGGACAATTAGAAAAAATGAAGACTCTATTAGAAAAAGTGTAGCAGCTGGAACATGCAGCACTAAGTGCACATATGTTTGAGATGATACAATGGAAAATATGGAAAAGGTGTTAATGATATCGATAAAAGACCAGAATCAAAAACGGATTCCAATTGATACTAATGCTATTACTTATAAGGCTTTAAAGATTTATAAAGCACTTAAGAATTAGTCACCATCGACTTCATCAAATGGAAAAAAAGGTATCTTTTTTTCTGGTTTGAGAGCTGGAAAGCAATATGTCCGAATACTGCTGAAGATGAAAATGATAGATTACCATTAGAGCATGAACATTCTCAGATCTCTAATTGCCGAAACTATAGGAGGAGAAGGTTTTGATGATTTAGCTCAGGCAGATATTGAAGAAATGATGGTTGATGAAGAACTAAATGAGGATGAGTTAGTTAACATGATTCATGAGACAAATAAACATGATGAAGAGCAATCTGAACCAGTTGCTTTCACAGCAAGAGTATCAGCGTAGGACTTGAATTGGGAAGAAAATTGGGTAATCATTTTTTACAATGTGGAACGGATATTGAACGATCTCTCCGATTCCAATGGGAGCTTAGTAAGTGTTAAAATTAATATGAGGAGGTTTCCAAAGATTGAGGGAAAAAAACCTAGGCAATTGTTAATTACAGATTTCACTACAAAGTCTTGTTGATCTTAGATCTTCCCTAATTCGTCAACCATTGAAGCAGAAGCCTATCAAGAATGCTGAAGTGATGAAAGTGACATCATACCAATCAAGAAGAAAAGAGTAATAGTTGATGAAAGTGATGACAGTGATTAAACTTATAATAATTTTTTGAATGATCTTATATTTTCCTAATGTAAAATAAATTAAATATGCACTTCTTACACAAATTTGTTATTTTATGAATGAAGTATAACTTTATTTAAGATGTCTTACTTTTCTTTTATGTAAATAAATAACTAAATTATGCACATTTAGTGTGCTTTTCATTTTACATAGCAAAATCCAAGATTTCGATTTACACAATTTTGTGTGGAATCTTAGCTTCCATGTAAATCGAGGGATAGGTGTACTTCAATTAGTACAGAAATTCATAAAATTCTATGGATAGGGGGTGAAAATTTTGTTATGTAAATTTTTGATTAAAATTATATTGACTGAATAGCTTTGTACCACAGAATTCTCAGTGTATGACTGTTTATGAACTATCACTGTTACAGTTCAGCCCAACCTATAAGAAAATAGGCCTTTTCCTTACTTGGAAAAAAAGAGACATTAGATTTTTTTTACATTAGTGCAGAATAAAATCTTGCTTCATTTCCTATCTCTTAAAAGGCAGTCCTTGCTGTGAGAAAAGTAATGAGATAATTTATTTTTAGCATTAATCACTATTCAGATCTCTAGACTTCAAACTCGTATATATATATTTGTACATATTGAAACTGCATGAAATTAACACATAGACGGAGATCACTCAGAGACATTGCCAGTTCTAAAAGTTGCTGCGTAGAAAATATTCTGCAGAGTAATAATAATTTGAGTAATAATTATTGCCTTTTTAAACAATTATTTTATGTATGAGGAATTATGTAGTATTTTTAGCTGTAGTTAAAATTTTGCATTGTAGAAAACAAAAGTAATCATGATGAGTCTCTAGGAATAGAATAATATATATTTTATAACTAACTTTTGCTAGTAAATGTTCATTATTCTATTATTTTTGTGTTCTGCTGTGATTATTATTTAGAACTTATTACTGGTATTACATTTTTTACTATTATTACTATTCTTTTATTTAAAGCCCCCTACTTAGTTTTTTTGGGGGGGCTTTGCAGGGACTATGTAAAATATTAAATTTTATATTTACTGAGCCTTCTATCCCCATATTGAAACTATTTTTTATAAAGTTCTTTTAACGTCTTTTGAGAAATTTATGTAAATTTGTATTTAGGTATATGTGCTGGAATAAATATTTAAGTAAATAAAGCCTGTACCCCACTTTTTTAGACACTGTGAGCAAAATAATAATATTATCACAGACAAAAGTTTCCTTATGCAGTGGTATAATGAGTTATGATAAACCTGACCTGACTGTTTTTTATTTGTTTTAATGTGTTTAGCTTAATATAATTTCATTCATTTTAAGATAAATTTTTTGTGCATTTTCTTAAATTAAAAAAAATTGATTTTGTTAAATGTATCTGTTAAAAATTGATATATTGGATTTTATAGGTGGTGCTGATGATATTGACACTAGTACTATTGAAATAAAAACTGAAAACTTTACATCTGGTGTATTATTTGTTAAATGGGATGAACCAAAAGACTCTAATGGTTTAATAGTTAATTATGATATAGAAATAAAATTGGCTGAAAAAAGTGAAGTAAGTAGAAAATTTATTGTTATATTTTATAACGCTGTTTATTTATTTACTGATTTATTAGTTTGTATATTTGATTTAAAAATATTTCTGCCCCCTGCAGCATAAACGCTTACCTGTATGTATAACACAACTCGAGTACCAAAAGGAAATGGGTTATAGATCTGATTTTTTAAAGCCTGGAAACTATTCTCTAAGGTTGAGAGCAACATCACTAGCTCAGACTGGTAATTGGACAACTCCACTTTATTTTGTAATCCCTGATACAAGAGGTAATTGAACTTTTAAAATCTTAATGTATTACTTGTGTACAGTATATATATTTGCATTCATGAGAAAAAATTGTTAGATTCTCATTCTTAATTAGGAAATTACAGATAAGCATTAGGAAATTCTCTCAATGATATGCTTTTTTTTTTATCAAACAGTATTTTTTTCCCTTGAACTATGGTATGTGTGTAATAATTTAATTTAATTCAAATTGTTCTTTGAGCAGAATCATCACAGTAATAAACAAAATGGGAAATAATTCCATTCCTTCAAATTATTATTATCCTCATATTACTTTAAAGCAGGCAAGGATATCAAGGCAGCTTAACGGTTTGACCCTGAATATCTCGCACATTTACCCAGGCTCCTTAATGGAATATTGTCATTCTAAATATCCCCTTGGAAGTGGACTATCCCATGTTTGTTTTAGAGTTAAAAGATACGTCAAGAAGGGTTAGCCCGAATTTTTGTCTCTCTTTCACCCCCCAAATGTCTAAGGGGACAAACATCCTCCATCCCTGACGACAATAAGTAATGACCCTCAGTAGCGCAGGAAGAAGACAATAACGACCCTACACTGGTTCTAAAGGAACAAGAAATTTGTTACTAGTTTAGAAAGTTAATGGAAGAGGAATTAAGAATTTGTTTTAGAAGATATTTAAGAAATAATTTTAAAAAAAAATAAAATAAAAATTTTTTTACAGAATAAGCTTTTAGTTCATAACATGATTGATAAGTTAAAAAAAGAAAAGTAATTTAGATACTGTTCTATCGGAAGGGATTCTAGAATGTATGTATACACGTCGTGTGTATGTGTCTGTGTGTATATATGTCTAAACAGATGCATATGTTCATATATATATCAATACTCATATATGAACACATACATCCATATATACATGCTGGAAGATTATGCTGGAAATACATATATTCTTTAATCCGATCCTGATAACAGAAGACTACCCTAATTTGTTATATATATTAATAAGAGATTAAATAATATTCTTTAAAAAATTCATTTACAAATTTATATCATGAATAATAAAAAAATGTGGCACCCTTGATATATTTTTGACATTGTAATTTAGCTATTTGATTTCGTTATTTAATTGCCTACACTTTTATGATTCGTGATATAAATTGCACATGATTATTGTAAGGAAGCTTAATTAATCTCTTGTTCCCATTAAAATATGCTATAAATTATTTTTTTGCTTTTGGCTTATTAAGAAATTTATAAGTTTTAAATGTAAGCTTATTTTATAAAACTTTTTTTAAATTTTATCTTTTTAGTCTTATAACATATTCTCAATAAAGTTTTTTAATTAAAAAATCCTTTTTCAACAATGAATAATCTTTTTTTTTACTTCAACTACATGTCTGAAATAATCGAAAACATTTTCTGACTTTTAATAATTCGACCAGAAATCAGAAGTTGCGTTAAAAATTTCATACAAATGTTATTTAAAAGATTATTTTATGCTGGTACAAACATTAAAGTTTTGATACTTCTGTAGTTTGTTTTGCAAATGATAATATGTGCAAAAAATCATGTGAACATTAAATTTTAAAAAATGTAAATGAAATTTTATAAAACTTGTTTTACCATATTTTATTATTAACTGCAATCAACATGTTTAAAAATTTGAACTCGATAGCTTATCAGGAAAGTAGTTTAAAAATCTTTGATGACCTTCTCTTCATAGCGACAAATACAATGTGTGAAGTAAATATGTGTTACTTCTATGCAAAAATATTATTTTGTTTCAAAGAGGTCATCAGAAGAATTTTTGCTTATTTTGAATTACTTATATAACTACTGATACTCGCTTATGAGATTTGCTGTCATTTTGGAAAGATTATCTTATTTAAAACATTTTTTGCCTGTCCCACACTTAATGATCTTAGCATTCTGATGAATGGAAAGTTAGGGAAAACCAAACATTGAGTAGGTACACACAAATTTAACTTAATAAATGCTATAAAAATAGAACTCTTCATATTTGAGTAGAATTTTTTATTGCCTGATGGCAAGGAATTTTTGTTAGATTGCTTTTGTAATCGGTAAAGTTTTATACCAATTTTAGGTTGTTTAGCTTTCAGTTGTTGTTGCCCTACCACAACCTCTCGAGAGGTTGCCTGCACATTTAGAGTGCCTTCATTGCACACTGTCACATCCATGCCTTCTCCGGGATTCAAGCCCTGGCCCTTCGGCACGGCAGTCAGCGATGCTGTACCAGTTGGGCGGCAACTTACAGTTGTTCATGAGTTCATTAAAAACTTCTGCTGGTTAAAATGTTAATTGCTTAAAAATATTTGCAGTCTCATGCAATTTGATATTTGCATGTAATTGCTTTAAAATATTCGCTGTCTCATGCAATTTTATAGTTGCATGTTTATACCTTAATATTTCCTTAAAAAGATAGAATTATAACTGTCAACTACAGACGGATTTAATGTATTCGGATTACAGCAAAGCATGCGATTGTTTATATTTGCCCAAAAGGAAGGAAACTTTCTAAGATGATCTAGCTTGTATTCACGTTCCACTTGTTAAAATGTCAAGAAAACTTCCATGCAACCAACTGGTTCACCAGGATTTGAACCCGTGTCGAGCTAGCTGTGCTTAGTGATTTCAGATGTTCTGCCAGTGGGAATCTGGAGTCTTATTTAAAATATTGTTTCGAAATCTTATATACTAATTTAGTGTGATAGATGTTGCAGTATGGGGATTAGGGTTATTTGAATACAGCAAAGCACACGAGAGCTACCGGCCTTCATGGAGCCTTTTCTGTGCAAAACTGGGTCATGTTACACAGGGAGGAAACCGTGAAAACCAAACAGGTAGGAATCCCGTTCATTTGTTTAGCTTCAAACCTAGGTCAAACGCAGTCCAGGCAGTTTTAATTCCATTTTTATTTTCTAATTGGTGTTCATGACCACAATCACTTGGCATTCTAGTCGTGCCTATTCAAGAACATTTATATTTTGGAAAGTATTGCGTTAGAAAGCGCGCACATGAAATAGCGACCAAGCAGCGAAGAAAGAAGCTGAAGTGTCTAGTTAGCCAATATGGAAGCACGTGAAGAGAAAAGTTTTGGTTTGAATTAAAAGTTTCACTTTCCAGTTATTACATCATCAGAGCTGCGCAGGCCGTGCAAAATGGAATGATCTAGAAATGACGCAATCCAGAGAAGTTATTACAATTTTTCAAACAGAGAGAGAGAATTAAAGGGAATTAGGGGTTAGTTTAAATTAGAATTTTGATTTACGTATTTTTATATCTTACATATATATAATAAGATAATTAAAAAAAATAGTGGCAAAAGGATGAAAAAATTCAAATTATAATGCAAATATCCCATTTATTTTGAAAAAAAAGGGAATTCTTCTTTATCCTTTCTGTATTTGAAAGATTATTAGATTACAAGAAATAAATAAATGGGATAAAAATGAAATAAGAAAGTAAAATAAAAATTAGTAGTTAATAAATTAGAGAAAAATCATTATTAAAGCAAAATTTAAGTGTGACAGTACTTTCTCCTGATAATTCCTAAGCTTAAAAAAGTAGACAGATATATGCATATTATTTCATCTGTCATCACGCAGTAATGAAAAAGTACTGCCAGAAAAAGTAAGATATAAAAATTTGCAAGAATAAGAATAATTTTGAAAGCTGCACAAATAAGGAAATACCACACAGAAATATTAGTTTCCACCCCTTCCACACTGAAGCAAAAAGTATGAAAATTCCATTATACTCTCACTGTGATTCTAATCTCTGGATCTTCCAAATTGGTAGATGGATGAGCTTCCATTTATACAAATAGAACAAACACATAATGGGGGAATAACGTAATTCCTTTAATTTTCTTCCACTTTAAAGGCGATTGAGAAGAGACATGATACCCAGGCGACCTAGTTCATGTGAATTATTGACTGTAACGCTTTAGTTTGGGCTCATTATAAGCATTTAAGGTTTTCCGGAGCAGGAAATATAAAAAATAAGTTAAATTCTCCCATGTGCTTTGAACCTGATTACCAGTTGCAACCACCAGTATTACTAGAGCACGCAAGGAGGAATTTGATAATTCATTATCATTAAAATGTATATTGAATAGATAATTCTAAACTTACAATAGCTTAGAAGCAATGTTAGTACTAAAATTAATTTTTTTATATATTTTATAAGAAGCAAAAATATATTTATTAGAATGCCAGACTTAACCTTTTCAATTGTATATAATTTTATATTCTGATAGCTAGAAATTCTTTATGAATTTTTTTTTTATATTTCTAATGAGCTAAATAAATGAAATATAGATTTATGAAAATAATTGGTAGTATCACTCTTATTTTAGTATGTATATCTAAAGTAACTAAATGGAAGCTGCAATAAGAGAAATTATTTCAAGTTATGATTTTAATTTAAAAGCAAAAACAGAAACAACTATGTGAAAACAAATAGCTTATCTGTCAAAATTAAATTTCCCTGGCTAGAAATATTGTATTGCTGGCAAATGTTTACGTGACATTTAATTTACAATATTCAGGAACACTTGACTATTGGATTAATATGAGTATCGCTTATTTCCATTAAATCCTTACAATTCCCAATTTAAGTTCCACATGCTTTTAGAGAAACAGTGCATTAATTATATTGTGTTAAAGATTACTATATATACAAGAATAGAGGGAAAAGTATTTTACATCAGTTGCATTTGAAATTGCTAAAATTATCTGTATCAAAGGAAGCATATAGGGAACAAGTGTCATATTTTTTAAAATCAAAACGCAATTTTCAAATACATACTTTTCGCTTGATTCAAACTGGAAAAATGAGACAATCATATTATAAGAATACCTTATCAGAAGCAGAGTAAAATTAAGTAATTTGAAATTTGTATTGAACCTATGCTTAAATAAATTTAAATTGCGATCGTCTAACAATAAGAGTAGCAAATAATCTCTTTTTGGAATTTTGTTTCAACAAATTTTGTTTCACCAAAGGCAATACTTAAAGAAAAATTCTTACCGTTTCATGAATATATCATTTTTCTAATGCAGCTCTTTGGAAGTATATGAATTTGAGAGTACCTTTCTTCATACGAAAAATAAAGCAGGGAAAATTTTAAATAAAAACTGATAAACAGAATTTTATTTTAAATTGACTATTCATATTATCATTCTTACATTCTATGTTGTATGAGTACACTAATTTCAATTGTTCCTTGAGATACTGTAATGTAATTTGTAAGTGGAAGTTTTATAATTTCAAATTGAGTCACGTACAAGCAGAAATATTATAGAAAAAAATCGAAAAAAAAATTTAAAAAGTTACAATTCATTTAACTGAAATCAAAAGGTCAAGCATTTACGAGGATTAATTTGACTATTAGTGAACAATTTGGGAAAAAAAAAATCAACGCTAAATATACATATGTAAAAATTCCTGAGTGGTATTGTATTATTATTCCAAGTACAAATGAGCTTATAATATCAAGAAAAGTGGATCGGTAAAAAAGAGTTAAAATTTAATTTCTTGAAATAAAATGGACTACCAATAAACAAATACAGAAATAAAATAGTGAAAAAGTAAACATATCAAATAATCGAGAATTTACAACAAGAGTGCAAGCTAAAATGCATCAAGAAGATTTTGAGATGCGAAACTAATGGGCAAGTACTTGCTGCTGTTCATTAGCAGGGAGATCTTTTATGGTTTATCGTTCACTCTAAGGGGAAGTGAACACACCTCTCTAGGCAATGGCCCATCTTAAAAGCATTTCCTGAAAGTGAAACAGACCTTTTTGGAGAGAGTTGTTAGACAAAAATACAGCCGTTTTCAAAGCATTTTGTTCCAAAGGGTCAGCCCATGAATGGGTTAAAAGACAGATAGATACAAAAGCCATTTAAAAAATAATGCATTCCTTTCCTCTTTCTCAGGTTTGTTTATTTCAGATATGTGCTTATTACAGGCATTCTGTGTAATTAGACTTAATGTAGGGTGAGATAAAATTTCTACACTTATTTCATCAGCAGATCTGTTACAATCTTCCCTCATACAAGTGCAATACATTCTCCATCTCTAAGCAAGTGAAGTCTTTTTGTACATTCTTCTAATTTTGCAACTCTGTGCAGTACTATGGGTACAGTCATACTTTTTTGGTGTGGAATTTTACCATTTGGGAGTGTTTATTCATAATCCTAGGCAGAGATGATCAGTGATTTCACCAGCCATGTGCATGCTGAAATTTTGCCAATCACTGGGAGGCTAGACAATACATTGACAGTGATTTTAATTCTGATTTTGTGTCTCTAAATCAAGTACTCATATTACTATAAACTTCATGCAGTACATTGCAAAATTCTGTCTTGATGTTTTCCCTTTTAAACATTCAGTTTGAATTATAGTTTTGATTTCTACACTTGCAGCACCATGCCTGCAGACTCTATTTCAGATCTTCATCACTTCAAAATGTCTTTATTCTACTGGATAATTTTTTATATCTCGAACCTTCTTTGCATGTAGTTAGTACAAATGTATGCATGCTGTCCCAGTAGTAAGGGGTAATATCTGACTTCGTGTTAACTATTTGAAGTGGACTGATAAAAAGTGTTTGAAGCCATCAGATCTGAAACCTAGCTGATTTAACACCAAGCAGGCTTAAACTGAAAGAAACATATATGTAGGGGGCTAAATTTCATACAAATAACAAAATTCATCCTTCGATTGTTATGTAACATTTGTGAACTTTAAGGTATTGTATCATTAGGTACATCGCCATTCACCCTAAACACAGATCTTCAGTACTTTATATTAGTTCTTCTATAGTCTTTAGTTATTAAAAGGTCAATTTAGTAAAGGGCATCATCTTCTGTGAAAATTTTTGGCAGGAATCAGTATGTGAATCTTTCTTTAAATTGTTAATTATCCCATCCAGTCTGCCATTCAATTGCTTAGCTCATGAAACTTCATATTTGTTATTCTAATTAGAATTTTCATTGCGAAGTTGATATTGGGGATATAAATTCCATTCTAATTGCATTACCTTCTTCCAGTACTCCACTACATTATGCATAATTCTGTAAATGAACCTACATTCATTGTCATTACGATGTTATGTCTCAGGTCTGGTTGAATAACACTTCAAATAACTGTAATTTTTAACTTGCTGTGAAAAACTAATAGTTGGTCGAATCCTAAATTTCTTCAAATCTTAATTCAGAAATTTTCTCAAATTCTTCAAATAAGAATAATAAAAGAAACGAAGATAGAAGCTGTTAACGTTAACAGCCATGGCTGAATAGTTCAACTCATAGATATTTATCTTACTGGAATCATGCACATAACATTAATTTAAGTATGTATACATGTACTACAAGCGATTTATGTCATATTTTTTGTATATTCTGTAGTTTAAATTAAAATGTTTTTTTCAAAGTACGTAACTTGTTATCTGTTTAATATCAACTGTCAGTTTTCTGAAGATAGGTTGCATATATCCAGCATTATCGAGATGATTTGAGAGTGAATTTCAGGAAAAATTACTTGAAATTTCCACCAAATATCTCTCAAAGCAATATGGAAAAAAATTGCCAAAAATTTTAGTAATTTTAATATTTCTTTAACTTATTATAATAATTTTACAATTACAAAGTATTTTTACATTATGTATCTGAAAAGATTAAGAGACGACAATACAGACAAACTAAAACTTACACATGAAGAAACTGACAGCTTCACTCACATGTGTGTTCGATTTGCTAAATGCTTATGGGGTCTCCACACCAAAACGTTTAAAAAACCGTGGTCTAGAATAATGTTGGCCATCCTGACAATTCCCCATAATAATGCCAAGTGCTACAAGATTTTCAGCTTTGTTACCAAATCAAGGACTAAATTTAGATCCAATATTAATAATTCCGCATTAGAAAAACTTTTATTATCAAAAGCAAGCCAACACCAAACAGTTTTTTAGTGAAAACAAAATCTACTACACTCTTAGACAAAAAAAAAAAAAGATGTACCAGGAAGGAATTATCCGAATGAGACGAAAATCAGTAGAAGTGATGTACAGGTACAGAAAAACAAATGATTACAGTTTGAGAAAAATTGGATGATTTATTGAAGTGTTAGAGCTTTACAAAGTGGAAAAGTCAGTAATGCGTTTGTTTACCTCTGGCCCTTATGCAAGTAGATATTCGGCTCGGCATCGATTGATAGAGGTTCCGAATATCTCCTGGTTGTCGGCCTGTCTGCTGGAAGACAGTCAGGTTGGTATGACACCGCTGTCTGGGCCGTCTCCAAACTCGCCTTCGCTGGTCATCGGGGCTCAGTTCAAAGCGGGACTCATCACTGAAGACTGTTCTACTCCAGTCAGTGATATTCCAGTGCGAATGAGCCTGACACCACTGCAAATGGGCTTGACGTTGTACAGAGGTCAATGGTAGTCGGTGCAAGGCACGCCATGACCTCAGCCCCCTTCCTGTGAGCCATCTACGAATGGTTCTTGCAGTCACTGAAGCACTAGTTCCACGTGCAATGGATGCTGGGGCTGTAAGTACCGCTCTGACGATTGCTCGGTCTTCACGTCCTGTCATTTCTCTATACCAACCGCTTCCTTCTTGACACTGTGTGCGGCCATGGTTCACCCATTCATGCCAACATTGTCTAATAGTGGCATTGCTCCTGCTCAAATGTCGAGCTATTTGCCGATAAGACCAATCGGCTTCTTTGAGCCCAACTACATGATGCTCTCAAATTCTGACATCTGCACATATTGTTCACGCACCTGCATGGGAGGCATAGTTACTGTCTGCCAGAGCGCAGATCAGATGTGCTGTATCGACAACCATTCATTCATTGGCAGCCAAAATGTAAAATTTTGCATTTTCCATTGAAACCTGTATGCATATTAATTTGTGTCCAATTTGCTTCATGTCTTCTCGGTGCGTCGTTTTTTCTGTCTAAGAGTGTACTATTCTTAGCAATTTGTACGAAAACTGATAAAAGTTGTTTTTACATATAAGTATTTTTCTACTATTTGGATTTAAAAATTAGTAACTGACAAACTAACAATTTGTACAAAAACTGATAAAAGTTGTTTTTACATATAAGTATTTTTCTACTATTTGGATTTAAAAATTAGTAACTGAACTTTCAGATAGTAATTAGTTAAAGTTAATTCATTGTTGAAAAGTGTATTTTCTTTGTATATATTTTTATCATTTAAAAAATCATCTTGTCATGACAAAGTTCCATTGTTTAGAGAGTATCACTATTATTAATATGCTAAATTAGTAATTAAAATCTTTTCCTTTTCAATTACCTATTTGTTACTTTCACTATTGTTGGCGGCAATACTTTCTGGATTTAAAACCATGCTACAGATTTCATGTTCATTGATAATTTGAGCATTAGTTTTGCAATGGAAGACTTCAGTTATATCATCTTCATTTAGGATTCCTTCACATGTTTCATTAATTGCAAAACGTTTTGCCTTTTACTTCTGATATTTAAAAATTTTCTAATTCATCATTATGATTATGAAGTATCATGATAGCTTTGCATAAATTAGGTGAAGTATTTTTTTCTTCCAAATAAATATCTGTGGATATGCCTTTCCATGATTTTGCAATGCTGTACCCAGCAGATTTCATAATAAAATATTTTTTAAATTCTCGGGTGATCTTACATTCATCGTAAAGTTGAGCATCTATTTTAATAAGGCTGCTTTATACGAGGGGTATTTTTTAAGCAAGGGCCGTTTAAAATGAAAACGAAACAAAAGAAGTTTTCAGAAACCAAATTTATTTTCAGATTCTGCATACGTTTCTCTTATTTTTCAACATAGTTGTCAAGTTTGTTTAAACATTTATCATACTTTAGAACTAGATTTTGAATACCCTCTTCATAGAAATTTGCCGCCTGCTCCGATAACCAAGAGGCCATGGCTGTTTTCATGTCTTCGTCATCGTAGTGGCTGCCGCAGAGATGATGTTCAAGTTAACGGAAAAGATGAAAATCACTCAGCGCAAAGTGGGTTTGTGGGGACAGGGTCCAAAACTTCCCACCTAAAACAGTTCAATAAATCTCAGGTCTGTTGTCCTGAAATAGCAAAATTTCTTCTGTCAGCATGCCACGTCTTTCGTTTTGAATTGCTCTGCGTAGCTTTCACAGGTTTGGCCGTAGGCTACCGCATTTATGGTGGTTCCTCGTTGCATGAAGTTGACCAACAAAATACCATGTCTATCCCAGAACACTGATGCCATAATCTTGCACTGGGGGCGGAGTCTGTTTGGCCTTGACCCTTACAAGAGAGAATGTGTCTCCACTCCATATTCTGTTGCTTCCATACAGGTATGACATGTCAAACCCACGTTTCGCGTCCTTTTGCTATCCAACTCAACATGGTGTCACCTGCTTCATTATAATGAGTCGAAAAATTCAGTGAACATTCAAATCTTTTGTTTTTGTAGTCCTCCATTAGAAGTTTAGGGACCCACCAGGAGCATGGTTTCTTAAGCTGCTCAGGACCAGCCCAACATCGCATATATGTAACTTGAAAGCAGATTTTTTTTTAAATTTATTTTTTATTGTTATTTTTAATTTTTAAATGCGAGTAGATGGTAACGGTTTTCGCATCGATTAAGTAATGTGGCTTTTGTACTCCATGTATGAGCATCAGTTTCTGCTCTGTGCTTCTGATTTTGATAGATTTATTGGCTTAAACAGACTGGGAACCACAGCTCTTGAAGTTAAAGGGATGAGTACCAGCGTGTTTGTTTATTTCATTAGGAATTCAGTGTTTTTTTTTCCTCTTTGTTTTTATTCTTTGCGTTTTTGTTATTAGAATGTGAGAAAATGCATCCAGCTCAATGTTTTCTTTCTTTCCCCCCACCTTTTCCCCCCTTTTTTTAAGAGAATGTTGAAAAACACATCTAGCTGACTATAGTGGGCGTAATGTCGCCGAACTTCCGAGATAGAAAAACTTAGACCAGTTGCCTTTTTTATATTTATTTTAAAACTTAACATAATCTTTCTTACATGATTATTACAGAAGGCGAAAGATATCAGCTTTCCTGAAGCATGATGCATCTTACTTACTCGGCGAAAAAAGCCATCATTGTAGATTCTCATTTTTAATTATTATTTATTGTGTTGATTCTCATTTTGAATTATTCTGCTGTGTATACATGTATACACAGCAGAATTATTAAATTGGAATTTAATTACCTACAGATAATTATTGCTCAATTTTCTTTTACATTTCGTATTTGTAATTTTGTTTTCATGTGTATAGTGTGTTTTTCATGCTTGTAGTTATAATTTTAGTATTTTGCATTTTTCACTTATTTCTATTAATGTGATGTTCTTTATATTACTACATATTAATAATTAGTATATTACATATGTAATTTCAAAAATTGAGGTCATTATATTAAAATGCTGATTTTATGGGGTTTTTTTTTTTTTTTTTTTTTTTTTTTTTTTTTTTTTTTTTTTTTTGTAAAATTAGGCTTAAATACTGAAAATGCGTGGGCCAGTGGTGGCATTCCATTTCAGGGGGTTCGGTCCCATGGCTACGCTTCGTTCTTCACACACTGATCCTCAAGAAGTTAAACCTTAACTTTTCAGAAATAGTCTTCTACAGCACTGACCTAGATCTTTTGTTTTGAATTGTTCTGTGTAGCTTTCACAGAGTTTGGCCATAGGCTACCATGTTTATAGTGGTTCCAAATTGCATGAAATTGACCAACAAAACATCATGCCTATCCCAGAACACAGATGCCATGATCTTGCTGAGGACAGAGTCTGTTTGGTCTTGACTCTTACAGGAGAGTGTGTCTCCACTCCATACTTGCTTCCATTCGGACTTGACATGTCAAACTCACATTTTATCTTCTGTTACTATCCCACTCAATATGATGTCACCTGCTTCGTTATAACAAGTCAAAAAATTCAGCGAACATTCAGATCTTTTGTTTTTGTGGTCCTCCAATAGAAGTTTAGGGACCCAACAGGAGCACAGTTTCTTAAACTTTAACTTTTCAGAAACAATCTTGTACAGCACTGACCTAGACACTTCAGGAAATTCGTTTGAAAGAGTACTTACGGCGAAGCATCTGTTCTCAAGAATTTTCGCTTCAACTGAAGCCACCATATTGTCTGCGATCACAAATGGTGACCAGAGCGGGACTCATCATGGACGTTGTCGCGGCTAGCTCTAACCCATTTATGCACTTTGCCTTCATTTGTGGCAATAGCTCTGTAAATTTCACAAATCTGCTGGTGAATGTCTGCAGCAGACAGGTTTCTTGCTGACAAAAAACATATCACTGACTGTACCTCGCACAGGGTAGGGGATTCGATAATCTTAAACATCTTAAAGACACAGAAAGAACCACACAAATTAACTGCAGAGCTGCAACAGAGCACAATTTTTTCCAAGGAATGCCAGAATTCAATTCAAGCATTCATTGCGACGCACGTGCCACATACCAGCGTGGTACAACCTGCAGGCCGATTTTTTCCCTCTTATTCATTTTGTTGGCACTTGCCCTTCTTACTGATAAAAAATATTCATTAACATTTAGAAAAACAAAAGACTTTTCTTATTGCTTAAAATAATAAGAAACAGAATAAATTGTATTTTTGAAAAACAAGCCATGTAAAACAGTCGCTAAGATGCGAGCAAGCTGACGAACCTGCTCTGCAGGGAATACAAAAAAGCAGATTTAGTGGGAAATCGTTTACATTGGCAAAGCTGTATATCAGATGACAATTTCTTTCATTGTTAAAGGTGGCAGCACCTTACGATCTTCATTTCTTGTATAACGGCCACCTCTATAATAAGGCAGTAGCAATATTGAGTTATATCTGATGTATTGGGCAAGCACGATCTTATCAGCTCTAAAGATTCTTTGATTTCTAAAGAACGTTTTCTCAAACTGAATAAATTCTCTTTGCAAATGTTATCACTATTTGGCAGTATATATGTGTGTGATAGTGCTTTTTCTGCTCTCAAGTAAATTAAATCAGAAATGAGAAATCACATTAAAAGTGCTTCACTGGAATCGAGCCTGAGACATTGCCTTACTAAAATTACAGTTGACATTGATAAACTTGTATCAAAAAAGCATTGCCAATCATCACATTGATTTCTAGACTGTAAAATAAAGTGATGTATTAAACTAGTGATTTATATGTAATTCATTTTCTTTTTTTAATGCCTGTGGCCCTCACTCTCCCATACTAAAGTTTGACTGGCCCTCGAGTAACTAAAGGTGGGACCACACTGGTGTATACAACAAAACGATCCTTACTTAAAAAACACACTGCGTATCTGCATTTTAATGTGTGCAAAATTTCAGTATCCTTTGGCTGAGAGATGAGTGCACAGTTTGGAAGATAGAGTTACAACTTAGACATTATTTTTTACTTAAGTTTAATTGATGTATGAGTTGAACAGTTGTCTAACAATTAAGGCAGTTTTTGCATTATCTGGTAAACCAACTAATATTGAATGTTACTGATTTTTAGCTACAAAAAGATTCTCAAACAAATCCGTCATTAAGATATGCAATCCATGTTGATATATTTGAATGATAGGTGATGAATAAAGCCTTTACTCCTTTAAAAACCTGAGGTCATCAAATTTTACCATTTATAAAAACTATATTTGCAAGTTTCTGCAGCATTTGCAGATGCCAAAATCTTTACTTTCAAATCTTTGATACCAGGTGGCACCATTTCAGCAGAGATACCCAATGAGTTGTGGAGCATATATTGCCAGAAAAGATTATTGTCCATCAGTATTACAAAGTTGTTCAGGATATACCTTTTTGAAATTAATGAGTTTGATGAATAATCTACAAATTGTTCAGCTGCTTCAGTATTAGTTAAAGTTTTATTGCCTTAAATTTTAATTTTAAGCTATGTAGTTTTAAAATTTGGTGAACCAACTTATTGATTATGTGTACTTGGGGTTTCACTTATTATATACAAGGGTAAATTTTAAAAAAAGTGCTTTCCCACATGCCACTCAAAAGCCCACTCAAGGGAAAAAAATATGGTTTGCTACCTGATGGGTGTTTAAAAGCATAATAAAATACAGAAAGATTCAATATTACAGCAGATAATAATGTGTGTAAAAAAATGTATAAATCTATAATAAATCGGACTGGATCAAATTTAAAGTAATAAACAGAGAACATTATTCTGCACAATGTTTATTCATGAACACCAAAGATGAACTACTACACATACATAATTATGACATCACTGTTTCCTTTTACAAATAAACACTGCTGCCATCTATTGGCAATCTGAAGGTACATAATCTTAAGCAAAGGAAGCCCACCTCCTCAGGCGAATAATTTTGACTTATGTGCCTTTTTTTTTTTATTGTGTTTTCTGTTCCTATATTATGTCACAAAAAGGAAATAAAAAAAAAGTCATTTGTGATCTGGATAATAGATTATGTCAATTATTAATTAAGCAAAGGAAGCCCACCTCCTCAGGCGAATAATTTTGACTTATGTGCCTTTTTTTTTTATTGTGTTTTCTGTTCCTATATTATGTCACAAAAAGGAAATAAAAAAAAAGTCATTTGTGATCTGGATAATAGATTATGTCAATTATTAGACATCCAGATTTTGGACTTTTTGTTTTGCATGTTTATGTAGAGAGGGACAACGCCTGGACACATACATGTATGTATATATGCAAGATTAAAAAATATGTAAATCAAAATTCTTACTTTAATTTGCAGTAATATCTTAACTTTCCATTTAAATTTGTCTCTTTCCCCCTTTTGTCCTGATAATAGTAATTGCTTACATAAAATCGTTCTAAAGTGTACCATTTCAAAATTAATGCATGTCCTGATTCTTCATAGAACTTTAAATGCAGATATTTACAAAATACTTCTGCTAATAATAATTTCAAATTTAGGTTCCAAAATTTATTATTAACCAACAGTGATTAAATATGAATGCAAACTGCATAATTTTGAACTAAGCTTTTATCTTAGATGCATTGCACTTGTTCTGCACTTCTCTAGCTAAATTATTGGGTACTCGTCTGTTAAAGGGACTGGATTCAGAAATGTGTGTGTGTATATACACACACACACACACATATATATATACATACATACAGTGATACTTTATGTGCGTACATGAAAAATTTTTATCTGCTCCAGATAACAGAAGAGTGCCAATTACAGTTGCTGCTTCTGTTCTTACCACAGCAACTTTAATGTAAAGTTTTTTTTCAAAACAGGTGCATTTACTGTACCACTTTATCTGTGTTGAATCAAAAATGTTTGCCATTGAGAATAAAGAACTATTACAACTGTAACTACTACTTTACTCATCTATATGTCACTAACATTGGTTATTTCATATGTGTATATTATTTTTGTTTCTGTTTTTTTACAAGTAATACATATGACAGTGGTCTGAAACAAGCAGTCAGCAGGCTGTGACCCTGAAAGCAAATATATGCTGCCTGTGATGACATTTATTTCAGTTATGTAGTTGTTGCAAATATTTCAAGAGTTTAGTTATTTGAAGTCTGAGTCTATATTATTTTCATTTTCATTAAAAGCAAACATGAATAATGCTTTAGAAATTCTATAAATGGATCTAATTGATTTACATTGTGATATAAATCTTATTCAAAGATTTGGAATTACAGATTTTATTAATATTTATTCTTACTTGTCAAAAAAATATGTAAGCTGAGTTACGAATTTTTGCACTAAGAATAATTGCTTTGTTTGGGAATAGATTTACGTGTGAACAGTTTATCCCACAGTTGAAATTTAATAAGACAGAGCCTGACTGAGCTTTGGGCATCTGCAATCTGTGATAAAGATAAATTTTACCCAAGACTACAGACTTTATCAGAATCAAAATACTATCAAGTGTCAAGAAATAAAGATGTTTATAATTATTTGCATCCAAACGTACATATTTTTATTTATGCATCTGAGAAAAATTTAATAAACGAGAGAAAGAGGCTAAATTGTTATTATTTATTCTTAAATTTTGTCCCACGGGGTAATCTCACAGAAGACTTGAAAAGTTTTTGTAATTTACTTATTTTTAGTTCAATTTAAAGTAATTTATTTAATGGTTAATTAAACATGTTAAGAGTTATTTGAAATTAATATCATTCTAAGAATCTGGTATTTTGCTGTCAGAATATTTGAATTACAAAGTGTAACCAACAAAAATATTTTTCAGGTACCAAACCCTAGATTTCGGGTAGAAAATAAATATAAATTCGATTTTTTTCCTTTGGAATATTATTCTTATTGTTTACGTATGTTTTGATAAATATTTAGTAAGCAAAATTCTGAATTTATTTAAAATATTTTTTTTAATTTTGTAAAAAATAATAATAATAGAAAGGAAAAAGGGAAAAAGAAACTGCCCCCCCCAGCCATGTTTAGATTGTGAATTTGGCCCTCATGCAATCTGAATTTGAGATCACTGATGTAAAGTATCTCATTATTTAATAAAATACTTATTTCATTTTCTAGGTGGTCTGAAGGCTGAACTTCTTGCAGTCCTTATCATTGCTGTAATTTTTATAATTTTGATAGCTTTTGGTGTTCCATTTTACTTTTACTATAAAAAAAAGTAAGTAATTCAGTTCTGTTTCTCAAAGGCATGACTAAGTTCTCAAAATTTATTTTCAATTTTTTTACATAAATCATGATTTAATTTTCTTCTTTTAGATATGGAAATGATATACCGACAATGTTATATGCCTCTGTAAATCCAGAGTATATGAGTGCAAGTAAGTTTTTACTGCATTTTAGGGAGTTAGTTAATTTTATTATGAGAAAGGTGCCTGAAACCTGAAGTGTTATCAATGTAACTTGTAGATACTTTGCTAAAAAAAAGGGGGTTGGCATAAACTTATAATATGCATGTCTGTTGAATAAAATTAGGCAAAATAGCTTAACCCCTTCCCTCCTTTTTTTTATATTTGTATGTGTATACAATTTGAATAAAACACTATTGATTTCAAGAGTGATCAGACACATGTCTGTGTTCTTTAAGGCTGCTTTCAGACGGGGGCATAAATGGCATAGGGGCACAGTCATAAGGGCATAAAATACGGGAGTTCCGTTCACACCTGCGAGACAGGGTCTAAGCTGTAGCCAATGAGAGAAGCTAAATTTGTGCATGCATGGCTGTGTCTACAACTTTCCCGCTCAATTGATTTTCTGCTTGTTGCCGCTTCATTTTAGCTTCGCTCTGATTGGTCAATGCTTATCCTAAGTCGGCATAAAGTTGAAATGTTAGAACCTTATGCCAAGAGCCCTAAACCAGATTTTGTGATGTAGCACAGACTGGTTGCCTTGGCAATGCAGTTCAGCTTAAACCGCTTATGCCCTTTATGCTCGCATGTGAACGCAGCCTAAGATGACTAAACTCTGCGAAATTGGAAGAGCAGTCTCCCATTTTGCAGAATCAGAGGGTGGTCACTGCTTTTTTAATATAAAAAATTATGGACAGAGCAAGGCAAACATGAAGATAGCACCATCTGTCAAGGAAAGTAGTAACGAAATGTAAAAAATTAAGGTATTAGAATTTTGAAAGCATTAGAAGGGAATGGATTGGAAATAATGTCCATCAATTAAGGATCATAATTATCTTAAATGCAAACTCAAAATATGACTCTCAGATTTATACAAGCTGAATATAATCTTAAGTCTTCTGTCTGCATTTCTAAAATAACACATGAATTCAAATTCGCAGTTCTTTATTACATTTTAAGAAACACACACATTTGCCAAAAACTGAGAATGAATTATATCATCATCAGCTGAGAATTGTCAGTTCTACGTTTAATTGTTCTATCAAAAATCTTGGTATAGAAACAAACCTGTCTAGAATACCATAAAAAAGTTCTTCTTTCAAATGCCAAAAATGATTGCCAAAAATCATATTGAAAAAACTTTTAAGTTCAGTAAAGTTTCAAAAGCATAGAAAGATGCAATAAGCCAGTAAGGTTAATTTTAACAACAAATTGTTCTTTTTTAAGCTTATCAAAAGGAAAGAAAACAATTCTAATCCAAGCATTATTTCGAAAGTTAATCAAAGTTTACAAATCGTTGTCATGGAAAAATATATCTACATTGATCGAGTCATGAAACTGATAAATGAAGGCCCATACTGTTCAATCGTTGCAGATCCTTCAGCTTCTGACATAGTTAAAGTTAAAACAGGTTATTAAGTCTTCTCATATGTTCCTAACTCAGTAAAAAAAAAAAACCCTCATTCTACTTGCTGCCAGCTGTCGAAGTTTTGTGTTGTTCCCAAAATTCACAAAATTGGAATTTCTTTTTGCTCCTGTGTTTCTAATTTAGAATAGTATCATACCCTTTAATCAATATTTTATTACTAGACCTTTACTTTCAAGTAATATTTACATTGTAAAAAATTCTTTTGAAGTCATCGATAAAATTTAAAGATATTTCTCTCCAATTCTTAGTTATGGTTTCTTTTTATATTAAATAATCTTTTAGTAATAATCCATTTGAGAAAGCATTAAAATATCTTGAAACCAAACTTATGGAATTCCATTTCACGTATAGTTAATTTGAGGAATTAATTTTTCTTTATAAAATATTTTTGAGAAAAACCCATTTCATTTCAGAATTTCCAAATTGAAGGATTAGCTACAATAATCCCCTCAATCCTGTACTTGCAATATTTTAACATCACATTATTGGCAAAATTAACTTTTGGGCTCTGGATTTCCTATGTAGATGACACATTCATACTTTTAACAGTGATGATTTTATCTTTTAACATTTGATGTTTAACAGTTAACCCAAATTAAATCTGTTATGAATTTGATTGATCCAGCCATTCAGTTCAAAAACTAGCAATAGCCTTATCTTTGATATTCTCACTATCCAGAGTGAATTTGATTTCAGCACCACTGTTTATCCTTAAGTCTTTTTCTGTTTGTTTGAAATCACTCACCTGCTAAGCAAAAAAATAGCTTATTTTATTGTTGTCACAAAGTTTGTTCTTCAGAATCTTCGTTTTGTAATAAGCAATTACAGTGGCTCCTCATTATATATCATTAAGCTGTTTCAGATGCTTGGATGTATACTAAACAAACTTTTCCAATAAAGGAAAAGTAATTAATATGTTATTGTTTAAAAAAAAAACACCATTGCTATTAGTATAACACTATTTAACACGTTCGCTGCCAACCACAAGTTATCTTGTAGGTCGAAGTTTGTGTTTAGGCTCCAGCTAGGAGTTAATTTGTAGAAAGTTTTTATTTTACGTACACCACATGTTATCGAACTCATAGTATTTTCATACTACTCTTTGAAGGTATCTGGCTTTGGGGATATCAAAAAAATGCAACAGTTTGGCACAATTCAAGAGATTTATTATAATTAATATAAGTAATTATAAAGTAAATAACATAGGAAGTGTAAAAATAATCAAGCAACTTATAATAATCTGTTATAATTGCTGTAAAAATAACCAGTCTTTGTTATAAGCAACTGGCAATAAAAATATACTCATAGTTGGCACTGTCATAAAACATTTTATCACTAAAAACTGACTACGATATAACTCGTATAATTAATAAAGCAAAAAAAATTATCTAAGTTCAATATATTTCTCATGAATACATGCTTTGTGTTCTTATTTTACAATTAATTAATTAAAATTTATGAGCATGGTTAAACCATTTTTGAAAATGTCACTTGGCAGCGAATGTATTAATACTGAATTAGAAATCCAGTGGGTGAAATATATTCTATACATAAACAAAGTACTGAATATGCTACTTTGACATCATGTTTTTCTGCTATTCATGTTAAAAACAATTTTTCAACATGCCCTAATGTCTTGAATCTCTGTTTAGTCGATTTCACCCCCTTCATAATGTTTGCTAATTTAATACCATCTCAAGGTTTCACAATTGTAGACACCATCGTACTTGGCATACAGTATGGAATGGCCAAATCCCAGATAAGCATGCCATCTTCATACTTTTCAACAACCTCTTTATTTCTCCTCTATGATGATTTCTAACAATTTTTTTCAGTGTTTGATGCCTCTCATTTGAAAATTCAGAATTATACCGCAGGTTATTTACTGAATAGTTGCAGCAGGTGTACTAATGCTCATGTACAGTTCTGGTGTTGTCTCAAAAAAGTTGAACAAGTGTATTGAGTGCAGTCATGACTCATCAAATTTGAGTCATATTCCAGACCAAATGTTATATACAAAACAAAAATGCTGTTGGAAAATGCTGGCTGATCACCCATTCATTTGTGAAATGCTATCTGAACAATTGCTTTATATGATAATCAGTGTTAGAAGGTGCACAATCCTGCATGGAAATGATGTCCTGAAGGCATCCACGTTGTTGAAATTGTAGGATTACAAAATCTCTCAGCACATCACAATATCATTTTCCTGTGCTAGAACATGTTTGGATTCCATTTGCAGTTATCTCTTCAAAAAAATACCCCCCAATGGTAAAGGTAGCCATAAAACCACACCATACTGTCCCCTTTTAAGGATGCAAGGGTTGTTCCTAGATAACATGAAGGTTTTCTGCTGCCCACATTTGACAATTGTGGATGTTAACTTGCTCATTGGGGCAAAAGTGGGCTTCGTCAGTCCACAGAATATTCCATGGCCAAGTGACATCAACCATCATTCAAACAAGGTACTGAAGTTCAAATGTTTTAACGAATCTCCGAGTCCCCATCCTGCAGTAGGTGCAAAGGCTGGATTTTGTAGCAATAAAAATTTGAAATATGCTGTAAGATTTTTCGTACAGTGGAATTACGGCCTATCCATTACACAGAAAACAACTGCCGCATTCACTCTACTATGTGACTACTGACTGCTGGCTTCAATGACCATGGTAGCGACATTTTTGTCACTAGAAGACTGGATTTGCTTTCTTCTTCTACCTGGAAGAATGATAAGTTATCCATTTATTTTGAACTTCTTTATCATCTTGCATAGAGCACATGGAGACATTGGACTTCTTCTTATCTGCTTCATATGATGCAATTCTTTTGCATCTGCGCAGGAATTCTGCTGGTTCTGGTAGAACAATTTTACTAGTAGTGCTTTTTTTTTTTCTCAATATAGACATGATGCGCAAAGAAGTAATTAATGTTCCTGCAGAATACACCTTCTTTTTATCTATAGAATAATGGTAATAGGCATATGCTGTAACGCAAATGATGTTTCACATTTTCAGTATATGCAAATAAATACCATTTTGGTTATAGCACCATCTATCAGTGGATTTTTGTGCTAAAATTTTTCATTTAATAAATTTCAAGTGCATCATTTGAATTATCTATATTCAAATTTTATATCATTTGGGCCAATAAAACACAGGCCCTTTGAAGTGGGAAACTTATTTCTCGCTAACCTTGTATTTACTTCTTTAACATGAATCCCTGATGATGATGCAGTGAAAAGTGTAAATTTATTTCATTTTTCGTTTTGACATGTTTTGTCCCTTTTTCTTGCAGTCTGCCAGTGTGCTTCTGGTGCTTTGGTTTTTACATATTTTTATTCTAAATTGAATATATGAATTTTAAACATATTATTTATTTTATTTTGTGTTATTACCACCGCCTTGTTGCTGCTTTCAGCACACAGTGGATTTTGTTTTGAACTGCTTTATACTATATTTAATTTTTTATTTTAATAATGCATAATATAATTTAAAATATACCAGAATGATAGTTTCATGAATGTATGAACCTCATTGTGATTAGTAAATGATGTTCCTTTTACCATACATTATGTAGCTCACTAACAAGTCGTTATATGTATAGTACCTAATGATGAGTTATTAGTACTTTTATTCTTTGAAAATATCTTATTTCTGCTTATTTCTTGTCTTTAGTTTGTTAATAATACTTCATAAATATGAGTATTTTGCTACCATTCTGATATACCTTCACACTTTTTATCTCCTAGATGCTCAAAGGAATTTTGGACGGTTAAAAATTTTATTTCAGTGTCATGAGCTGAGTAGTTTTTGTGACTTAGGAAAGCAATTATTTCCTTATCTATATTTAAAATTTTGTTATTTATAGTTAATAAATATGCAACATAGAGAAAAATAAAAAGGAGATTGCTGTGTTTAACTGTGTTTAATCTCATATGAAGCATTATATTTTGGTGACTTTCACAAAGAAAGGGATTTTTTTTAATATAAATATTATGTTTATTTTGATGTATTTACTTTTTTATTTATTCAGGATCTTGAGACATAAAATGTTTGAATATGAAATCTTTCTGTTTCAGTTTTAAGAGCTTATATTTCCTTAGAAAAAACAGATGCTAAATCGTAAATTATTTTTTATATCTAGATCAGATGATTTATATGAAATTTTCAGAAAGTATAATCTATTTGTTTTGCTGCTGAATTAATTTCAAACAGTGATATAAATATATGGGTAATTGCCTTTTATTAAATTTTTTGGCCCATATGATATTTAGATATCATCAAATTGTCTGTTTGAGTAAAAATTAGGTATATTCCTTTAATTTCTGAGCAGTTAAGAGAATTTACATGTATTGGTATAATAAAAATATATGCGCATAATTAATGTCAAAAGCGGTATGAATACATATATATGTAATGTTTAGTTTTTTTGTTTTGCTTCAATTTTTCCTTGCTATTTAAATTTTGTCTTTATACTATTTGGCATTGTTAGTTAATACTTCTTGTATGAAATATTATTTATCCTAGTTTATGAACCTGATGAATGGGAAGTTCCAAGAGAAAAAATTGCTTTGATTCAGGAATTGGGTCAAGGATCTTTTGGTATGGTGTACAAAGGGGAATTTAAAACTGATGATAAGGGAGTTGTGAAGTGTGCTGTCAAGGTTAGTAGAAATTCTTGAAAATAATAAAGCCAGTCTTTATTTTATTGTAATCTACTTAATTTTTCCATATATTTTAATGTTTTTTCAAATTATCTATGGATATTTGAAAAAAAAAATACTAGCTGTTGATAGAATTTTTCAACAAAATGTGTGCCTTCCAATAAAAGTAAATGAACTCAATTTATCAGTAATACATAGGATGTAAAGAACCATGTTAAGTGATTTATCCAAAGCTAACAGTAAGCTAACTAAATTAGCTTTCTATGTAATATGATAGTGCCTCCCAAAAATGTTAAATGTAACTATTTTATTAGTTACATTTATTTTTCTGATAATGAAACAATTAAATCTTTCTATTAGACTTTCTGTGCACAGCTTCTAATGCATTAAAAAAAAAAGAAACTATATGAATTAATTTAGGTTTGTTCAGTATAAAATAATTAATTGTAATCAGAATTTGTTAAACTGCATCCAGTTTAAATTTAATATAAAGCTTGATATGATTTTGTGTTTTTGCAGAGAACATACAAAATGAGAAACCCAAGAATTTATCTGAAATAAAGAAATTGAAAGAAAGTGACTATATGAGATTTAATCATTTTTGTTGAACTCAGTTTTATGAAATAAAGTATCATTCTGCTTGAATTTGTAGCATTAGTACTTTTCTTAGCTTAACAAATGTTACTGATACAGGTTGAAGCAAGGCATGCACATCTGCATCCTTGTAGGCATATTAAGTGTGGTTAGACCGTGCTAACTGCTTAGCTTTCACCTTGAATGGAATTCTAAGGAAGAACAACACCCTGGATATCAGTTTGAGTTCCCCCCCCCCTTGCCATACAGTCACTAGGTGCTTACAAACACCCATGCCTTCTCTAAAGGCCCTTCAATGCAGCAGTCAGCATCATTAACCGCTTTCCCATCTGAGGGACACACAAATGTTACAGTGAGGCCAAGTTCCAAAATGTATGGCAACACACCATTATTTTGTTTGGCTGAAAAAAGATGGCCTGAGCTTAAAGTGATATGTACACCACTTTTGAAGATTTTCATTAAATTGGTGTTTTTCAAATGAAAATTTATTTGTTATTTAATTCTTTAACTGTTTGAATAGTTACATTTTGTCATTACTGTACCATCATATTAGTATGTAGCGTTTTCGGAAACTAAGTACCGTTTCATTCTAGCGCCGTCGCAGCACTGTGGTAGGCATCCCGTGCATGCGCACTAGTCTTTCTTGTTCACTGACTTTCAATTGTCACCATTTTGGTTGCTCTATGTTGTGTTTTCAGTTTGCTGTGCACATTCAAAATGTTTAAGACAATTAGTTCTCCCGCTGACTGCGAGATTCGTGCCGTGATTAAATTTTTGAACGCGAGGAATGTTAAACCGGGCGAAATTTATTGTCAAGTGACAGAAGTTTACCGTGAATACGCGATAAGTGATGGAATGGTGAGAAAGTGGGTAAGAATGTTTAATGCAGGTCGAACAAATGTCCATGCCGAGGCTCGGAGTGGTCGGCATTCTGTTGTCACCGATGATTTGGTAAGGAAAGTTGATGAAGCAATTCATGAGAACAGACGCTTCACAATGACAATTCTTTCAGAGGCATTTCCACAAATTTCACGTACTGTTTTGTTCGAAATTGTGTCTGACCGCTTGAATTATCGCAAACTGTGTTCCCGATGGGTTCCAAAAATGCTC
>KK115030.1:111572-150161 GCA_000611955.2 Stegodyphus mimosarum | reverse complement strand
TAGTGATAGTGATACTATGATATATTCTGATCATAAAGAATCTGGCGAATCTAATGATGATGAGGACATTTCGGACATATGTATGCCGAGTACGTCGAAAGCAAGTACTCCTCCATGGTCATCCACAATAGAAAATTTTTCGGAATTACCGCTCCGTCATTATTCAGTACCCATCTTTCAGAAAAACTCTTAAATGGTATAAGAAGCTTTTCTTCAATATCATGGATATGGCTGTATTTAATGCCAATACTCTTTTCAACAAAAAAAGTAAAAAAAATCATCCTCTCCTGAATTATCGGCTTAATTTAGTTAATCAAATTATTTATCGGTATTCCTCTAAAAGCACCAATGTTAATATCACATCAAGATCAGCAGAATCATTAAATCCGCTCAGATTAACTGAAAGACATTTTCCAAAATTTTGTTCAGAAGAGACTGATAAGAAAACGAGACGACGATGCTTCGTTTGTTCACATTCCCGGAAAAATCCTCCAAAACGGCAAATGAGTTATTATGAGTGCAAGGAATTAACGTAGGACTGTGTGTAGATCCCTGTTTTCAAATTTTTCATACGAAAAGAGAATTTTAAGTAATATATTTAGTTTTCGGATGTATAATGTTAAAAGTCATAAAATGGTGAGTAATGAAAAAAAATGTGTAAAATATGCATTTAAACAAGAAATAAGGTAATTAAAGTATATATAAAAAAATCTATGAAGCCGTTTAAATACTCTATAGAGAATTATTAAGCAATGCGTTGATATTTCGGAAATTTCATGGATTTAGGCTTAATAGCAAAAAAGCCCCCGGCCCTGGACGGACGCTCGCGTAAGACACTGCCGGCCTCCGCGATAAGCGCGCGTTTGAGCTACCCGGCGCGAAGGGGTTAATGCGGCACGATATTGTGAGACTTTAACAAAACTAAGGCGTGCCATTCAAAACAAACAAAGAGGAATGCTCAGTAAAGGAATTGTGTTGTTCCATGACAATACTCGGCCCCATACTGCTGGTGTCACTCAATCGTTAATTCGACAGTTTCATTGGGAGTGATTCGATCACCCGCTGTACAGCCCTGACTTTCCGCCGTCCGACTATCACTTGTTCCTGCACATGAAGCGTGTGCTTGGTGGCAAGTGCTTTGGATCTGACGATGACACGAAAAATGCTGTGGAGTCGTGATTATCGAAACTGGTGGGAAGTTTCTTTGATGATGGTATACAAAAACTGGTCTTCCACTATGACAAGTGTTTGATCATTGGCGGAAACTATGTCGAAAAATAGTTTAACAGATGTATTTTCATGTAAAAATAAAATTGGATTAAAAAAAATTTTTTTACTATTTTTTTTTCAAAAGGATACTTAGTTTCCGAATGCGCCTCGTACATACTTAATGTAAAGCTCCTTTGCACCACAAAATTGCAGTAAATGTCTAAAATTAGGTTTCTGAAACCTGAAAATGATATAAAATAGGTAAATAAATAAATGATCTTAAAATTTTGATCGTTTTTTAACTTTTTAATTTTTATTTTATCTATTTATTTTCATGTGCCTGTGATAGAAGAAATAATTATTTACTATTCCATAATACAACTAGGGTAACCAAATTTCCATCTCGAAAATAAAAAAAAAATTTAATCCTGATGAACAAGGAAATAAAGGAGATTAGTTATTTTTTATTAACTATCCTCAGCTGATATCAGTTTAATGAGCACAAAGAGAGTTTAAAGATTATCTCTAAAAATTGCCATTTTCATAGAGATAATTTAGATATGTATGTCAGAGTAAGAGGTAAATTAGTAATCTCTGAGTTCAAAAACTGGAGTCTTTATTGTGTTTACAATTCTTTATTATGTGTGGGCTCATATACAGTGTACACAAGCTTTAAATGATACTCAATGAACATTCATATAAACAATTTTATATAACAAATAATATGCTTACATCGTTCAAATTCTATTGATAGCCTTCCTTGCTGCCGTCCAAAGGCATTATGAGTAAGCAGGAAGGGTTGACATAACATTTGGCTCCCTTCATAGCAGCACTACAAATTTCAAATATTTCACATGTTCCCCCCTTGATGAACACTTTATTCAATTGAGGACTCAAATATTACATAAAATTACAAAAGTATTGCACAGTAAGATTTTAAATATTACAAAAAAATGTACTAATTACTTACATTTATGGTAATTCAAATTACATCAATATTGTTATTTGGTTCAATAACAAGTCTATTAATTCTGAAATATATTATATATCATTAAACACATGAAATTATTCAATATTAAAATCTAAAATAACAAAAAAGTATAATATAAAAAACAAAGATTACAAACACTAATTTAAATGATATATAAATTACTAAGAAATTAATATTTTAATTAGCGATACATGTATACCAAAAAATTAACCAAGTTTCTGTGTATATTGAAAACTATTCAGATTCGTTATCTGAAAAGAAAAACAAAATGGTGCACAATTTGAATTACAAAGTTAAGTCAAGTAACAAATATATGAATTTTGGACTTCCAGGTTGTATAAAAGTTGTTTTGGTTTTTTTAATTATTGACTACTTAGCAGTTTTGTAGAGCAAAATCTTACAAAACCATCTCTGCCATTAAAAATTTCACTAATTGTACCAAGTTTCCAAAAGTTGGTATCATCTTGTATAATCACAATGTCGCCTGTTTTGAATTTATCAGATTTATTAAGGGAATTAATTGAATTTGCTCATTTCAAGTTTAACAAATATTTGTTTTTGAATTTTTTCTGAAAATGGCTTGGAGGATTCTCTCAGTAGTTGAATCATTTCAGTAATGTCTCCTGAAATAAATTATCTTAAAATTTTGGTCGTTTTTTGTTTTTTAAATTTAAATTTTTATGTGCCTGTGATAGAAGAATTAATTATTACTATTATGTAATACAACTAGGGTAACCAAATTTCCATCTTGAAGATAAGAAAATTTTAATCCTGATGAACAAGGAAATAAAAGAGATTAGTTATTTTTTATTAACTATCCTCAGCTGATATCAGTTTAATGGGTACAAAGGGAGTTTAAAGATTATCTCTAAAAATAGCCATTTTCATAGAGATAATTTAGATATGTATGTCAGGGTAAGAGGTAAATTAGTAATCTCGGAGTTCAAAAACTGGAGCCTTTATTATTTTATTTACAACCCTTTATTATGTGTGCGCTCATATACAGTGTACAATCTTTAAATTATACCCAATGAACATTCATATAAACAATTTTATGTGCCAAATAATATGCTTATGAACGTAAGCATATTATTTGGCACCAGTAAATCAATTTCCATGGGATCTGCATATACAAAAGTGATGGGTTTTGAATTCAGAATAGCCTCAGTTTCTAAGAGTAATATCTCTAATTCTTTGATATTGAGTGAAGTTTTGCATAAAGCCTTTCTTAAAGCAGTTTTGACAGAACATATAAGTATTTTGTAAAACATACTCCACCATGCTGCTTTTTCAACAATGTAACTCCTTTTGATTCTATGCAAAGCATAAAAATTCTTAACATCTGAGTGGCTGATTATTCTCTTCATGTTTCTGAGATTGATTTCAGCTTGTTTTAATGTCTTTGCTAAGCTGTTGATTTCAGCTCGTTTTAATGTCTTTGCATAAGCTGTGAAGATCACTGAGCATAAACCTCTTCATGCATCAGATATCCTGACTCACCAAAAAAAAAATATTTCAGTTGATAGATTGCTGACAATTTCAAAGTGCACCACCCTTGTGAAAGCACAAATGTACAGTACAATATAGTGCTTAGTTTCATTTTGTTTTATGTACAGCAGTCCAGACTAACTGCACCAAATAGTTGGGATTGTTCAGTGCAGAAAATCAGGAAGCTATCTGTAAGTTGAGCTTTAGTATGTTATGGAAGTATTTACAAATCATACATTTATTAAGCACAGACTTGATGCACTATTTACCTTTAATGATCCACAGTCTGCATCAAGTTTGAGTGTTTAACAGTTCCAAAATGAAATACTTCTCATGGGCGTTTCTCACAATCAATTCTGTGAACCTGTGTTTTTGAGGGAAAATGATCAGGTACTTTGTATCAAAGCTTAGATTTCCTCTTTGTATTCTCCCTCCTACATGGAGTGTGGCATCATCAACAAATGGATTTAAATCTCTAATTTTTATTAGCTGAGGACCAGTTTCTTCATTTTCAAGAGTCTGATTTCTTCAGGAAAACTTAAGCTTGATTAAGTTTGAATCCTTTTAAGCTGGTAATTCTGGACTTCATCAATATTATCAGCATTTAAAGCTGACTTAATGTCTACCTTCTGTTTTCATCCAGACATTATAAATAAATCTCTTTGTACATGTTGCTATGCAATAAATTTTATTTACAGAACTAAATCCAAAAGATGAGTTTCGCATAATCTTCACTGATGCAATAAATTGATGTCTCACTTTTCAGTCTTCCTTTTTCATTTATCTTTGTGTCAGAGATGTCTTCACCTTTTGTCTTGGCCAATATTCTTTGGACATTCTCTACCAACTTGAACCATTGAACCAAAAGGTAGTTTGCAATAATTCTGAAGATAATGAAACTCTAGAAATTACTTAAGCTTACTTATGCAATAATCATTTAGATTTTCAATAATCAGTACTGAAGCAGAAATGAATAGTACACTTTTACAGACACAAGAATTTTGAACATCTGTGGAATTAAATTGTGATTCAATACTTGCATTTCTGCTGAAAGTGTTCCAAATATTGTTTCAATATAGAACAGACCCTCTGAAATTTGTTTTTTATTCCCCATGTTTTTTATTTCCCATTATTCCACTGCAAAAGGCTGCTCCAGATAGAATGTGGGCACTTGATCCTAAGCTAGGAAAAGACTTCTGTTTCAACTATTCATTTTTTAAATATAGTTTGTTTATTGGGTTGTTTGAAATCGTTACACATGCATACATGATGATTATGTTGTGTGAAATTGTTACACATACATACATGATGATGTTTGTTTATTATGTTGTTTGAAATTGTGACACATGCATACATGATGATATTTGTTTATTATGTTGTAATTGTAACACATGCATACATAATGCTATCAGTAACTAAGAGTTCAAGATTGGCAAATTATCAGTATTTACTAACTCTGCACTAGTAATAGGATAATTTTTTTCAATTGAATTTCTGGAGCTGAAAGTAGAAAAGTTTTTCAGTTATAATTTAAACTGAAAGCTACAGACTGTTAGAACAGTTTTTCTGTTATAACAGTCTGTAGCTTTCAGTTTAAATTATAACGTCTTTATTATTGAGTTTAAATTTAATGTCTTTATTATATTCAGTTTAAATTCTAACTTAGGGAAGCATTATTGAACAGTACAGTAACATTTTATGATTTGGAAAGGTAATTTATTTTTACTAAACAAGTTTGTAGTAAAACTTTATGTATTGTTTGGTTTCCAGTATTTAAATCACTCAAATGTATCAAGAGTTAGTAATCTCGTGATTTAAAAATTGGAATGTTCATAAACCTTTATTAAGCATGCGCTTATATACAATATGTACAGTCTTTAAATGATACTCAACGAACATTCATAGAAACAATTTTATATGCCAAACAATATTGCTGTGGTGTAGATTCCATTTGCAGCCATCCTCGCTGCTGTCAAAAGGTGTTCTGAGGAAGCAAGAAGGGTTGACATAATATTTGTCTCCGAGTGTCATTGTAAATTTCAAATATTCCACAGGATATTAAATAGAACAAGCACACTGCACTATTTTGCCATCATTTGTGGTAAGCAACTTATTTTCTTTCTCTCTTATGAACATTGTTGTAGCCTTAGTAGTTACTGAAATAATATATAGAAGAACATCGCATACGCAATCTTAGAATGTATCTAAAAAGCGTGAAATCCTCTGGTGAGTTCTGTGCAAATTTTTACTGTGATGGTTCACTTAGGAATTCCAGGGTATGAGATAGCTAATCCTGCATTTGAATCATTTTTTAAGAAGTACATGCAAATACCAGTATCGCATTAGAGCACTTTGGAAACAATTATTACAGAAATGTGTTTTGAGGATGTACAAAAGATGGTTGGCAAATACGAAGTGGGATTTATATTGAACGAAATTAGAAGTTTCTGCTGATGAATTACAAAGATGCACTTTAAACAAATAAGTGTTTTCCATTGTTTTGATAAGTAGGTAAGATCATTGCTGCTCACCCCATTGTGGATAAGAAAAAAAGTTTCATTTGATTAGTTATGTAGATCATGTAGCGGTCATTTGCTATGAGTTAAGATTACCAAATGGATGGGACAAATGCCTGTATGCCTATGTATAATAAGGCAGTCATTTATTTATTTTTGCATAGAGCTGTAGCTGGAAAGCATATGGTAAAAGAAAAAAAAGTTTGTGATAAGCAATCAAGATGCCACTTGCTTTTGGCATTCTAATAGCAGAAGGTCATATACTTCAATCATATGGCATACATTTATGGACTAAACTTGGTTTGTTAAGGCACCAAGAAGGTATACATTGCAACTTTATTACTGCTATAAAAAAGGTTCCTACAGTAGACTCTTAAGCATAATGTTTTGTACCAAAACATCCTTCAGCTCCATTGACCAGAATCTTTCATCATAACCAGATAAAGTATTTGTGTCAGATACAAGATAAAATCAAGTGCTTGATATCTTGACTGAATTCATCAGAAGCAACAACCATTAGACAAGTCTAACTAGTGCTTAATAACAAAAAGTTAGAATTGGAGATTTTCAATAATATGAATCAGAGTTCGGAAGAAAAGGCATGAGAAGAAGAAGCAGTGGGAGAAGCTGAAAATTGTAAAAGACAGCATCCATATGTAAGCTAAAGCTAAACTTAATTGTCCAGATGAGTAAAACTTTGTAATTTTGATTGAACAGTTTTTCTGTCATCTTACAAATATGCTTTGTTGGTTTCTGTTGATATGTAGTTTTTCAAATACAAGGATATCTTGAGTTTAAAGTGCTAGTACGTACATTAAAATACGTAGTAATGTCAAGTATCATCTATTATTATAATTTTCTTAAAGTGCAGTAAGTGCTATGTTTACTTCCTTAAGATAATTACTTATTTATCATAGTATGTAGTTAGTACTTATTAAAGAAAGTTAAAAGTTTATTACCGAATATCAATATAACCATTTTAAGACTGAATAAAGGCATTTTATGTATGTTTCCCCCCTCCCCCCGATTCCAGATATTTTTCACTTTAAAATTTTTCTGCTATTTATGAGTTAAAATGAAAGCAGATGATAAGAAACTTCCATCTGACCTCCTTCTACCCCCTTCCCAAAAAGTTTAACTAAATTGTCATTTATGTTGATGATTATGATCAGCTGCGATGTAGTGAAAGTTGACTTGGTTATTTCATCACATCAGTGAAGTCTGGTGCAATTCTTCATTCTAAAACATCTCTTGCAGTGGCTTTTATCTTTGTTCAGTTGCAGCATATCGTGTCTAAACTGAAATCATGGGAAATATCCTTTAGTAATTTATTATAGCCATCCATCTATAATTAATGCTGTATTTTACTGTTTGTTGAAAACTAAGGGTAGCTTACAAAGTAAATCATTTCTAGAGGTCTCAAGAAAAAAAATTCAAAATTTATTAAGGTGTGTGACATAAAAAAATTTTCAAGGCAAAATTTTTGCATTATATAGTTTCACTCACTGTGCATAGAGGGTGCCATCAATGTTGTGATATTTTCATTTACTTTGATTTTGTACATAGAGGGATTACCCCTGCCTTGCATTTGTACCATACCTTAATTTGTACCCTCAGTAGGGTTATATTCAGCCACTGTAATGCCTTTATTGGACTGCATTGTGATCTAAGTGGTATTCTGTAACTAAGAACGTTGTTAAGATTATGACCTGACCTGATAAAATTAATGGAACTAAATCTAAAGAGCTAAATATTTTAAGGCTCTGTAAGGTGAAGTACTATATAATTCAACTGTAGTTTCATTATGGAAACTTTCAGTGTCATGAAGTAAATTTTTTTCATATCTAATATCTATATAGGTAAATCAGAAACTGGAGAATATTATTTTTGAAGAATTTCCTTTCTTAACCTTTTCACTCCAAGTGTTTCATATATGACATAATTCAGTTTCCCTCCAAAGCCTACTATAACAAATGTGATACGGAAGTGAAGTGTCACTGGTACCCACAGTATCATATTTGATATGCTGAAACACAGTATTTTATTTTAGCTTCAAATGTTCATAAATTATGTTAAAATGCTTCAAAGCATCATTGAATGTAATTTCTTGAAAGTTGCCTTTGTTGTTCTGAATTTTATTTGTTATTGTATTCTAAAAATTAAAATGCAAGTTCAAAATTTAGAAATTGTTACTTGCACTGCAAGGGGCTTAAAATTTTGTATATAAATATGGCAGTAGGTTATAATTGGCACTGATATTTAAATTCTGCAGCTTTTTACTTCATGATTGTATGGAAATAATTTAAATACATAAATATAAATATTATTACTAATATTTAACAGTAATTTATTTTGAATTTTTATTTTAATTGTAAATAGTAGGATTTTCTGTTTGTATTATAAGAAAAAAAAAACATATGCAAGAATCCATGACGAAAGCAGCTTCATAGGAAATATGTTTGCATGTTAACTACAAAACACACTTGGGCGCACAATGATGTTCAGCACCCCAAGGCCACGGGTACATGGAAGAATGTCATTTCCTGGACATTTAGAGTGAAGCGGTTAACTCTGTTTTGAAATTTTTTGTTTGGAAATTTAAGTTACCTTTTTTATTTTACTTTTAAATATTGATTTCTGTGTTTAAAAAGAATAGACAATTTTGGTTTCTGCATTTCTTATATTCTTACTAACTTGTACTTTTTACCACTTAGTATTCTAAGTTACTGGTTTTTAAAATTTTTAAAAAAGAGAATTTTTTGTGTACCTCTTATTTCAAAATTTTGATTTTCAATTCAGATTCTTGAAATTTGAAGTTCCCAATTAGTTACATCATCATCATTATGTAAGTCATATGTATGTATTGATCTAGAAATGATGCAGTTCAAAAAATTCATAACTATTTTTAGAATAAAAAGGGTAAATTTCCAAATTGAAACTAAGCATTAAGGGGATATTGCTAATTTAAATTATAATGTGTGTGTGCGTGCATGTGCAAGCACACAAAGAACAAATAAAAGGTAATTTTAAATTACTAAAAAGCCTGATACCTGTGCTGAAGATGCATAGTAAGAGAAAATGTGATATTTAATGCTATTGAGGGAAAATATTAAAATTAATTTAGGAAAAGTATTAGAATTACTTTCTAGAGCTTACTAATAGGCATTAATTAAGGTACTAGGTAAAAACATAAAGAATCAAATAATTCTAAAAGACTATATGTTTTAAAGAAAAAACAAAATAATTATTGTTGAACAGAGATTGACTTATCAAGGAGAACAAATCAATCCCCGTTCAATAATCATTAACCAAAAGTAGTGGATTATGTTTCGTCCCCTGTATTTGCTAGGACGAATTGTAAAATTTAATCAGTAAGAGCTTCAGCCAAAATTGAATAAAATTGCAATTAAAGAAAACGGCACATCGTGATTAGATTCAAAGGACAAGTCAAATGAATTGTAAATCATAACCCTTTCAGTAATATCCTTATTGTTGATCCAAATGTTGCAAATCAATTATTTGCCAACATAATCACTTAATAAGTCAAAATATACATTAAAAAGGCCAGAAATGTTTGAGAAGAACATACATGTTTGAGAAGTGTAAATGAACGAAATGACTAAGCTATACTCTGTCTGTTACATTGGAATGTATCTAGGATTATCATGTTTAGAAGTTAGATGAGTCAAATGTCATTGTTGTAAGGTGAGAAAAAGTTAGGGCTGTGTTGCAAGAGGTTGGCGAACAAAAATTCCTGCTTAGTAAAATGGACGAGACATTGTTATTTCTATAAAAAATTAGTTTGAAACGCACAAATGATAGAAATTAATTTATTTCTGGCTAAAAGCCTGAAATGTACAGAGATTGAAAAGATCTTCATTTGAACAGGGAGTAGACAAGACTCTGAAATAGGCCCATTTGTTAATAAAAGTAAAAATAAGTAGGAGCTACAGTATATAACAGAATATGCAATAATTACGTGTATAATTACAAAATTTACAAATCGTTAAACTGAGACACATCCAACATAATTCGCCTAGAAGGTTTAAAAAATTGTTATCATAACCCTTTCAGTAAAAAGATTAGACAGAGTATTTAATGCCTGCTTTTTTGAAACAGAATTAATAAATTGAGATTTTTTATAAGAAGAAAAATTTCTTGTTGAATGTCTAGTCTTTTTTGTACAAATGTTTTTAATGTATTGCATCTGATTAAATATTGCGTTATTAATCACTTTTGTGGAAATGTTAGAAATCCAATTTGTTAATTTATTTGTAGTAAAATTTATGTTTCTTGTTTTGTCAAAAATTTTAATTTTGGTGCAGTTTGAAAATCTAGATAGTCAACTATCTTTTGTGAGGAATTAGTTTTCACTTTGGATAAATGGGGGAATTCTCTATTTTGTCAAAATTATGAATGGTAAATAAATCATTGATATATCTGTACCGTATGAGCATAAGTTAACTCTTCTTGTTGTAAACCTTTTTTTTACTCAGATTCATTGATAAATAGAAAAAAAATTGTACAGACTAGTGGAAGTATGTCCTCCCATTGGGATTTACCTGACCTGTTTAAAAAGTTGATTTTCAAATTTAACAAAGTTACTAAAAATAGTGCATTTAAGTTTTCCATCTGTTAAAGTCAGAGATTGAGAGTTTCAAAGGAAATGGGTTGGAAGATCAAGAAGGCTAGCTTAGATTTTTTCTAGCAGTAGCAAAGTATATAAATTCTCAAACTCATAGCAATTGATATTTTGTACTTCGTTAGTTTGTAAAGCCTTAATTACCGGAATGTTATTATTGATAATCCAATAAAAATTATGTTCTGTGTTACAAGAAGTGAAGATTAAACTACAAATTTTTTTAAGCTGTAGTGCAAAAAAATAATCAATATTTTTCTTGTAATTATTTGTGCAATTTGTTATGAATCTGAATTTAATCAGTATTTTATGGAACTTAAGTACAGAATATCTGTTGGTTAGCAAATCTCTTGTATTTAATTTCAATAAAAAAAAATTTCTTTTATTAAAGGCCTTAATTTTGTTGATAATTGTGGCCTATGTTATTTTAGTAAGAAGATAAGTATCTAATTTGAAAAGTCCTGTTTTAATTATTTGTTTGTAGTAAATTTTTCAAATTAAGCTAAAGTTGCTTTATCAATTTTAGTGATTGTAAAGTGCTTTATTAAAGTAGTAATACTAGAAAGCAACCGAGTCCAATTTAAATTGCTGTGAAATTTGATTTTACAAATTTAATATGAATTTGTTTAGGCATTTGTCTTCCACTTCAAAAAAAGTAGCAAGATGTAAACAAAGTAAAGAGCTAGCTTTCATTATAAATTCTTTGACGCTATTTTCACTGTCTTTAAAGCAACAGTTTTTGTTGACATATCTAATTGGCCTGTCCTTAGTTCCAAAACTCATGAGTTTTTTAAGCTGTGGGGCTTGAAGGATATTCAAGTTTCCAGTAACTATGTGCTGGTGGTGAGAATCTATGTAAGGAATCAGTTGTGGCAATTGACAAAGACATTCTGCAGAATCATTTTCTAGTTCATGGTGATTAGTAAGCAGATTGCTTAAAGTTTTTTGAAATTTAAACTGCTTAAAGTTTTTGAAATTTAAATGCAACAACAGGTCTGGTGTCAAACGCCATGGAAAAAAATTTTTTTTACATTTATTGAGAATCTTAGAGAAGTTGAATTTGTTAAATTGATGCAAAAAATAAATTTTAAAGTAAATTTTTCTTTGTGGATTATTTGTGTTAGAGCAGTGATTCTCAAACTTTTTCTGTTGTGGCACACTTTTAACAATTTCAAAATTTGTCGGCACACAAAGAAAAAGATAAGTGTAAAAGTTGTTTATTTACCTATAATACACTGTGTAAAATAGTTTATAATAATTTTGAATGTAAAAATAATATGTACTACAAAAACAACAGTACATTTATTAAGAGATTAATTACAAGTTAATAATAAGAATACTTTTAATGAGAAATTTGAGCTTGATGTTTTTCGATAATTTCATTTATATTTGGTCGTAAAAATGACAATACTACTCTCATATCATCTTCTACATTTAACCGTCTCAGTCTTTTATTCGCTTTTATGTTGGTTAATACTGGAAATCCGAATTCACACAAATAAAATGTAGAAAATTGTAGTAACATTTTTAAAGCTTTTTTGACCATCATGGGATAATCACATCTAATGTTAATCCAAAATGAATTAATTGAATTTTCCGAATATATTAAAATTAAATTTCGATTATTAGAAAGTGAAATTAGTTCTTCCTCTTCATTCAGAGTTTATTCAGATACAGAAGTATTCGTTATCACAAAGGATTATGAGCCCCATCAAATTTTTTTATATCTAAATTTGGGAAATAAGGAACTCTTATAATGTTGTCAAATGGTCAATAACAATTTTATGAATAGGTTTATTAAATGCCATCCAGAGCTTTAGTCTTCCATAAAGTTACATGTTTTGGGAATCCCACCAGTTTATCTGATGAGTTTAATAAATTTTCTTTCAGCCCTTGCATATTTGAATTTAAGTTATTAAATATAACAAAAATGTCTGATGATAAGCTAATCTCCCAGCTGCACCAATCAGAACTTCTCAATTTAAGTTATGTGCTGAACGTGCGCGAAAATGCTTCGAATTGCGTTTTCCTCCAAAGCCCCAAAATCGGCTTGGATATCACAATTGGCACGCTTATTAATGTCTTAAAAGCTAGAATTTTGCCATTTCTCAAATGTACCGTATACTAGGATTATACCCATTATAATTTTTACTGTATGCATTTCTAAAATTTGGCAGTATACAAAAGTGCCGTGGCACAGTGGTTGAGAATCACTGTGTTAGAGTCAGAATTTGCAAAAGTCAAGAGCTAAGTCTTTAATGATCTGTATATCTGTGTACTGAAATAGAATGTAATTATTGAGAAGTAAAAGAAATTTTATTATTACAGGAATGTAACCATGTAAGAAACTTTTTAGAAAAGTTGTTAGAATTAAAAAATTTTCGAAAATATGCCTGCAGTTTTAGTAAATCAAGAGTGGGCAAGAATTTTTTATTGTTAAATCATCCTCCTCTTATTAGAGTTCAAAGCTGCTGATGAAACTTTTCAAATCAGTGAGTCTGTCTCATGGGAAACCATGAAGTAGTTAGTATTAATTTCATATATTTGAGCTCTATGAAACTGTAATGATAACAGTTATATTGTTACAGCTGCCCTTTATCATTACAGCAATGTATCATTATGCCATATATAATTACAGCTTCCCATTAGCTAGTACATTAGTTTCTATTAGCATATTGCTGTTCTTTTCTCTATGCTGTGTTTTGAAGACAATGCTGGATCAAAAATTAATTTTTCATATAGCTAGAAAGATTATTATTTTGAGAGGGGTTAATATTTTTAAAACGGAAAAATGCATATCAAATCTTTTTGTATGTGTATAGATGTGCATCATTAAATTTTGTTTTATTTATAGACTGTTAACGAATCAGCATCTTTGCGGGAAAGGATTGAATTTTTACAAGAAGCATCAGTAATGAAGTATGTACTTTGATTATTCTTTACACATTTTTTAATTTAGGTTCTGGCATTTACATTTATAATTGTTTTAATAGATTAAATGAAGAGGAGATAATAAATTGGGTATCAGAACTGGACTACAGTAACATTTAACTTTTAGGTATATGTTAACACAAATGAAAACAAGCTCATATTTTGTGTAATTCACATGTGGATTGCTAGGTATCTGGCAACTTAAATAATAGCATAAAATAAATATCTCAATATTTATTTTATGCTATTATTTAAGTTATGTAGGCATCACATTTATTCTAGATACTACATTCATTTGACAGGAGGTGATGCAATAAAATAAACTATTAACTGAAGCTGAAAAGCCATTCCCTGAATGGCTACCATATTACACATGATTTCATTATTTTTTTCCTGGGTTAGATTTTTATGGGGAATTCTGTGTAATAGTTTGAACTTACTGAAATTGTTATCTACGTGTATTTCATACATTGAATTTGCAATTAAAAAAAGTACTTATTGATTGGGCGGATTGTCATCGATTAACCCATTAACAACCATCCTAACTTTCACATAAAGGAAATGAATGAAAAAGCATATCAGAATAGATACTAGAACACATATTAGAGTATTACTAGTATAAATTGATGTATTAGAGACTAATTAACAGAAAAAATGTAACAAAAAGTAATATTTATTTTTATTGAACATACAATATGTTATGAGAATGCAATATCGATCAAAGTCGATTACTTTTGGGAATGCATGGAAAACTTTGAAAAATTTTCTATACAAAGGCACATTATTATGAACGGTTATCATTCGACTGTCACAATATTTCCATCTTTTTCTTTTGTTTGTTGATTTTTTCTTCAATAATGGGATTTGTGGGATCCTTTCTCATTTTACTTAAGAATATTTCTGAGAGAAAGATGGTTGGCTAACACAATGAGTATATGAAAATGAAGGCTGCAAATTTTCAGAGTATTCTTTCTTATATTGTTGTTATCAGCAATGCCATTGCTACACTTCTTTGAAAATATAACTGGGAATTTTGGGGGTTTAGAGCAATATTATAAAGTTTCCATGCATTTGATACATCAATACAATTCATAAAAATAGGCCATCACAACTTCTTACCTTTTACTTGCACTTTATATACAATGTTACAGAATTGTCCAGAGAGTTCTGCTACCCATGTATTTGTTGTAATTCTGGGTAAGTTTATGTTGTTTTCTAAATATGTAAATATGTATTTCTTTTCTTTTAGTGAATATCTTTTGGCTATTGAAGGCAGATCAGTTGTATTAAAGTTAGTTGACCTAGTCTTTACAGAATTGTTGTTCCATTGAACTACTGTAATTCTATTCTTCTTATCCAGTCTGAAGTCATATGTTGTACATTTTTCTTTTATCACTTTGTTTACAGGCATAATAGAACAATTTTGAAGTCTGTTCTCATGAATAATTGCAGTAGCATGAAATCCCACATCATTTAAGTCCAACAACAACATGTGTGATAGAAAAGTCGTCAAAATATGCATAATGATTTGAAAAAACTTCCACCACTCTTAAAAGATGTGTTACAACATCTCTGCCTAATCAAAGATGAGTTGATTTCTTTGCAGATCTTCCTAAATGTATATTAGAGTGATGTAAGTAGCTATCATAGGAACACAGACACCAAACTTTGCACCCAAAATGAACAGGTTTTCCTTTGGGAAATATGTTGCTTGAATGTCTACAAAAATAAGATATCATTTGTTCGTCGGTATAAAGATATGTTGACAAAAAAAATTATTCATACTGCATTTGATTGGCATTTAAATTAAATAGGTACGAATATTGGACAAGGGTTTTGGTTTTGTCCAATGCATTTTCAACTAAATGCAAGTTTTACTTAACATTAATATACACAGTCCAGTCACATTAATGTGACCACCACGTACTTTCCATGTCAGAGTTAAATAAACAATCACAGAAGGCAGGTGGCAGCACAGTGCAGTTGAGCGTATATAAAGGGTGTGTGAGGACTTCGGAAAACATTTCAATCGTTGGCGTAATGCAGAAACGAAGCGATTTATCCGACTTCCAAAAGGGCATGATCATTGGCTTTCGGGCCAAGGGTGGAAGCATTTCCGAAACGGCTGAGTTTGTGAACTGTTCGCGTGCCGCCGTGGTAAAAGTGTACCGTGCATGGCAAAATGGGACTGTCCAAAATCAGCGACGTGGCAAATGTGGTGCACCACGGGCCATAGATGACAGAGGCGAACGACGGTTGCGGAGATGCGTTCGGGCAGATAGACGGGCTACCGTTGAGCAACTGACCACCAAAATGAACCAAGGGGCTACCAAAAGTGTCTCCCAAAGTACTATTCAGCGAACATTGCTGCGTCTGGGCCTCCGAAGCAGACGCCTGGTTCGTGCACCTATGCTGACTGCTGTTCATCGACGGCGAAGGCTAGAATTTGCACGCCAGTACAGCAGCTGGACGTCCACTGAGTGGCGACAGGTTGCGTTTTCGGATGAATCGCGTTTTATGCTCCATCGGACAGATGGACGTTGGCGTATAAGGCGTGAAACCTCTGAAAGGAACCACCCTGCAACCATTGCCGGAACGGTCCAAGCTGGAGGCGGGAGCATTATGGTCTGGGGAATGTTTTCCTGGCATTCTCTAGGTTCACTGATCATTGTGGAAGGCACAATGGATCAATACAAGTACGCATCTGTCCTTGCGGACCATGTTCACCCCTACATGCGCATTGTTTTTCCTCAGGATGATGGCATCTTCCAGCAGGACAATGCGAGGTGCCATACAGCTGCCAGTGTACGTGCGTGGTTCGAAGAGCACCAGGATGAGTTTACCGTCCTCCCCTGGCCAGCAAACTCACCTGACTTAAACCCAATCGAGCATCTGTGGGACCATCTCGATCGAGTTGTTCGCGCCATGGATCCTCAACCGCGTAATCTAGCGCAGCTGGCCACGGCATTAGAGTCGGCATGGCTCAACATCCCAGAGAACACCTTCAGGGACCTATGTGACTCTCTTCCTGCACGTCTCGCAGCAGTCCGCTCTGCGAAAGGTGGTTATTCTGGCTTTTGACAGATGGTCACATTAATGTGACTGGACTGTGTATGTAGAACATATCACTGCTGTGCATGCTAATGGATTGTTGGCATCTTCAGCAATCAACCGGTTAAATCTTTCTTGAAGAAGACATGTATAGCCACCATAAAGCAGAAAGCCTATCAAGTGCTTCAACATAGAAAGAAGGAGAAAAACTTTGTTTATTTTTCTGTTTACGCCTTCGTTGGTAGTATGCTCCAAAACATTCTGTAAAAATACATCTGTTGGCTCTAGGTAATGGAATTTTTTTAATTATTCCCCCCCCCCTTTTTTTTAACATTTTTTTATGAATTTCGTACATTTTTACATTTTCTAGATGAAAAAAAAAATCTTGACTTCACTTATGTTCAGAATCACCCTAACACATCATCATCAATGCTTTCCTTATCATTCAGAATGTCTGGGGGATCACTATTGAATCTGTATCACGTTGGCCATCATCATCTGATAAAAGTTCTAAAATATCATCTTCATCAAACACCTTCATAAATTATAACACTTTATTCAATGTTAAGTACTATTTAAATAATGGAAATTTATTAATTTGGAAAGTTGTTTTGTGAAATATCTAAAAGAGAATACCACAATCTATGAAAATTTGTGTGTAAAGACACTGCTTTGAATTGAGGTTGTGTTTTTGTAACATTTTAAAAAATATAAATTATACCAACAAAGACAAAGTAATGCCTTACGTTTTGATCTCATAAACTGTCTAATGTTTCTAGAAGATTGGCGTATCTTCATAAAATTATTTCATTGATTGCACCCTCTATGAGATCTACTCAAAATTAAACAAGGAAACTTTGCTAGAAATATCAAAACCATCATTAATTTTTATAAACATTTTTAATGTGAGAGAAGCAATTTCTTTCCCTCTCAAAAATACTGAAGCTTAGAATGTACAAAAATGTTTTAAAAAAAAGTTGCAGTAGATGAAACAAAAATGTCTTGATTAGTTTTGCAAAAATGCAGTGTTAGTCATTAATGGGCAACAACTAAATTGTTGTTGTGCATGTAAATTTAAATTTCAGCTCCCCCCCTTAAAACTATTGTATGTTTTTCAGTATTTTCTTAATCTGAGTTCTTTTTTCAGACATAAACTTTATATTTCTTTTGTTAGTGGCTTCCTTATGCATGAACAATTAAATTGTTAAATTCAGCTAATTCTTCAAGTTTATAAACACTTAATATAACATCTATATTGCATAATTTTTCATTTTGAAGGCTGCATTTTAGTGTGTTACTTGCAGTTATTTTCCATAATTTACCATACTGTATATGTTAGTCTTCAAAAATTTCTATTGTGGTAAATCAATATTTTTTTCCCTCTTTACAGTATTAAATTATTTTATTTTAATGCATTTAGATATATTTTATGTATTTTGGTTATTTGCTCATGTTTATTTTTATAAGTGAATGAAAAAGTAAAAAGTTAAAGGGTAGTTTAATATTTGTTTCTTAAAATGCTGCATTACTCTTTCAGAGCTTTTAACTGTCACCATGTAGTGAAACTACTGGGAGTTGTTTCTAAAGGTCATCCTACACTGGTTGTTATGGAACTGATGGGCAAAGGAGACTTAAAGGCATATCTTCGTTCTCGCCGTCCAGACAACGAAGTGAGAATTAATTTATTGTAATACTAAGTATTGATGATTGAAATATTTTCAGCTTTCTAATAAGTAGTTTAAAGCAGTGTTTCTCAAATTTTTTTGTCTCCCATTTGTGTTTGGATTTTTCCTTAATGACCCAGTAAAAATATTTGTGGCTTTTCAGTATATTAAAAGAAATTTTAATGTTCGAATATTTTTTCTTTCTTGTGAAAGGAACAAAAATGCATGCTGAAATGTAAAACAATAAAAAAGTTATAATGGGAACTATGATGCTGTTCTAACTAAAACTTTCAGGTCTACAGAAAAAGATTACAACTTTTTTCTTAAATCTGGTTCAATATCTAATGAGTTTTTATATTTATTAAAAAAACAGTGTTTAAAAGGTATTTTCATATTTGCAAGTTGTAACAAAAGGAATTAAGTAATTAATTGGCTTTTGTGCAAAAGATGGATAGATACTGTTATGAATTTTGTACATACATAGATGTACAAAAAATTGTAAAGAAATTGTAAATCACTAATTATAAGTCAAAATTGTAAAAAAATTACACAACTTTTTGATATATTACAAAATATATATTTATTCTGTAGGAAAACTATAAACTGATAGAATTTGTTAAAAAATTTTACAGCTGAATAAAGTGCAGTTATATGTGGAATTGTTGTATTTTTCTGTGTCATGTAATGTGAAAAATCTAAAGACAGAAGCTATGCTAGAAAAGGAAGAATACAAGGACAAGTCCATTTAACTTTGAGTAAATAGATTGCCAAGCTGACAACAGTTTTGGCTACATTTTGGTCTGGCCCTGTATCACTGTAATATGTATTGTAATTGAATAAATGTAATTGATCGTTGAATTAGCTGTAACCATAATTCGATCCTCATATTGCTTTCTAGCCTCATATTGCTATGGGGCGAAATCGTTAAAAGACTATAGCAGGCTTCAATTAAAATCTCATCAATAGAAGCCCACAGAAACACTGCAAGAGCGTGCTATGGATGTTGAAAGGCTATCTCATCTCGCCTTTTTGGAGTGCCCAACAGAAGCAAGGGAAATCCTGTCCCTGCAGTACTTCATTGATGGCATTCGGAATCCTGAATTACAGAAAGCTCTACAAATCACAGATGTCAAGGATTTAAAAAGCATTGTGGTGTACATCATGAAATTCAAGGCTGCTTTACAAGCAACTCATAAGGACTGCCACCCAATCAGAGTTGCTCAAGTCTAGAAACCAGTGGATCAAGTGACTGCTTGTTTAGATGATTTAATGAGACAAATCAGTGTCTTGATACAGAATCACTAGAAGGGATCACCACATGGAAACATTGATGCTCTGTCTAGAAGACTACCTAGAAAGCTGCCGATATTGTTCCAGTGTCTAAGTGAAATACAAGCTGCTCAATCCGGTCATACGACAAATTACAACTTCAATATCAGCTTCTCAAGACCCGTTGAGTGCGAAAGAATGCTTTAGCTTCATAATAAGTAACATTAAATTTAAAATTTACTTGTTTCTTTTTTAAATGCAGTGGCTTCTTCCCATTCCTCTTATTTATTGCTTTTAAGGTGGACTTTAGTTAAAATTTTCAGAATATCACCATCATGTAATTTTTCTGCATTAAGGGAGGTTTTTGTACCTAATCAATGAGTCTTTCTTTTTATGGAGATGCTTTCGATTCAGCTGTAAAATTTTTTAACAAATTCTATCAGTTTATAGTTTTCCTACAGAATAAATATATATTTTGTAATATATCAAAAAGTTGTGTAATTTTTTTACAATTTTGACTTATAATTAGTGATTTACAATTTCTTTACAATTAGTGATGTTGTGAGACTAGCAGTATACATATTCTGCATTTGCCTGAAGAGTTTTTAATCTTTTGCTGGAGGCTATTGTAGACACCACTCATAACACAAATGCCATCATGTCCGTGATTTAATCGAAATTTCTGTATCTTTCAAGGAATTCAGAATGAGGTCTTCCAGTCCTTTGGAAGAATGATCTTTTACAGCATAAAATCCAAGAAATGTTTCTTTTGTTTCTTTAATTGTAAAATTGATGGATTTTGAATTATCTCTTGCAATATGAGCATGTTTTAAAATGACTCTGATATATCTTGAATAATGTCCAATAATAAAGTATAAATGGGGGATGCATTTATCTGGTTCACCAAAATTTCTTCTAAATTATGACCAGGACATTGAATTAATTCATTCTGTGTGGCATGGCTCAAATATCATGCACTTCCTACTGGCATTTCAAAAACTTCTTTCGCAATATTATCATATTTATTCATAATTTAACCTGGAATGAAAAATTGCCATTACATTATAACTAGTTATATCTTCACAATGTCCACAAAAAGCCGATTCATTTTTGACATCATAAGTATTATGTTAAATAACTCTAATAGTAAATAAGTAGAAAAAAATAAGTGCAATATCTGAACTAATAACTAACAAATAATCACTGAGCGTGCAAATAAAGTTGTCACTAAAATTTGACTGTGACATTTTTCTGTTTCCTATTAAATTATTTGAGCCTAAAATATAAAATATTTTAATGTATCCAAAATATTTAAAAACGTTTAATCTAAATAACAGTTGCAAATAAATGTATTATAACTACAATAGGAATTTAAATGCATTTAAATAATAGTTAAATGATTTCTTTCTTCACAGGAAAACATTGGTAATCCTAATGTTCAGCCACCTACCTTAAAAGAAATTTTGCAGATGGCTGTTGAAATTGCAGATGGAATGGCTTATTTAGCTGCCAAAAAGTTTGTTCACAGGGATCTTGCAGCTCGCAACTGTATGGTTTCTGATGACCTCACAGTAAAAATTGGAGATTTTGGCATGACTCGAGATATATACGAGACAGACTATTACCGTAAAGGTGGAAAGGGCCTGCTGCCTGTGCGTTGGATGGCTCCCGAATGCTTAAAAGATGGCTTATTTAGCTCACAATCTGACATATGGTATAATTACTCTGTAATATTTTGTAGCACAAAGTACATTTATATAAATGAATATATCTGGCATTAAACTGATATATGTGTGAAGAGTATGCAACATACGAATGTAATACAAATTTTTTGTTAGCTTTCATCATTCTGATTGGAGTAATATGTTATTAAATTTATTATTACACTAAAATAAGTGATTTTTTAAATTTAGTTGAGTGGTAGTTGTTTATACATTTTTCCCTCTTACATATAAATATAACGCATCTGTTTAATTTTAGTGTATTAAAAATAAAAGAGTATTCTTTATATAACTTTCAGGTGTTTTATTTTTTGTGGCGAAGATCCTATTTTTTAATTTTGTGGTAACGACGATATTTTTTATGTTTGCGGCAACGATCGCTTTTTTTTTTTTTTTAAAGATTTTTTTTTTAGTTGCAACAGAAATCAAATATATATATTTAGGCAGATGTAAAGCAGTTTCATTGTTTTATTTAAAAATGACAGTGTATGCTGTGTTTATAATAATAAGAATATTCATCTCTTTTTTACTATATAACCTTCACAGAAATGAAAATAGAAAATATTTTCATTGTGGTAAATACTTATTAGAGCATTGGAGAATTGAATTGTTTGTAGCTTAAAATAAAGCAAAACAGCAACCTTTTCTTGAAGTCGTTTTTAAATAAAACTATCAGTTTCAAGAACGATATGATGCAGGTCTCTCTGCCCCCCCCCCCCCGAATTATGTTTTGGCTTACCTAAGCTTTTTACTCCTGAAGAAGGACCTGGGTCTGATTGTCCTCGAAATCGATAGTTTTATTTAAAATCTGTACCAAAATGTAATTGTTGTTTTTCTTGATTTTAAGTTTTAAATTTCTTTTTTCTATTTAATTATCTGTCTTTTTAAAAAAGCAGATGAGGTATGATTAGTTAGCTCAGATGCTGGGAATTCATTTCTGTCTGATCAAAACAGGTTTAAGCTACTAAACGTCTCCTGCCCACTGCCACAAATAAACAGATTATTGCTTATGTATTAAAATTTAAGAAAGTAATTAAAAAAATTTTCTTGTAGGTCTTATGGTGTTGTTTTGTGGGAAATGGCAACTTTAGCTTCTCAGCCATACCAAGGATTAGCAAATGAGCAAGTTCTTCAGTTTGTTATATCTGGTGGAAAGATGTCAAAACCAGAAAACTGCCCAGAAAAATTGTATGTTTATCTTTAATATTTTCCATTTATTTTGCATAAGCTTATTATTATTTTCTCTGAATGTGTTGAATAATTCTGTATGTAACCTCCCATTAAAAGTTTCATTGGTAAGCAACAAAAAATTTGTGAAGTTCCTGTTTGCTTTAATAACAGTAATTAACTTATTTACTACAAAAAACCTTCAGGATATACATATATTGCAGTTTTTCAATTTTAATTCATGTTTTGTTTTGACAATGTTTACACAGGTTTGACTGGTAAACTTTTTACATAAGTATTTAAATCAGATAGTGACGAATAATTTTTCTATATATGAGGTATTGGTACTAATGAATATACGTTGCATTTGAATATGATTCGTATTCTAAGAATAAAAAAAGTTACAAACATAAGAGTGTATATTATTGATTATAATCTGAATTAGTCAGGAATGGATTTTTTTATCGCTGTATTCTATTAAGAACTGAGAAAATCTAGATAAAGCAAATCAAAGTATTACTTCATTGACTTCTTAACCTAAAGTTTTTTTCATGCAGTTTTTTTAAAGAAAATGTTAAATTTAATGAAATTTTTTTACCTCGTGTCACATAAAGTTTATATACAGTGTCTCAAAAAATACTTATACAGCCTTTATTTTCACTATAGTATTATAGTTTCACTAGTAGATATATCCTTTTATTTACACACATAAGTGCTTATGTGTTATTATCACATTGGTAATAAAAGTTGACAGAGATTCCCATTAAAGTTGCACCAGTCATTCCTGTAGAATTCTGGAAGAGCTGATGCTTTTTCAGAATTCCACAGGATTCAGAATAAATAATTAATATGCAACCCACTTCATAAAAATACTTTTGTTAATTTCTATTATTTTGTTAAGAACTCTGATCTTTCAGGAAGCTCTATTTATGTGGCTATGTGTACAAACTTCTTGCAGGTGATTGTTCTAATTTGTTATTGTTTTGTCAGCGATATTCAGCTGACCATATCGTGTCCATGAATAGACACATTTTTTTTTATGGTAAGATCCCATAAGAGTAAAATAACCTGCTTCTTCTTGTCTGTAGAAAGCATATTCTGAATTTAATAATTGTTTTTCAAAATGTTGGAAAAAAGGTGTGGCAGTAACAGTCAATTTATAGTGTTGTTCAATAAAAACAAAAGATGGCGTATGAAACTCAATTATGGTTACATCAAATAAAAGTGCAGATGTTATGTCGCATTTATTCATAATTAAATTAATTAGTACTAAAATCACAATCGCATTAGTACTAAATCATGTTGCTTAGCAATAGTTCCAGCAAAATGATACATAAGTTCTCAAAAATGTTTTACAAGTCTTTTGTTGGCAATTTTTTTTTTTTTTAATTTATGAAATTTCACTATTTAGATGATCTAAAACAGCGTGGTCCAACCCATGGCCCTCAGGCTGTATGTGGCTATTCACTTTGCTGGCACTTTCCCTTCTTACTGGGGGGAGTTAGTTAAACATTTAGAAAAACAAAAGACTCTTCTTACTGCTTAAAGTAATAATAAACAGAATAAATTGTGTTTGTGAAAACAAACTGTGTAAAACAGTTGCTAGGATGCGAACAAGCAGGCAAACCTTCTCTGCAGGGAATACAAAAAAGTAGATTTAGCAGGAAACTGCTGACATTGGCAAAGCTGTATATCAGATGAGAATTTCTTTCATCCCTAAAGATGGCAACACCTTACAATCTTCATTTCTCATATAACAGCCACCTCGATAATAGGTCAGTAGCAATATTGAATTATATATGATGTATAGGGCAAGCACGGTCTTATCAGCTCTTTCAGAATATTGCCTTCATTGGCTCTTTGCTAGAATTTTGGCGTGGTGACGATCATGAGAACGGAAGCATGGAGGCAAAAAAGGAAGAAGGGGTAACCATTTGTTACCAGAAGACTATATGCAGCAGCACTCTTCGGCTAGCAGTCAATCTTGAATGATGGATCTTTGTGAGAGTCACTTCGGAGTATTCAGGGTTACATGTTACATGATTCAGCGCGCTAATGGGGGTGATAGTACAGAGAAAGCTGTTGATGGTTTCTGGACCCTAGTGCTGTCTTGCGGGTAAATTTGAGAATAGTCATGCGACTTTAATGATAAGCTTCACTCTACGACCGTTATACTCCATAGCGTAAGTGCTTCATTTTCACTTTGATTCAGTACTACCAAAAAATGGCGGAACTAAAGAAAGGATGTTCTGAAAAAACAACAATTTTAGTCCAAGTGGCAGGAAAGTTACTTTTTTTTTTAATATATTGGAAAACCACAGTGTGTTATCTGATCTCAAGTCTTAAGTGTTTCAAAGAAGGGCAATGTGAGCAGACATCATACCAGCTTGCATACATCAAAATACGACCAATACCAGGGAAGTGCCAGGAATTGTGTGTTTAATGATTTGAAGCTGAAACTAACTAGAAGAAGAATATCTTTCAGCAACCATCAAACACTGCTGGTTTGAAGGCATCTTGTGAGGTATGCTTAGAGCTAGCTAAAAGTCTTATGGTGAGTTTATTAAAAGATGTGCTATTAAAATGACGTCTTCATTTAGACATAATAATATAGCTAGAAATTTTGAAACAGTGCCCTTGTCCCATCAGACAGTAGGTAGAAGAATTAATTATATGGGTAGTGAAGTTTCAGATACTCTCAAGGACATTTTGGGAAAATGTGAATTTTACTCTCTAGCTGTAAATGGCAACACAGATATAGCTGACATCAACCAACTCCTTATTTTTTCAAAACAATAAATGTAGAATTTGAAAATTCATGAAGAACTGTTGGAATTAAAATCGTTAGAAACTAGCACCAAAGGTAATGATATATTCAATGCGCTGGATAATGCCATTTCTAAATATGGAGGTTTCGGGATGTGCTCTGGCATTGCAACAGATGAAGCTAATTTTTCAACAGTTGATCACAGAACTGGTTGAGTAGGACTGTGTAAAGAAAAAGGAATATATTGTTTGTTTTCCCACTGCATTATCCACCAAGAGGCTCCCTGTGAAAAATTATAAAGGTCAGTGAGACAATGAAAACTGTATTAAATATTGTAAATTTAATAAGGTGAGGCAAAGCCCAGAGACACAGAGCATTTATTGCATTTGTGGACAGTTTGGATCCTGAGTATGGTGACATTTCATTGTATTGTCAAGTGCACTGGCTGTATGCTGGAAACTGTCTACAACAATTTTTTGGATTGAGGAATGAAATTCTTGCTTTCCTGAAAAAGAAAACATTGGACATGAGTGTCAAAAAAATTGTAAGAAGTCCAGTTTTTAAATAATCTTGCTTTTCTGGCAGATTTAACATCCCATTTAAATGCTTTAAACTTGAAACTACCAGACAGAAAACAAAATATATCCCAGCTTTATATACATATTGAAGGCTTTTGCAAAAAACTTAATGTAATGCAAATTGCACTGAAGGCTAATAATACGGCACACTTTCCATTTTGTCAGCTGCTGAAAGAGGAAAATGACACATTTTAGTATGTTTCATGAAATATTTACTGATATCAAGAAAGAGTTCCATGACAGATTCCAGGATTTTGACTCCCTAAAAACAAAACTTTCATTGTTAAACAGCTCCATGGAGATTGAAGTAAGTGAGGTAGGTGCCTTGCGACCTTCAAATGGAAATTTCTGATCTTCAGGCAGATCTGTTCAACCAGACTAAAAAGTATGATGTCACTGAACATTTCTGAAAACTGATTTCGAAAGAACGTTTTCCCAAACTGAATAAATTCTCTCTGCAAATGTTATTGCTGTTTGGCAGTACATATGTGTGTGAAAGTGCTTTTTCTGCTGTCAAACAAACTAAATCAAAAATGGGAAATCGCTTCACTGGAATTGAGCCTGAGACTTACTAAAATTACTACTAAAATTAGTGTGGACATTGATAAACTTGTATCAGAAAAGCAGTGCCAATCATCACATTGATTTCTAGACTGTAAAATAAAGTGATATATTAAACTAGTGATTTATATGTAATTCATTTTCTTTCTTTAATGTCTTTGGCCCTCACTCTCCTATACTAACGTTTGACTGGCCCTCGGGTAACTAAAGGTTGGACCACACGTTTTAGTCTAAAATTTAAAAGTCAAATACAAAAGTATGACTGTTAGTTTATACATTTATCTTTACCATTTTGGCAACACCAAGTTCCTCTGTGTGCGAGCTTTGAATGTGTGTGTAATGTTGTGCACGTGTTGTTAAGTTTCAATAAAAAATGTGAAAAGGTACGTTTCTCAATTCTTCGACTTGTTTCTTGATTTGATACCAGCTTATTTAACATGGTAGCAGTTCTCGTGGTTTGTGAACATGAATGGAGAATTTAGGATTTATAATTTGTTTTAAAAGTTACCGGTACTAGCGTAAAAATGGCATGTGCTAGAAGCAGTGATATTGGTATACCGCTATTTGATGGCTCGGACTATTTTAATTGGAAAGTACGCATGATGAAATTTCTCCAATTTAAAAAATGTAAAGATGTTGTTCAGCGAAATATCAATGAAAATGATGATGTGGAAAAATGGGAAGAAAAGGATATCCAAGCTACAAATTACATCTACGGCGCCATAACAAACAAGCAGTTGGAATATATTCACGAGTGTGAGACAGCATTTGATATAATCACCAAATTTGATGCAATGTATTTAAAAACTTCAACTTCTCTCCAAATTGTTTGTCGAAATAATTTAGAATGTGTGAAACTGAAAAATTATCCTGATGTAAATATATTTTTTGATGATTTTGAAAAGTATGTGAACGAGCTGAAACATGCTGGCGCTACCGTGACGGAACAAGAAAAATTGAACTATATGCTAAGAGCATTACCTTCAAGTTACAGTCACATTGGTGACTTAATTGATGTATTACCAGAGAAGGACAGAACAGTTGATTACCTAAAAAGCAAAATCAAATCAAAATTACTTGAAGAGAATAATGATCATGAAGATTGTGCACCAGCAGAAAAATCAAGTGCCTTCAAAATTGAAAGAAGCAAATCGGCTCCACAAGGGAATGGCTGTTATAATTGTGGAAAACCTGGTCATATTAAAAAGAATTGTTGGCATGTCCATCAAGGGAACTATCGTGGTAACGGCTCCACTAATTATCGTGGTCGAAGTGCTTCAAACAATCAAGAACGTAGTCATGGTTTTCGTAGACATCGTGGACGCGGAGCATACTCTAACCACAGAATAAACAGTCATCAAGAAAATAGTTTTCACACCACTGTTATCGAAAGTAACATGTCAAGTTCCAGTGCAAATATTGTGACGAATAAAAATGAAATCATTTGGTTACTGGATAGCGGATGCACAGACCACATTATAAACAGTGATGAATATTTCAAAGAGCAAGTCACTTTGAAGGATCCTATTCAAGTGAAAGTCGGTGACGGAAGGATTTTGAAAGCTACAAAGGTTGGCAATATAATAGTTTCTTTTCCTGTATATAACTCTGAATCTATCATAACATTGAAGAATGTATTTTATGTAAAAGAAATGAAAGCAAATTTATTAAGTTATTCAAAGATTACTGATAATCATAAAATAGTTTCAAAAGAAAAGTTCTCTAAAATTTATAATATCAATGGTTCATTAGTAGCAATAGCAAAGAAAGAAGAAAGATTATATAAAGTAAAGAGTTATGTTAAAAATAGTAAAATGTTTGCAAATTTGACCAACACTAAGTTAACGTTAAAAGAAAAATTGCACCGTTCACTTGGACATATAAATTTTAAATATCTGGATATTATGTGCAGAGATCAACTATTAGATGGAATCCCTAAAGAAATAGAAACTGAATATATGAAGTGTGCCATATGTATTGAAAATAAAATGCACAATTTACCATTCAAGAATAATAGAAGAAAAGCAGAAGATATTCTGGAGATTATACATACAGATGTAAATGGACCTCACAGAACAAGTGGATGTAATGGTGAGAAATACTTTGTGAGTTTTATTGATGATTATAGCAAGCTGGCAAAAATTTATTGTATCAAATCTAAGGATGAAGTCTCTAATTGCTTAATTGAATATGTAAATGAAATTCAAAATTTAACAGGGAAGATGATCAAAGAACTAAGATGTGATAATGGTAGTGAATATATGAATAGCAAGATATACAAATTTGCAAGAGAAAAAGGTATCAAGATAAAATCATGCCCACCATATGTACATGAATTAAATGGTATTGCTGAGCGTTACAACAGAACTATAATGGATATGGCAAGATGTCTTTTAGCTGAAGCAAAAGTTGACAGACGTTACTGGCCTGAAGTGATTAAAGCTGCTGCTTATTTGAAAAATAGGACATTAACAAATACTGTTGTAAAGAAGACACCATATGAAATATTTTTTAACAGGAAACCATCTGCAAATGAATTGAAATTATATGGAAGTAGAGTGTATGTAAGAATACCAGAAGAAAAGAGAAATTCTAAGTGGGATAAAAAGGCTGAATTTGGAATCTTACTTGGATATACAGAAGTTGGATATCGAGTTTTGATGAATAACAAAATTGTAGTTGCCAGACATGTTGACATCATTGAAGAAGACATAATGTGTGTAGGTTGTGATGATGAAGATGAGAAAAATATTACAGATAAGAAGAATGAACCTCAAGAAGTGTCATATGAATCGAGTAATGATAACTCCAAGGACAGTGTGATAAATGAGGATGAAACAAAAGGTGGAACGAGACCAAGAAGGCAAATCAAACCACCAGTTCGATTTCATGAGGAATTCGGGTACTACTGTGTTAGTGCAAATTTTTGTGATGCTACAGTTCCAGGTAACTTTGAGGAGGCGATAACATGCAGTGAGGCTGGACATTGGAAAGAGGCAATGGACTGTGAAATGAACAGTCTTGTTAAAAATGACACTTGGACACTAGTGACTAAACCAGAGGATAAAGCAATTCTAGATGTGAAGTGGGTATTCAAAAGAAAACCAGGTAATGTTTTTAAAGCTAGATTAGTAGTTCGAGGTTTCCAGCAAAAAGATAGTATTGAGGATACTTACTCTCCTGTCATTAAGATGCAAACCTTAAAATTGTTACTTTCCTATTCTTGTCAGTATAATTTAAATATTCATCAAATGGATGTTGAGACTGCTTTTTTAAATGGTTATGTTGTATCTGAGGTTTATGTTAAACAACCACAAGGCTATAATGATAATTCGAATAGAGTGTATAAATTGAAGAAAGCACTGTATGGGTTGAAAGAAAGCCCTCGTGCTTGGTATGAGTGTTTTAATGAGTATATTACGAGTCTAGGATTTCGTAGGAGTAAATATGATTATTGTCTTTATGTAAAATCTGAAAATGATGTATTTGTATATATTCTTTTATTTGTTGATGATTTGTTGATATGTTGCAAAGATACTCAGGTAATTAATGATATTAAGGAACAACTACATAATAAATTTAAAATGAAGGATTTAAATAAAGTAAAAAGTTACATTGGAATTGATATTGAATATGATAACAAGAAAAGTAATATCTTAACATTGAGTCAGGAAAATTATATTGAATCTTTAGCTAAGCTGTATGGTATTGAAAATTCAAAGCTTTATGATACACCAATGGAGACTAATCTTAAACTAAGCCAATCTAATTTAAATGAAAATGTTAAATATAGAAATCTAATAGGAGCACTCTTGTATATTAGTCATGGTACTAGACCAGACATATCTTTCAGTGTAAACTATTTAAGTAGATTTCAAAATTGTTATGATGAGACACATTTCAAATATGCTTTGAGAGTTTTAAAGTATTTGTACTTAACAAAACATCTAAAATTAACCTATAGTAAAAATCTTACAACTGATATTATGAACTGTTATGTTGATGCTGATTGGGCAGGTGATATTGTTGACAGAAAGTCAACTACTGGGTTTGTTATTGAATTATTTGGTAATCCAATTTATTGGAAATCCAAAAAGCAAAATTGTGTGACAAAATCTTCTACTTTTGCTGAATATATTGCTCTATCTGAGGCTGTGACAGAAATTAATTTCTTAAAAAATGTGGTGAATGATGTTTTTGCTGATATAAATGACCCCATTAAAATTTATGAAGATAATTCAGGAGCTTTGGCCATTGCTAATTATGGGAACTTCACTAAAAATTCAAAACATATAGAAGTTCAGTATCATTATGTACATGAGAATGTTCAAAATGGAGTAATTGAAATTGTAAAGATTGATTCAGAATCAAATATTGCAGATATCTTTACCAAGTCTTTAGGAAAGATTAAATTTATGAAATTCAGAGAGGGTTTGAAACTGAAGTAAATTCTGTATACTATTTATATAAGTGATGTTTATTTAAATATTTTTGCTTGAGATGAAATAGATTTTGGTAATGTCTTTATGTGAACTAAATTGTATTTAACTTTGATTTTAGCATTTAAATTAATGAAAGAAATATTTTGAAATAATTTGTGTTAAGTGTTGAATGTTATTGTTTATATCTATGCTTAATTGTAATCGGTAAAGATGAAAAGGTTACCTATATCTATGTTTATCTGTAATTAGTAAATATAAATGTAAGGAGGCGTGTTAGTTTATACATTTATCTTTACCATTTTGGCAACACCAAGTTCCTCTGCGTGCGAGCTTTGAATGTGTGTGTAATGTTGTGCACGTGTTGTTAAGTTTCAATAAAAAATGTGAAAAGGTACGTTTCTCAATTCTTCGGCTTGTTTCTTGATTTGATACCAGCTTATTTAACAATGACCCTTAAAAAATTTATTAAAGTATTTAAAGATTTTAGATCATTTTTAGGGATCGTGCACAAACTGAAGAGCAAAATGTTTGCATTCGTATGTAATTAAAACTTCATTTAGAAAAATAAATTTCTGGCAGCAATAATTTGTGTATGTAACAAGCATTTCTGTGCAGATAATCGTGAAAAATATTGATCAATATGGATTTTTTCTTAAAAGGAGATCATATTGATACAATGATAGAATTTGTGCTTTAAAAAAATGCTGATAGTCTTTAGTATTCGGACATAGCCAATTTTTTACATTATGTGCATAAATTAAAATGAAAAGTATTTTAATTTAATGAGTTTTTGTGTGATTATTAGATAAGTATTTTCGAACAGGCTGGCTGCATGGGCCTTTTCGTGGTTTTCCCATGTGTAACGTGTATACGAGCCAGTTTCCCTTAGAAAGTCCTCCATGAAGGCATCCCTCCCCTTAGGCAGATAGCCCTCGTGTGCTTTGCCATAATTGAATAACCTAACCTAACCTAACCTAGATTAGGATTTTAGAAGAACAGAACTTCCTCAGAACATTATTTAATATAACATGCTTTTAAGTTTTGAAATAAATTATTTGTGTGAAAGTTTCCTTTACTCTGAGCTGCTTTAGCCATAGTTGTTACTCATTTAGCACCACCCACATGGCATATGAGTATTAAGGATATCACGAACGTAAGTAGCATTGCCTCATGACACAGATACCCAGATTATCTCAGAAATAAGACAAACCTTGAACTTTCTTTATAAATGCAAAAAAAAACTATCGTTTTTCAATGGATCCCTTCACATGTGGGTATCGATGGTAATGAAAAGCCAAACTTACTAGCCAAGAGAGGAACACTTGAGCCACAAGACAGCAAACCACTTCTTCCAGCGTCACTTAAAAAGCATATTTTTAAGAAATTAATGGATATTCTTAAACCGACCAGGCAGCAAAATCAGCAGGCAAATCCTAGGCTAACATTCAAGGTACTTGGAAAAAGTTTTGTCAAAAAACCCATAAAGAGGCTGTAGCAAACTTCAGTCTGCAAACAGGCCATGATTGCATGGCACATCATCTTAATATATTATACATCCTTCTATCTAATGCATGCCAGATTTGTTATTCCTGCATCATGAATGTGGAGCGTCTTCTTATATGCCCAGAACTAGATAAAAAGTGTCAGAAACATGGTGAGATAAGCAAACTATACTGGAATGCCAGAACTTTCATGAACTCCTTGTAAAGACTACATCTCTTATGTTCCTTTCCTTGTTGTTTAGATTTTTTACTTTTGTTCCCATGCTAATTTGTTCTGGTTCTTACTTTAAATGTGTGTTCTTTTTTTATTATATATCATTGTTCTTGTGTGATACTTGAGCCGGTTTATATGCTCAGATGATCCTCCTAATAAAGCCTTATGTAACAACATTTGTTTGTTCACTCAGCATACCATCTGCAACAAAATTACAAATTAAAGAGTATTATACACTAATCAGTCACAAAATTCAGTGATATTTGAGATAGAAAAATCAATGTGAAATTACCTAATTCATTTATTAATTGTTCTCTCAAGGCAAATCAGATATGACATCTGAAATCCCAAATTTTAAAATTAAATATCTCAGTCAATTTTTGGTCATACAGAAGTCAAACTTCTTTGCATTTTATTTTTTATAGTGAATATTAAATGTTCCTAAACGTAACTATAAAGACCACTTAATTTTTTTTTTTAAAAAAAAAGAGTAGATTTCAGTTTTTTTTTTTTTTTTTTTTTTGTCAAAATTGTCTTTTTTAATTTAAAAATATAAAAAGGTCAATATTTGCATCATTTAAAACATTTTTATCTTTGAAAAAATACTTCTAGGACGAACAGTTGTGAAAATTAAGGCCACATAGATTTATGGAATGCATGAAACATTTTATATTTATTAAAAACATAATAAACACTTTGCTAATGGTCATCTGATACATAGGATTCCTATTAAAAAATAAAATTTTATATTTAGAAAACTCTTGCCTCCCAGGACTATGACAATTTTTATGAAATTCAATAACTTATTTAAGAAATTTTGTAATTGAAAATACTTATGCAGGATTAATTTGTCATGAAATGCCTTTTTAGGCCCTTTGTTTACAGGAGTCATTGTAATTATTAAAGTGTCCTAATATCAAATAAAGTTTCATATAATTTTCATTCAAGTAAAATTATTGGCAGGATAAAAGAATATATCAGAGGTGTGGTCCAAATACAGCTGGAATTCTGTACTTTTTATTTTTTCAAATAATCAGTTTCTGGATTTGTGCAATGTAGACTCAGTAAACTGTTAAGTCATAGTGGAGTATTGTATCAATGTTAAACTCCAAGGATTGGGTTAATTCAAGGCAAGCTAGGTTAACACATTCTATATTTCTGAATAAAATCAGTAGCATTCATTGGAAGAAAGAGGCATAGTATTGACATGTAATGGTAGTGTTGTATGATGAAACACTACTATAACTACTAGATACCACATCTACTAGATAGGCTATCTAAAGTAAGATTTAATAACTTTCTTCCGCAAAGCTGCTGTCGAAAGTGCATTTAATTATGTGGGTGATATTATAACACAATGATAACCATCACTGAACACCGATAACCTAGATGCTATGAAAATTGTGAATATTATTCATTCTCTTTAAACAAAAATACATGTGAAATTTTTTTTATCAGAAAATACCTCTCAAAGTGGATCCTATTAGTAAATATTTTAGGATAATCTATTGAATATCTGGACAGCTTACCAAAACTCTACATTCCGTGAACCATTTTTTTCTGGCTAACAGCTGCTCATCTCCACCACCTCTTCATATACATATTCAGATTCTAAATTTAATATTTGAAGGGTTAAGTAAAAAAAAAACCACTGTCTGCATTAAATTGACTTGCTGATTGCATTGAATTTTCAGTTGTTAGCAGAGAAAAATATACTCCCTTTAAGCGAAAGACAAACTAAATCTAGCAGTTTTTTTTTAAATGTTAAAAACCAAAAAGGTTTTAACTTTTTTAAATGATATAATTAATTTTAATTGATACAGATACAGTAATTTTTAATGGATTGAAAGAAATAACACTTTTTACTTCACTAAGGAAATTGTTTGAAAGTATATGTGTAAGTATCATATTTAATAGTCTGAATTATTTGAAACTTTCAGATTTTTTCTTTGTAATAATATTCAGGGTTTTCGAAAAATGAGATTGCAGTCAGTCTTGTCATTTGTTATGTCAGGTATACTTAATATAAAAAATAATAATCTGAATTTGTGTTATTGCAGTGTACTGAACTTTATTTTTCTTTTCTTAGGTATGCTATAATGGATTTGTGCTGGGATAAGAACCCAAAGGCAAGGCCAACATTCATAGAATTAATAGACATGCTTCTCCCGGATATCAACCAAAATAAATTCCGTGAAGTGTCCTTCTATTTTACTCAACGACAAGAAACATGCGCCAAAGAAAATGAACTTTGTGATTCTGCCACAGCCTCCACACCTATGAGGACTCAATGGATGGATACACAAAACTCTAGAGAGGATTCTGATGATGAATCAGAAATTGTTTTCTTCCCCCCTACCAGGGACATTTCTCATGTGAATTGCCGAGGGGACAACTACCAACAAGAGGATATTAGGGTTGAAAACAGAGCTTATAGTGTTCATTCCAATGATGGCAGCAAAGGTATGTCTGTCACTTCTTCTGATGACAGTAAGGGGAGTAAAATTAGCAGTGCTTCAAATGGAAGCATAGCCAATGGGCACATCTCTATCTTACCAGGTCGAACTACTATGTGTTGATTGCCACCTTAGCTGGTACATCTTCTCAGTGCTATGGACGTGCAAAGGTGCTTGAAATAATTTAAGTTGCATCCTGTATGTGCTGACATTTGGTGCTTTTATGGTACATAGAATATTGGATGCATAAATCTTGTAAATATCTTTAATGTTTGTTTGTTATTTTAACTTCCTTGGACTTGTATAGTGTGTATGGCCTATGTGTATTTGTGATATGTGTATATATCTTTTATGTGTATATGCGTGTACATGTATATATACATGAATGGGTAAGTTAACATATACGTATATGTGTACATGTGTATATACAAATATTTTATTTATGATCTTGTACAGTATTTGTCTCTCATACATTGATTCCAACACAAAGTTAATAGATATATAATATTGTTTTTTACAAAAGTGTTCAGCTATTGTTTTATGATTTACAAATTTTTTTATTTCTCTGAAAGTCTTTAATGCAGACGATAGGAACAAGAAAAGTTGATGTGTCTTCCTTTCATTACCAGTCCAAGAGTTTTATAATAATACATTCCCAGTCTACTATGCTATTTTATTCTATTAATTTTCCTTTTTTCATGCAAAGTATATCTATTAATACCCTAGGGAAGATAAAAATAACTATCATTATTTAAAGTTCCCCTCCCCCCCCATGATTTGTTCAAAAGAAAGTCCCCCAAATATATTTCATTAATTATGCACCAATTCATAGAGACTTTTAATGTTCATTTGGCTGCCTTGTTACTGAAAATGCTATCAAAGGAAGTCATAAAATTTTTACTGTAAAAATGGTCTTCCTGTTTTTTTTTTTTTTAAATAAAAAAAGGTGGGATAATTTTTAATTTAGGTAAACCTGTTTGCACAAAACATGCATTCATAAAATAACATTAATGCATCAAATAGCCTCTAAAAATTTAATCATTGCAGTAGAATACTTCTGAAACTAAATTGGATGTATAAAGAGGTACTGGAAGCTAAAAGCTAATCTTTTTAAAAAATTGGTAATTTCTGATTATTTGCACCCCCACCAAAAAGCCATGAAAAAGTATTGATGAGGCAATACACCACATCCCAAAAAAGTATTTATGTGGCAATCCAGGTATTTGCATTGTACATGTGTTTGAGTATATGTGTATTTGTACTTTTAAAATTCAAAGGCCATTCTTTTATTAATACTTCTTTTGAATTTAATACTTTTTTTTTGTTACAATGAATAATACTGAACAGTGGAATTTGTCCCTTTTTTATTTTCACTAATTATATTGGAATGCATATTGAAGTGCCAACTATTCTTGGGTGATTGTTATTGTGGCCAATGCCTACTTCCAGTGTTGTTCAATTCGCTGATATGGCGCTCCCTTCCCACCTTGTGAAGGAGATCTCTGTAGAAAAAAAAATGACAGACTTCCTTGAAAAATGTTTAAATTTTTAATGAACGTATGCATATATATGAGCAGCTCTAGATACATCATTGAAATAGATGTAAAAATTCCCAAGTATCTTCTGCAAAGTCGCCAACTATTTCATGACTCTTCATAGGAAGGTGCAGATAATTAAGAAAAAATCTTTTGCTTGGTACCTGCAAGATGTGCAATTAACTATAGCAACTGTATTGTGTTACAGGTTATTATTCTAACATTATAGTTTTTTTAAGGATATATAAGTAGATATTAGTAAAAGTTAGCAATAGCAATTTATTATTTATTATTATTGGATAGCCAGGTAAAAATCATGCTTTTTGCTCTAGCTAACCAAAAAGCCAAAGTAATTAGTATTTTTCCTAGCAACTAAGTATTGTGAATGTCGAAGATGCCATTTTTCAGTTTATTTATATATCCTTGATGCATAGTTTAGTTATGAATCTAATTTGAAACACTGCCTGAGTTTCTTATTTTGCTTTGATTTTATTCTTTTATATAAATTAAAAAGTTTATATTTTTATACCTTTTGAATCCTCTTTGGATGTATCCCTTCTTTAAGCAAAAATCTTTTTGAACTATTGAATTTCTTAATTTTAGCTGTATTCCGTGCAGTTTTAATTTTTAAAAAAATTGTTGGGTTTCTGATATTCAGTGAAGTTTCAGTTTGAAGCCTTTTGTTCTCCTTTTACCCTGGAATTGGTTGGTTGAAAGCATTTTGCTGGTACATTTAAGTTTTTACAAATCTAAAAGGGATTTGACCTTATAAAATACATTTTATATGTAAGTAACATTTTATTACATTATTTTATAATTTTTATTTGAAATAAGATGAGTTTCAGAAAGTATTTTGAGGTGACTGTTTCACAAAATAAAAATTTTTTATTGTATTTTATTCTCAAAGTGTGAAGAAAAGAACACTGCTTTTTGCACACTAATCATGAGTCTAATGTAAAATTTATCTTGAAGGTGGTGAAATGTCACCTTTAATGAGACCTTAATATCTTTATTACATAAACGATAATACTCTGTTAAAGCTAAGTTAAATGAAATAGGAAATTAATTTAATTTTTATCTTTTAATGTTTGTGCTTGTTGAATGACGTAAGTTATGTCATTAATGTGGCCATTTATTTATATCCAGTGACACATTGCTTTGCGTTACTCAGGTAGAAATAAAATTGTTCAAAATCTTACTTGTATGTGTAAAAGATAAAAACTAGAAATCTTAAGGTTTTTTTTTTTTAATCTTCTGCACCAATGAATTTAAATTTTCATGTTTAAAATATATATGTATTTTAGCAAATTATTATTTTCTCTTCTGTACCAAATGGCATTTATTCACCTTTTTTTATTTGTTGCAGCTAGTTGTCTTCAGTATGCATGAGGAAAATATTCTTGTATTTTGTATTTTTTTTTTTTTTTAATTTTTATTTTTTAAGTTCTTACATACTGCATTTTTTACTTGAATGTTATTTGAAATAGTATTGCATATTTATAAGATGTTAAGCTTTGTGCTTGGGAATATTACAAATTCAGCTTAAAAGGCAAAAAGAAATTCTTTTACATTAATAATTGTTCTACAAATTAATTATCCTTCTAAAACCATTTTGTCATCTATATGCTTTTTAGCTGTGGAAGTACCATGACATAAATTTAAAAAAATATGATCATGTTAGGATAAAAAATAGTTTTGAATTCATTAATGTGCAATTAAACAAAAATAACTTTGAACTAAATAATTTTTTCAAAAGTCATTAAATGTAGTTTAATCAGCCTTTTTCAGTGACTGGTTCAAATCTTGCAAAAAAATGAATTGTAATTTTTGATATTTTGATGGTAAAGTGAGAAGGAGTGAGATAAAGCATAAAGAACAAAATGTAGGG
>KK115030.1:85662-111453 GCA_000611955.2 Stegodyphus mimosarum | reverse complement strand
AGAAGATCATTTTATGCATAATTTTGTTATAATTTAAGTTTTCCAAGTTTTAAATAAGAAAAGAAAATTATTAGCAGTAATGTGATAGAATTTCAAGTATGTAAAATTTAGCAGTTTGATTTGCTTATATACTAAATGCTATTTCAATCAAACAATAATCATAGTTTAAATTATAATTTGATACTGTTTTTATTTGAAGCAAATATGATTCACATGTAAAATATAGATTTGCATGTTGGAGAGGATTTTTTTTATTTATTTATTTACCTTATTTTAATATCTTTAAACTGGAATTTCTGAACCAAGGGGAATGTAATCAGCTTTTTATTTTTCGTATTATGGTCTGCTATTAAGTATTTAGTTATAATTTACGAATATAAAAAACTATTACTGTTCAAGTTTTTGTATTTGTCAACATTTTTTGTCCTCCCCCTTTTCCCCCCAATTTATAAAACGTATTAAAAAATACTGTGAATCTGTGTATATGTATTTTTCGAGTTCTGAAAATTAAAGGAGAGAAATGATCTGCTAAAGTGGTGAAAGAGATGCATGAGGCAAAATAAAAATTCAGCTATTCTTAGTCATTCTTATATGTAAAATGCATTTTCTTAAGAATTTTATTATATTACTTAACTTTTGTACAAAATTATTTTATCAATGATAAATTATATGATAAGTTGTTTCAATAAATCTTTCACTTGTAATCAAATTATATGTGTATATATATATATATTTATTTAAATATGCTTTTCATTTTTAGGCAGAATGACAAATATTACTTTAAAAAATACTGTAAGTTTTTACAGTCTGTTTGAAACAATATTACCAGTGTACTAAAGATATTAAATATAGTCATGTTGAAATTATGACTAACCAATAGTTATAGAATTCGACAAAGTAGGCAAGAAGCTCAGATTTGTAATCTAAACCCATACTGTTTAAGAAGAAGAATTCACATCTCACTTCAGTAAATCATTGTGCTTATTCCTGTGCTGCAAGAAGGCCCAGTAATTTATTTATTATCAAAAACCTTGTTGCCAAAATGTTTTTAGTTAACACGTATCAACATGCTAGTCACTTAACAAGATTTTTTTTTTTTACCTTGAACTTTGCATTTAAATATTAGTTATGATAATGTTTGTAAATTCAATGCTATAAATTAATGGATATCTTCCTATAGTTTGTTAATGTTTTTAATAAACTTATATCGGTCCCCGAACTTAATAATTTTTTGTATATATGTGGAGTCATTCATTTAAATGTCTACTCCTATTTTATATTGCTTTTCTAAAACTACCATTGGAAGAGACACTCGAGATTTTTTGGGTGTTGTTATATCTAGGTATTTCCTGATTTCCACAAGGTTTTAAATCATTTGCATCAGTAATAGAACTCGCATTTTCCAATTATTTTGGATGTCTATTAATTTTATATGTTAAATAAGATAATTATGATTTCTTATAACTGTATATTTTATAATTGCAGTAATACAAACTGATCTTGTTTGGGGGAAAAAATAGAATTTACAGACCTAAATTTTGTATTTAAAAGGAGTAGTAAAGATTGGGACAGGAAGAAAATTTTTTTTAAAATTTATAATGCATTCCACAAAATTTTAGAAGCATTTAAAATTAAAAATTGGTGGTTGAAAAATTTGTCTCCCCCCCCCCCCCCCTTTTTTTTTAACTTAATAACCAGATATGTGTTTTCAAACGTTTACTAGGATTGGTAAAATAATTGACCCATTTAGGCAATCTCTTCACCAAGAATGCTACTCAAAGTACACCTCAGGGAGATGACCAATATTTTATCATGAGGATGGGGAAAAAGACAACATACACACAGCCAGGGCTCCCATTCACAAATTTAAAAAAAAAAGACTTGAATTAAACTTAAATAAACCGTGGTAGGGGGAACTTAGATTTCATTGTATAATATAGTGACACAAATGAGATAAAACCTAGCATGCATAATATCTTTTATTTAAATGTAATCAGAATTTTTATCCCATTCAGTTCCCACCACATATATTTTTTGAAGTTCTTTAATTATTTTTCAAACTTTCTTCATATCTTTTATGACAAGTCCCTTGTATGACTACTTTTATCAATTTTAATTAAGTTTCCATACATAGCAATTTTGATTAGATCTCTCTGTTTTGCCATTTGCATTCACAGTTCATGAATTAAATCAGTTCATGGCTTTTGCTTTTATGTGGTTTACATGGGAGGATATTTCTTTCTACGAAGAGCTGGATAATTATTTCTCCCGTCTTCTTAGCATGCCTTTGTGGTGTAGTGGTCAGCATGCTCGGTGTGTATTAAGAGGTCTGTGATTCCAGTTGCGGTAAGGGCATTGTTAATTTTTCACATGTCTTGCATAAAAAAATTCCTAATGACTCTACAATATATAGATAAAATCTGATGTTTAGAACTATTAAAGGCATCTTTTACATTATATAACAAATACCAAAACTCAGAGATGGTGTTGTAAGAGAATTTGAATCCTTATTTAAGCGAGAGAGATCTGAAGCTTGAATTAAACAAAGAGATCTGCATTTGTCATCTAGAAGATCTAGTTTGTCTTCATAAACAAGGCTGGGAACTGCATTGCTCAATGAAAAAATGAGGATGGTAATTTGGCATGATCATGCCTCACTAATGGATCAAGAACACTTGAGACTGGTAACTGTTTCATCATCATTTAGAGGAAATCTCTACCTGATTTCCATACTGAGTTCAATAAAAAGTTTTATTAAACAGTTGTTTTTAAACTTGCTTTAACTGTCACAACTGATATTGAATTTCATAAGGCCAAACAGTGATGTTCCAAATGTATATTATTCAGAGGCTTATGATTTATTGTGTTGCTTAGATGATTTTGAACAAGCTTGGCTTCATCTTTTATGAAAAAAAATAAGAATATTTGTATTCTGTATTAAAAAGCATTGAATGAAGTTAATGCGATCTGAAATCCTCAGACTGAAATTCATTGTTTAGGCTGCTTATTCTCTACTATATGTATGCTTAGTTTTTTGGTGTCATAGTATTGCAGATATTCTCTCCACCATTTGTTTTGTTCATTTTTGATTGAGACTGAAAATAAAGGAATAATGCATCCAAGTTTTCAATTATAATTTTCATTGCATTTCCTGCAGGATGCCCAACAGCAGCCTATTGGTAAAGTCATTGAACCCTGGTAGTTCAACCTTTATTTTCAGTCTCAATATATAATGAAAGATGGTGAAATATTTGCTTGCATATGTGTTTTCGTGGTTTTTCTCTTGTGTAACCTGGATACGAGCCAATTTCTCTGAGAAATTCCTTCCCTTAGGCAGATAGCCCTAGCTAGCTTTGTCCTGATGAAATAAACCAAGCCAAGCCACAGAATAACCAATTTGTTTTTATGCTAATTTGGGGACTTTATGCTTAACAGTGTGTATAACATCTTGAATTTTTAATATTTTACTACCGTGGGAAAAATTATGACAGATATCTTTTATAAATATTTCTAGATGTGATGGTACTACCTTAATTGAATGACTGGCACATAATGCAAAAGAACGGCAGACACATCCCATGTTAAATGTTGATACATCCATTTTTAGCACTTTGTTAAATCATTCTTAATACCCATCATAGAGGCACAAGAATGTGAAAGAAAGTGCAAATACTGCTAAGACAATTGACAAGTTCAGTGTCAGAACTTGTCAATTGTCTTAGCAGTATTTGCACTTTTTATGCTTAACTGTATTTTTGTATGCTAGTAACATTGATTTATTGGCATTCTTTTAATTTCATTTTGCAAAAAATATAATAAGACATACCTTTTCCATTACTGTCTTCTTTCAACCAGTTCTTTAACTTCCATATCTTCTCATCATTCGTGTCTGAAATTTTGAGGATAGCAATATTTACTCATCTTTCTGTGCGGGGAACAAGTTTCAAACATTGTGTGGTGTGGCTAATTAGTAGTTATATTATTTTTAAATATTCTATAAAATAAAAAAGCACTAATCCATTCACATAAAAGAAATAGTCAATCCATTTTGCAATTATTGTATCACTAGTGGAAGTACCCAGTGCTAGTTAACTTAGATTCAGAATAATGTATCTAATAACAGAGAGAGAACTGCTGTAATCGTTCTCTAATTATTGATCTTTGATGTAACAAAATCGGGGGAGAGTGTTTTCTTCTGTTATGAGTTATTTTTATTAAAAGAAGACAATTCACTTAAATGAATTTTTTTTGTAAAGCTGTGTGATATACAATATTTCAAGCTTTACCATCAGGAGCAAAAATGTACAAATTCTTTCCAGTTCCTACCCTTGAACATGCTATGGTCAATTGACCATGTTATATATATAAAGAAGTATTTGTAAAAGTGCAATTTGAAGAAGTGTGTATCCACTCAGGCAGAGAAAACACAGATGAAATATAGATAAAATCTGTGAATGCTGGTGCATGTGCTCTCAGACAGCCATTGGCCACCTTTTCTACCGATTAATTTATGTTTTGCAATGCTGCAATCCTATTGATCAGTTCCATAGACTGCCTGTAGCAAGTGAACAATTTTTTTTTTTTTTTAAAGTGGATGTTGACCTTTCCCAGGACCCAGAAAATAATTGTAGAAAGTTTTGTAACAATAGCTATAGTAGTGGCTGAGTGTATCATGAACAAACACACCACACACACACAGACATTCTTCTTAATATTTATAGATTGTGTATAGCATATGCATAAATGTAAAGGTCACACTAAATAATACAATAATCTCACGAAGGGTCGGTCACCAAGACTGTGTATGAAAGACCACTTCTGCCTGCTCAGTGTAACAAGTTAATAACAAGACTGAAAATTAAGAGTAAAATCTCTGAAATCCTTTTATATTGTAGTATTTTATACAAGACTTTGAAATGGTACAAATTATTTTGAGTCTTTCTAGAATATACAATCAAGGAAATTGTAAACTGTTATTAAATACATTAAATTTTACTGTATTTACAAGAAATAAAATAAATTTTGACTTAATATTAAAAATTACTGAATAAACCCATATAATTTTATTAAGTAAAAAAAAAAACCTGTTAACCCAGATGACAATTTAAAAAAAAAAAAAAAAACTGGGAAGCCCTGCACACAGACAAGCGTAATATAGAAATCAAACCCATACCCTTGGTTTCGGGTTGGCAGTCGGCCTCCTCTGATTATCCAAGGTGCCATTAATAGACAATTTGAAGTAAAGAATAAAAGTTAAGAAATAATTGTGTATTGCTTGTATTTTGTGTGAAGCAGCACCATAAATTGCATATTGCCTGGAAATTTAAGGATCAAATGCTTTCTCCAAGAATCCATTTAATATGTATTGAAGTTTGTTAATTGGAAAACAGATTCTTTTTGCAAGCATATATGTAGGATTGCTTAAAATTTTTGAAGCACTGTAGCTTATTATTCGTGATTGGTTTTATTTATTAGCATGAAAAGTTAATAGTTTGGTGTTTCACATCACTCAGAGACATTAAATTACATTACAGCATGTATAACACATTTGTAAATAAAGAAATAGTAGTACAAAGCAATTGTGTTGTTTTTATTAACAACAGTTAATGTTTTATCAGTAGTGAGAGTGTTACTGATAGTTATCTGTCTATATGGTGATAAAAGGATTTATATTTTATTCTTTTCTAATGGCAAGTGAGAACTCATGTTGGTATTTAAAAGCATAAGGACTATATTTGATGAAAAAGGTTAAAGACAATAACTGATAAAGTGAAGAACTCAGAAGTTAGTGAAAAACATGCCGTCTTAATTCTAGCTCCTAAGCATCTCAGTAAACTCATTCTTATTTCACCAATTTCACCTTTTTCAATTGGCAACACTCTGTCGTTATGTACTCTTTGATTATTTTAAAGTAATGTTAGGAAAAAAATATGTGTCTTTTAGGTGTTAATTGTGCTTGTGGCATTTAATTTGAATCTTAAACATACTGTCATGAGTATTAATTATAGTAGAAGGGGTCAGCTAACACATGACTTATATTCAAATCTTAAGTAAAATATGGCTGTTTGTAAGAGCTATACTCACAGACTTTAATTATTTGAAATAGATATCAAAAGTTTTGCCTCTAATTATTTTAGCTCTTTCCAAATAATATTTCATTTATTATAATTTTGCATCTTTTCTAATATTTTAGCTGAGATTACCTTATATGCCATGGCTACGACTAATAGTATACTTGTTTGTAAAAATATCGGTGCTTAAAATTTTTTGAACATGTTTGAGAAGTTTATGATGAAAGATGAAATCCTTATATTCAGTCTCACTGGCTGCCCTGAATAAAAATGGGTTGGATGTAAGCAAATAGCCTTGTGTGCCTTCCCTTAATCCAAATTCCAAGCATTTAAGCATAAAGACTATATTTAAGATATTGTTAATGCTGTTAAAAATTGTTAACTTTCTATAAATTTCTTTATGATAAAATGTCATAGCCAGTGCAAAAAAGAAATTATATCTAGATTACAGCATTGAAATATTCCATTTTTCTATTTGAAGATGGTTTTGCATATATTTCTAATCTTGATAAAAACAAGACTTCATACTTTGGAAGTATTTTATTTCTTAGTCTAATGCATTATGGAAGATAGATATCCTTTTATCGTGTAAAAATTCTTTCAGCTTCATACTACATACATCTTTTTACCCCTCTTCAAATTTTATCCCTCTTTTTTCCATATTAAATCCAAAAGTTTGGCTGAGATAGATTACTGTAACTGCTTAATCAACATAAAATGATTTTTGTGAAGACATTTGCAAACTTCAAATGTTTGTTGTATATTTCTAATTATTTGTGGTTTACTCTTAAGGCATATTAATTTAATAGAATTATTTAAGATTTTGTGTGACAAGTTAGAAGATATATTCTGAATAATATGAGATTTGATATGATATCAAAGTTCCATTTTGATAAAAGTATGATGTATTATTTGATAAAAGTATGATGATTATAAAGTGTTATTATACATTCTGTTCTTAAAAATTTTAAGAAAAATTATTATGGTGTGTAGTTTTTAATATTTCAAGGTTGACGTCTGAAATATGATATGGTTATTAAATGCTGTAGGAGGATGGCAACATTAGATTAGCAGGTTTCTTAAATTATAATTGTGGCAAAGCATATAGCCTATCTGTCATAGGAAAGATGCTTTTTGTAGAGGACTTTTCTAGGGAAACTGGCTCAGCTTCTAATTATGTACAGAAAAAAACCATAAAAGCTGCATACATCCAGCCCAAGAGCTATGAATGTTCTGAGATTAGTTTATTTGCCATAATGGTAGGAGATTAAAAACAAAAGTGTATATAATCTGAATAATTGTAAACAAACTATAGGCTTGGATGTCCAATAAAATAAATTCGAATATGAAAACTGTCCAACCATTTATAAATTCCAATCATATAAAGAAACAGCATAATGCAGCCTTCATATTGTGTGCTGCTCTGTTTTGTAAATATAAGTTACAGTATGATATGAATGAAAATAATTTATAGGACTATTTGTGTTGAGATAATGATATAGTATTTTTTAAACATTGTTGTTTAACTTCAGAAAGTTTATTCAATCACTGTTCTATGTAACATTCTGGAATTAATATGTAATGTATTTACAGTTTTTAATAATGTAGCGATTTTAGTTCATAATTTGTGTATGAAATTTCTTGCATTGGGATGTTGTTATTTCAGTTAAATTGTGTTTGCTAAGGTGATAAATAAAAATTGTGCTTTAAAAAGGTTTTATATTACATTTATGCGTAATTTCTCATTACTTAAAATTTGAGTGCAGAACCAGCAGAACTTGAATCTTGCAGAAATATAAAATCATATAATTCATGAAACCTCAAAATTTTTATAAATTATTCATGTTTTGTTTAACAATTAATTTTAAATAATTTATATGATAGATATAAATATATGATATAATTATTTTTTATTATAATTTGAATGTGGGTTTCTTAGATCTTTGAAAATGAAGTGTATTCATTTTTCTTCATATAGTATTAATTGTGATTGACTGAATTTCAAATTACAAATTTTCCCCTATGTATTCTAAATTTGTAGTCATGTATATTACTTTTCATACTTAAGTTTCATATTATGCATAATGTTTTATTCACTGCTGTAAATATTTATGTATCTGTTATTAATGTTTTATGTAACTTATGTTAAGTGCATTTCTGTACTGTTTTATGAATTTGTGAATTGGTATCAATAATTTTATTAATGAGTAATTTAAACAAAGGTTAAATTGTACTCTGAATTTATTTCTTGAACTTAAAATGCTGTTCACTGAATGCTGTATATAAAATTTCATGCCTTTTCGTGAAACATTTCTAGTAATTTCCATCTACATGAGTGTACTTGATTAACAGTTTTGTGTATGACACATTGTCCATTGTTTTAAGTAGACATTAATATATTGTGAATATATTTTTTACTTATGAGTGACCTCACATGTATTTTAAACAAAAAAAAAATGCTTTTCAGTACTAGAGAGTGTGCTACCTTATATTCATAATTTACAATTTTTGAGAATTCATTTGCTATAAATGCTGATTTTACACATGTAGCTTATCTAATCTGTATATATTAGTTGTATATAGTGCCATCATATTGTGTAAAATTGCAAGAGGCCTGTAAAACTGCAAGAAGCCTAAAATAAATTTGTTGTATTTAATTTGTTTAGATTTATATTGAATCTATGGTAAGTTTTTCACAAAAACACTTATGCATTTATTGTATTTTTGCATGTGTAGGCCATACTTTTTTTTTAATATAAAATTGGGATTCAGGCTATCTTCAAGATAATGAATAATTTTAAAGCAATCTATTACCATACATTTTCCTTACTTATGTTATGACTATTAAAAACTGTAATTAGTACTTTCATTTAAACATGACAGTTAGTGCCTTAGTTCCATACCTGAAACTCTACTGTTACTACTAGTGTCACTTTTTAAATCTTCATTCTTAGGCATGACTGTAGCTAGGATTTAATTTTGGGTAGGGGGAGCTGTGGCTTCCCAGTATTTGAAACTTAAACATTAACATTAAATAATAATTCAAACATTAAAATTAAGTATGATTTAAATGTTCAATACAAGAAATATATTTATGTATCTTTATTTATATTTTAACATACACTAATGTTTGTGAAAATTGCGACACCATGAAGGAGTTATGCAAATTGAATCAAACTTACAGGAAATGTAAAGTGAGGTAAGGCATGTAAATGATTAGAATTTCAAAGTGATTGTGCATGCGTGGAATGAGAAACCAGCCGCTTATTCTGTGTATTGTCCTCTGTCTGCAGTGAACGTTTAATTAGTGGTCAGTATGCCTTGTCAACAGTGGAGGGTGCCATGCAACTACTAATGGAGTTCCAACGAGGCCGCATTGCCATTATGCAAGAAGGTGGACTTCTGTATCGTGCAGCTGCAGCCCGCACGCAGCATAATGCCACAACAGTAATGCATGTTTGGAACAAATGAACAGAGAAGAGCTGTGATGGATAATTCAGAGTCCTCTCATGTATTAGGACGATGTTGGAGCATGGCTACAGGTGAAGTGTTGTCTAGTTCCATTATCTGTCGCCGTCTGTTGCAGCATGAACTGCATGCAAGGATTCCTCTGTGCAAGATACCCCTGTCGCTTAATCACAGAGACCTCCGACTTTAATGGGCATGGCAACACAGTAATCCAATGGGCATCAACACAGTACATGGCGTGTTCTGTGGCAACAAGTTGTTTTCTGCAATGAATCTTACTACAGTCTGGAGTACAATGATGGAAGAGTATGCGTCAGATGTTACAGAGGAGAATGTATGCTCCCGTAGTGTGTTATCCACCGTCATACTGCACGAACGCCTGACTTCATGGTTTAGAGAGCTTTTGGGTATAACTTTCGATTGCAATCTATTTCAGATTGTGGACAGTGGCCTGCTTATTCACCGGATATGTCGGCCTTTGAGCATGTGTAGGATTTCATCGGTCGGTGACTCGCTTGTACAGCTGGTGGGGCACACACTGAGCTTTGGCGTCATGTTGAAGCCATATGGAATGCCATTCCCCAGGATTACATTCAGAACCTGTATGATTCAATGCCACGAGGTGTAGAGGCTCTCATCGCTCAGCGTGGTGGACAGAGTACTGATTTCTAATGTTCACTTTCTTTTTTCTTTCTTTCCCACCACCTCTTTCTTTTCTTTTCTTGTCTTATAAATTTGATTTATTTGTACCACTATATTGCTACCTTTTCCGCAAATATTGGGTCACTTTAGTAGTGTTCTGCCAGTGCTTTAAATAATTATCAGTAAGATCAGGTTTTGTTCTAGATGTTAAACGTCGCCCGACTAAAAGGTGTGCGGGTGTAAGTGCTTCCAAATCATTGGTGTCAGTCGACAGAGGAGATATTGGATGGGAATTTAAAATTCCTTCAATCTGGTTCAAAGTTGTAAGAAACTCGTCAGTTGTAAAAATCAACCTCCAGACTGCACGTTTAAGATAAAACCTGTCTCCCACCTGCCTTAACACCTGTCTCCCAGATAGCTCCAAAATAACGAGCCCTAGGAGGGATAAACATCCAATGAATCCTTTCAGATGTCAGATATTTAGTTAAGAATTCATCAGGGTATTTTAGCAAATTATATAGTCGCTTCAGCTTATCGCTAGCCCCAACAAAGTTTCGAACATTGTCGCTAAATTTGCATACACATTTCCCTCTTCTAGAAATAAATCGTTTCAAGGCTGTAATAAATAATTCTGCAGACAAATCTGAAACTATCTCGAGATGGACTGCACAAGTTAAAAGGCAAACAAAAATTACAGCATAAATCTTGTGCACTGTACTCTTTCTCTGAGTTGTATATTTTATTCCAAAAGGGCAACAAAAGTCAACACCAGTATGGTTAAAGGGAAAGGATGGATTTAGTCTCTCTAATGGTAAATTACCCATCTTATGATCAAGCAATACTACTTTTACCTTGGCACACGTTACACATTCTCTTACGATCTTTCTAGCAAGATTACGTCCACTTATCGGCCAAAAGTTTAACACTATGCAAGAACGCTTGTATTCCAGTATGGAAGTTCCGAATGTAGTGGTCTAACATAATTAAACAAGTTAATTTATGACTTTTTGGCAAAACAGCAGGGTGCTTTGTGTTATAAGGAGAGTTAGCTTCCTGCAGTCTACAACCTACTTTAATAACTTGAGATTCATCTCAAAATCGACATAAAAATTTTAAGCTGACTGTTTTTACCCATTTCCCGTTTCTTACGTAACTCCTTAAATTGTTCAGGAAAGCCGCGCTGTTGCACTAAGGAAACTAATTTGTTTTCACTTGACGAAACCTCCTGTACTGTTAGAGGACATAGTTGTTTTTCCTTGGAACTACAATTTCTTAGAAATCTTAAAATATAAGCAGAAACATTAACTAATTTAACATAACAATTAGTAATACTAGAATTGTTAACAGCGGTGAAATTTACATTAAAAATAAGTTTCAGTTCATGCACATAGTTCTCATTTGAATTTTCCAAGTTGTTATTAACATTATTATAATTAATGACCTGTTGATGCAGAAAATTTGGTCCTTGATACTATAAAGAGTTATCAACAATAATCGCCGGACTCAGACCACGAGAAATTAGGTCAGCAAGATTGTCTGCGGTTCCGACATGTTGCCAAGGAGAAATCTTTAGTTAGCTCTTCGATACGATCTACTCTGGCACGAATACTTTTAGAAGATGAGATGAAGTAGCAATCCGGGCTAACACTATTGTTCAATCTGTGTACAGAATAACGCAGTGAATTTGTAAACTCAAAGATGTTTTTAACTTACACACAAGTTTGGAAAGGAGCTCTGCTGCACACAACTCCAGATGAGGAATGGTTATTACTTTGACTGGCGATACTCGAGATTTGCTACAAAGTAAAGTCACTTTAACTTTGCCAGTTTCAGAGACACAACGCAAGAAAATAACTCTACCATATCCAACCTTTGAAGTATGAGCAAAACAGTGGAGTTCAATTTCTTTATTTGATTCTATTAGTGTAACGAGGGATTTTGATTGGTCTCAACACTGCTAAGACCTTTTGAAATGTCTCCCACTCTTGTCACTTTTTGAAAGGAAGTGGATCATCCCACTCTAGATGGCTTTGGAGGAACATCTTAGCACACATGTTTACAGGCGCTAGGAAACCTAAAGAATCAAACAGTTTAGCAATATCTGCCAAAACGGAATGTTTAGTACATATGTTAGCCGAACTAGACACAGTAAAACTAAAGGAGTCTTCTTCGGAGTTCCATCTTAAACATAGAGTTTTTATAGTGCTTTGTGAAGATTCTTCAAAGTGATACTCTTGTTTTTCGAAGGGAACAACTTGTTCTAAAAGAATTCTGTCTTTTGAGCACCATTTGTGCAATTCCATTTTCGTAGATTGTAGCATGGCTACTAACTACTGTTGCAATTCTACAGCAGAGGTGACATCTTCTGCACCAGACAAAATGTCATCAGCATTGAAATCGTTGAGTGTCGTTTTAGAAGCGAATGGATATTTATGCTTTTCATCTATGGCTAATTGCTTCAGCACTTTTGTTGCTAAAAAAGGCTCTAAATTTGTTCCGTATGTGACGGTATATAATTTATATAGTTCAGATGCATCATTCAACGTATTTTTCCAAAGGATGCACTGAAGATTGTGTTGCTCAGGATTTATACGAATTTGCCGATACATTTTGCATATATCAGCAGTGAAAGCCACCTTGGGCTTTCTAAATCGTAGCAATACAGAGAACTGGTCATCTTGAACCACACCTCCATTCATCAAACTGTCGTTTAATGAAAAACCTGACGATGAAGGAGCCGAATCGTCGAATACCACTCGTAACTTAGTTGTACTGCTGTGTGCTCTATAAACACCATGATGAGGCATTATGTATTTAGAAGTTTCCGATACAATCTGTCTTTTTTGCATATGCTCTAACGCTTCATATTCACTAATGAATTCACAGTATATCCGAGACATGTCAGGGGTTTTGTCTAGTCTCTTCCACAACTTATTTAACCGTTGTGGGGCCAGTTGCGAAGAGTCACCCAACTGAACATCTTACTTTAATAGTAGAATCACTACAGATCTACCCTCGGTATCTCGATGATGTGTTTGCACAAAATGATCCTCATATTCTACTTCATTATTTTTTATTTTGAGGGATTCTGTAACAGCCTCAATTTCCCAAAAAGACTTAATGAGTGAATTTAAGTCTTCTTCGACTTTCATAAATCCGCACTGAATCGTATTGTCAGAATTTAAACCAAAATTACACCGCTAGCAATGTACCTAAATACGGAATTTTGAAAAGTTAAATTCGAATTTCGTAGATGAATTTGATCAGTCTTCAGTAGTTCAGAAAAGCATTCCGCACCTAACAAGGCATCTATTGTTGAAGTTATATATGTTATAAAAAGAAAAGGAAATCAAGGTACTGTAATTTTTATTTTATATTTTTTGTTTGGCAACATCTAAGAAAGTACTTAAACTTCCACTTTAAGAAGCTCAGTTGAGCATGTTGTTGTTGACTTAGATGTATATAACTTTGCATTAAAAGCATGGCTTAGAAAATGTTTACTAAGTTTCTTCAGTTTTAGCATATATGATTTAAAAATACAATAGGTTATGGGTTTCATGCACGCTACATGCGCAAAAATGATAGTAGAGTTTTATTTTTAATGCAGAAGTTTTTATAATGTTAAGAGAATAGCGTTAACCCTAACCACGCGATCGGCAAGAACGGCAAAGTTTTTTCTCCTCATTATTCAAGTCCTGAAATCATATTTTGTTTAAAGAAAGCCCTAGAGGGAAGTATTTGATTGAAGTGGACTAAATATTCAAGTGTTTATCGTTGAAAGTGAAGTACGTTACAGAAACGCTAAGAGTAAATAATGGAGGTAGGAAAGTTGCAGTTGAAGCCATTAAGTGGAGAATCGGATTGGCCGATGTGGAAGTATAGAATCAAGTTCGCTTTAAACTACTATAACGACTCCTTGGAAGTTGTTGAAGGAAAAATAGTTAAACCAGATAAGCCACCTGAAGGAGCTGTTGAAGCAACTTTAAAGAAATACTCAGATGATCTTTCACGATATAAAAAGGCCAACACTTGTGCCATGATGGTACTGACAAATTCTATGACAGAAGAAACCATGCAGAAAATTATGAGGTTTGATACTGCTAGAGAGGTATGGCTAGAACTTCATAAACTTTTTGAAGCAACATCTGACAATCAGTTATATAATATTTGTCTACAATTTTTCCAGTGTAAGTGGACAATGAATGATAGTATGGCTGCCCATTTATCAAAGCTTAAGAATCTCTGGAATGAATTAAATATAGGTCTTCAAAGAAAGCAAGAAAACCAACTGCCTCAGATGTTATTAATTTGCAAAATTTTAGACACACTACCTCAAGAGTACCGTTCTTTTAAGTCAAGTTGGCTGCTGCTTAATGAAGAGAAAAGAACAATTGATGAGTTAACTACTCAATTATGCTCTCAAGAAAGAGAATATAAAGAAGAAAAATCTAAAGGTGATGTCCAAAATCAAGATGCATTAGAAGCTAAAGCAAGCAAAATAAAAAGAAATTTCAAAGGTAAAAAGCAGATAGGAAAATGCAACTATTGCCACCAGAGTGGACATTGGATTAAATTTTGTCGAAAATGGATAGAAGATGGAAGACCACCGAAGCCCAGTCAAAATGATAAAGTCTCAAGAAAAGACGGTGTTATAGCCAATATGTCCCTATTGGCTCTAGACGAAGAAGCTTTTTCATCTGAAAAGAATTGCTATGACTGGTTTGTGGATAATGGTGCTTCAAAGCACATTACCAATAATAGTGATTACTTCACAGAATTTGAAAAATTTGAAACACCACATGGAATTACTGCTGCAAATGGCAAAATACTACCAGCTGTAGGCAAAGGAACTTTGAAGATTATGACAATAGTAAAAGGAGAAAAACAATTCAAAGAACTTAAAGAAGTTTGGTTTGTTCCAGGTATTAGTAAGAACTTATTCTCCGTACTGGCTTCCCAAGATAAAAACAAAAATAGTAGATTTGAATCAACTGCAGAAGAATGTTGGTTGAAAATCAACAATGAAGTTGTACTCTATGGTACAAGAAGCATAAGTGGTGGTCTGTATAAAATTCATATGGAAGTACTTGTTCCGAATAACCCAGTAGAAGTCAACATAGCTGTCACAAGTGATTCAATTCTGCAGTTATACCATGAGCGCTGGGGTCACCAGGACAAACGTCATATTAAGAATGTCCTTGAAGAACAGATGGGTATCAGGGTTAAACTAGACAGTCAACTCTGTGAACCCTGTATATATGGGAAATCACATCGTCTAAAATTTGGCAATAGAGAGAAGAAAACAAAGCCTGGAGAACTTATCTCGGCAGATGTTTGTGGACCGTTTGACGAATCCTTCAAAAGGTATCGTTATTTTGTAGTCTTCAAGGATCATTTCACCAAATTTAGATATGTGTTTTTCCTTCGCCATAAATCAGAAGTTGCAGAAGCAGTTAAAAATATGCTAGCACATGCGAAAAACTTAGGACATGCCATTAAAGAGCTGTTAAGCGACAATGGTGGCGAGTTTGATAATGAAGATGTTAGGACTATTCTAAGACAAAATGGAGTTCTTCAAAGATTAACTGCCCCCTATACCCCACAGCAAAACGGTGGGATTGAGCGAGAAAACAGAACCTTAGTAGAAATAGCAAGAACTTTGAAGAATTCTAATTCTGAAGTTAATTTTCCCTCATCATTATGGGCTGAATTTATTAGTACATCTGTCTATATTTTAAACAGAACAGGGAAAAGTTCATTATCAAATGTAAGTCCTTACGAATCTTGGATGGGACAAAAACCAAAAATAAGACATGCATATAGTTGGATCCACCTGTTTTGCTCACATACCAGATCAGAGACGTAGAAAAATGGATAAGAAAGCCATAAAGGGCTACCTACTAGGATATGATGGAAATGAACGATATCGCATCTGGATAAAAGAAACCAATACTGTTGTCTACTCACGAGATGTAGTATTTCAAGAAAAACCTCTGAAAAATTGCAAAGATCCAATAGCAATACCTTTGCCTGAACCTAAAATACAGTTACCTGAAGCTGAAAACGAGGGGAAGCAAGATCAAGAAGATTCAGAAGATCAAACAAATTCTGAAAGTGAAAATGAAGATGAAAAAGAATCACTTGCTATGAACTTAAGAAAGCGCAGTGCAATAAAAAGGCCTAAACGTTTTGAAGATTATGTGATGACATCTGAAGTTTTTATGTGTGATGTGTATGAACCACAGTCATACAAAGAAGCCATTAATTGTAAAGAACAGGATTTCTGGAAAAAGGCCATGGATTCTGAAATTAGCTCCTTAAAGGAAAATGACACCTGGACACTAGAAACTCTTCCAAATGAAGCAAAAGCTCTTCCTTGCAAATGGGTCTTTCGAATCAAGAAAAATCCAGATTACACCGTGGATAAGTACAAAGCTAGACTTGTGATTAAAGGCTTCAATCAGAGACAAGGTATTGATTATGATCAGACCTTCAGTCCAGTCACAAAGCTAGGAACTGTGCGTTCACTCATAAGCATTGCAGCTAGTGAGAATATGCATCTTATGCAATTTGATGTTTCGACTGCCTTCTTGTACGGTGATCTAGAGGAAACAATCTATATGAATCAGCCCGAAGGATATAATGATGGTACCAATAAAGTATGCAGACTCAAGAAAAGCTTGTATGGGCTAAAACAAGCTCCTCGATGCTGGCATAAATGTTTCGGAAAATTTCTGACGGACCTTGGGTTTAAGGTCAGTGAAGCAGACCCATGTCTATTCATTCGAGAAGAAAACGATAAGAAGCTACTCATAGCACTCTACGTGGATGATGGACTGATCGCTGCTACTGATGAAGAAGATTCCAGAAATTTTATAGACCAGTTGAAGTTAAAATTTAAAATCACCAGCAAGCCAGCTTCATATTTCTTAGGATTAGAAATACAACGTCTTGAAGATGGAAGTATTAAGATAGGGCAAGAAGCATATGCCACAAAGATCCTTCAGCGGTTTGGCATGAGTGACTGCAGACCAGTTCATACACCCATTTTGAAAGATAAAGTAGTTTACACAGAAGAAGTTAATGAAACGTATATCCCTTACCGTGAAGCTGTGGGAGCATTGATGTATTTGATGATGGGGACAAGACCTGACTTGGCATACTCTATTAGTGTTTTGTCACGTAAATTAGAAAATCCCTCTAAAGAAGACTGGATCAAGGTTAAGCGTGTATTTAGATACATTGCAAACTCCAAGCAAAAATGCATTGTTTATAAATCAGGCTATAAACCAGGAATTTTAGAATGTTTCAGTGATGCTGACTTTGGTGGATGTATTCAAACAGGCAGATCAACCAGTGGAGTAATATGTTTGTATGCAGGTGGAACAATATCTTGGTTGAGCCAACGCCAAGCCATGGTTGCAACATCAACTACAGAAGCTGAGATAGTTGCAGCAAATGAAGCTGCAAAAGAGGTCATTTGGCTGAGCAGACTGATTACTGGTGTTTCTTCCTTGAAACAAGTGCCAACCATCTATGTAGACAATAGTGCTGCAGTCAGACTAGCTCAGAACCCCGAGTTTCATCGCAGGACCAAGCACATAAGTCTGAAACATTTTTTCATACGTGAAAAAGTTCTGGAAGGAAAAATCAATGTGCAGCAGATTTCAACAGAAGTGCAAGTTGCAGATTTGTTGACCAAGCCCTTGCACAAACTAAGACTCTTGATGCTATGTGAAAACATTGGACTAGTATAAACTATACGATTAATTTAGAACTCTAATTTAAAAGTGTGATTTTTTTTCTTTTTAACAAGGGGAAGTGTTGAAGTTATATATGTTATAAAAGAAAAGGAAATCAAGGTACTGTAATTTTTATTTTATATTTTTTGTTTGGCAACATCTAAGAAAGTACTTAAACTTCCACTTTAAGAAGCTCAGTTGAGCATGTTGTTGTTGACTTAGATGTATATAACTTTGCATTAAAAGCATGGCTTAGAAAATGTTTACTAAGTTTCTTCAGTTTTAGCACATATGATTTTAAAATACAATATCTATTTTCTGCGGTTTATTAAAATGAGGATCCGCTAGTTTAATGTTTTGAGGAAGCTGTGAAAATTATGAGGTTCAACTATTTAAATCTAAAGTTCTAGCTCAGAACCTCACGAACACTAATAAGCGAATAATCGCTTAAATGTGTGAACAGAATACGTAAGACTGAAAGAGGGTTTAATAACCCTTTATTTCTAAGTATATTTACAATCAGTTCCGACTTGGAATTTTACATAAAGCCCCCACTCGGGCTTGAACTTAAATACTAATAATTTGAACTAAAATTAGCTTAACTAGTTGGCCCCTAAGTATTAATTAAATCGGCGAAGCCTAGCAAAAGCTCTTCTTAATTATGTCAAAAATAAACAAATAAGCAATTTGAAAAGTTTAGAGGAAATTTGAAACTCGAACATAAATCAAATGAATAGTCCTAAAACTAGCTCCGAGAGGTGTAGTAATGTGAGACAAGAAAAATGCACTAATGATGTACTCGGTCCAAAAAATCGGAAGCAAAAAAGCAATCAAGCATCTGGTAGTCCGTGCAAGCTGGTGACAGAAAGTGCTGTAAAAGAAATATAACACAGACATAGGAATTGGAAGTACGAATCTGTTGGTGATAAGGTACATAAAATGAAAAAAATGCATAAAACAGGGAAAGAAAATAAGTAGGGAAAAAACATATAAACATAAACAAAGGCACAATAATATAAGGAGCATCTAGCCGAATAAGTGGGAATTACTATTTCAAACATATAGAAGCATAATCATATAATAATATATCCTTTATATATATATCCTTTTAATTTTTTTTAATATATTTACGAGGATGAGTATATTAATTGCCACTGGCAAAGATTTCCTCAAAAAGATTGAAAAGTAGAAATAGTTTGTCTATAGCATGTTCAGTAGCTTGGATTTCCGGCATTTTAGCCGCTATTTTCTTAAGTATGTTAGATATAGAATGACCCTTGAACATGTTGTAACATTCTTTGATTAACTTAAAAATTTCCATAAGTGAACCAGAACCAGATACATTATCACTATTGACATTTTTTCCATTGTGTGCAGAATTAGGTAAACTTTTAGTAACAGTATCAGCTGTGACATTTGCATAGGAAATACCAGGAATAACATGAGATAAGTCAGCCAAGTTATTAGAGTTTTTAGATTTAACAGGTACATTTTTGGTATCAGATTTGTTAACATTATCTGCATTTGAGTTAAGTAATTTGGGGAATTTGGAACATTCCCTATAATTGGCCGTGTGGCCTTTTTCATTGCAGTTACAACACTTAACATTGAGAATTCTTTTAGCAATACAGTCAGATGTTTTATGCGGCCCAGCGCATTTAACACAGCGCGGCTTTAGTTTACATGTTTCAGAGTTGTGATGGAAGTGTTGGCAGTTGTGACACTGCACAACACCCCCATTCACCTCATATTCTACAATTTGAACATAAAATAACGAAGTAATTAACATCATAGATTTTTTCAACTCCAAGAACATTTGCGAGTTGAATTTGAAATAAAGGCATTGGTACCTTAGATTTCATTCGGTGCATTTGAGAGACTTTTTTAACAGTAAAGCCTAAATTACATAATTCACTTTCAATATCATCAATAGGACAGTCTATCGGCAAACCTCTAATTACAACTTTGATAGGTTTTTCAAGTTTTTTAGTAATTAGGTAGTGATCAATATTTTTGCTATCCCAATAACTACTGATACCTCTGTGGTCGTATTCGGATTTTGGGAAGAGCTTGAGAAACACTCCAGAAACCTTACCGGGGAAATTCAACTTTGTTTCAGTTTTCAATTTTTTAAGAAGTTCAGAAAACTTAAGATCAAGTTTGGCCATAATGGGTCTAATTCTAGGAGGTACAACCTCGATAACTGGGGGCAGTGTCCATAACATTATGAACATTTTCTTCATTTATCAATTTTTCAAACTTGTTACTAACATTGACTTCGATATTATTTTTAACAAGCTTAGATGGTCTAGCCACATAAAAATTTTCGAGTCCAGCTCGCACATTCGGCTTCCCGCATTTTTAAAGTACCGCCATCCCGCACCGACGCTACCCATTTACAAACATCCATGCCTTCTCCGGGATTCAAACCCGAACCCTTCGGCACGGCAATCAGCGACGCTAACCACTATACCGTTTGGGGGGGGGCACTCTCTCTCCTGAAGTCGGTTAAGTCACGACTTAACTAGTACTCATTGTCATTTGCATCATCTGCGTATCTGAAATTACATTCTGGCAGGAAATTGTAAACTGAAATTAGAATAAGATAGGAATGATACAAAACTTAAAATAACTGTTAATTAACATAATGTAAACCTTACATCTTTCCCCACCAGAATTTAACTACTCGTAAATAAAGGTCTTAAACGACCTTTTTTAAGGATTCAAATTATATGCTAGAAGTCCTTAATATCAAAATTTTAAACTTCTAGAAATTCTTTTTCTTTTCTTTTTTTTAATGACTTTTGTCATTAAATTCCTGATTAGGACCAACTTTATAATAATTTCTAAAATTATACTACAACTAAGGAAAATATAACAGATTTACAATTTGAATTTGATTACAGACATCTACTTCGTCTTTACTTTCAGTCAGACGTCAGTCTTGTCCTTTCAACTAATCTGGAAGGAAAAAGTATTAGTAATGTCTTTCATACAATTTTCATTTTTGTTACCAATACTCTTTGTTGAAATTATTTTGGCCCTCAAACGTTTTCATTCACACGAACTAAATTGTTCTTCCCCCCATGTTCTCCAGAAATTGTTCTGAGTGAGACGAGGTTTTTCTGTTGTGCTATCGCGACGACCAGCTACCACTATCCAATCGCTATGATTTGTTAAAAACTCGACTTTCCAGACCTTAGAAAACTACTTAACCACAAACCTAAACCTAATGTCCTAAAATAGAGCTTAAATTTAAAATTCTTAAGTGAAGCCTGGAGAGCCTAACTTTAAGCACATTCAACCTATACTTTCATACAATTCAACTTTTACATAAAGATATTTGCATTCATGCTTGACCAAAACACATTTGTATTCGTTTAACTTTTACAAAAGTTTAAAAATTAACATTAACATTTCAAATTCAATAGAACATTTTAACACCTAATACTTTAAAATTCATTTTATATCGTTCGTTATAGTTGCTATGCCAAATTCACAATGCTTGGCTACAATGTTTAAATTAACACAATTGATGTCTTTCGACTAAACATATTCAGAAATTAGCTTCTCGGAACTTGAGAATTTCAAAAGAACTTGAGAATTTCAAAAGTACTTGAGAATTTCAAAAGTAAAAAAAAAATTTCGCCAACTTCCGATTTTAAATTCTTTTCTGTTTAACAGATAGTTACAATTACATTCTCGCAAAACTTGCGCATTCAAATTCTCGTTTTGAACAGTATTTAGCAACTTTAAACACATGACATAAATCGAATTTTCCATACAAACTAGAAAACAAGGAAATTTTCACTTATCTTTTTTGGCTTCTATACTCCTGCATCCTCTTGGCGCAAAATTCTTGAAATGTTGACGATGCTAAACTTTGGACCCTGACACGTCTTGGGCGGCTGGTATTCGGCTCCGGGCCTTCTTTTCTTTTAATTCCTCGGTCGTTGAAACGGGAAGCTTTTCTCTGAGGCTGAGGATTTTGGAATTTCAGTTTTCTCTGTCTTGTACCTTGCCGATCTTGCTTCTGGATCTCTGAAGAGTCTCTTGCTCCTTCTTGGTTCCTGGGAATGAATAGATCTCATTTCGTCGGGTTGCTTTCTTTTGATTCTTGCTTCTGGTTGGCATATTCTTCTGGCATCTTCTTGCGGCATCGATTCTGTAGTTTGCATTTTTCGCTTTTGTTTCAAGAGCCTTTTTCGTTGCCTTTTAGGCTCTGACTGTTGTTGAAGGGGAACTTTCATGTCTTTAGTACTCCTCGTTCTGGCGGAGTTTTGCTCTTGTTGAAGGTGCCTTCGTTTCGCTATGGCTTCTTCAGTGTTAGCTGCCCTTCTTTTCGTTGTTGAGGGATCCTTGTTTGGCGATGGTGAAATTACAACTCTTGGTGCTGTTCAGGAGCCTGAAATAATTCTTTTAAGATTGGAAAATCCCTACGACTATAGTAGGGTTTAATTTGGTCGATGTTCGCTATAGATTGTTGTTCGTTTTCTGATTTTAAGTAAACCGTTGAAAATTTTATCTTCTCTATGATAAAAAGGCCCTCAAACCTGAGGTCAAATTTGGCCACCCTATTTTCGGGTGCTGATGACAAGGAATGCTTTTAGTTTTAGGATTTTCTGTCCGGTGGTATATTTTATTTCATGTCGGTTTTTGTTGTAATATAACTGTTGTTTTGACCTTGCCGCATCTGAATTTTTGATGGCATCATTTATAATTTTCTGATGTCATTCAATTTAGACTCTTTCTGTCTTTGTTGAACGAAAAATAGCTTATCCAGAGGAGTTAAAGTTTTCTTCCTGGGAATAGTTCTGCGGGGTTTTTTTAGTAGTATCATGCTTTGCTGTTCTTAGGGCAGCTGCCCCAACGGTCATGATAGTTCTTTACATATCCCCTAATAATTTTAACTATATTTTTATTTACTCGTTTCGCAATTTTTGATTGCGATCTATAAGGTACCATTTTTAGATGGCGTATGCACAGGTGCACAAGTTTTCAAATAAACTACTTACAAAATGTCTACCATTATCTGATATTACTTTTAGTAAAGCCCCATATTTTAAAATATATTTATTTAGAAACGAATCTGCTACTGTTTTTGCTGAAGCCCGTTTAAGGGGAATTATTTCTACCCACTTTGAGAAATGATCCACGATGGTTAACAAGTATCGGTTTTTATAAAGCTTTGTTCTGGGGTAGGCAACAAGCAAATCAATGCCAACCAATTCGTTTGGGAACGTGGATTTTATGCTATTTAAATACCCGGCCAGGTTGTAATTAACGTCGTTAATTAATTGACACAAGTGACATGACCTGACATACGCCGTCACAACTTTGTATAACTGCGGAAAATATATGGCTTCGCGACCCTTTGTCCGCGAAGCCGTATATTTTGTAGGGTTTTCCTCACATCCAAATGGGCTCCTAATTTCGAGTCATGGAACTCCTCTAATATACTTAAGTGTAGACTCGTTGGGACTACCGGCCGCAATTCTTGATTATCGTTGGCAGTTTTCGTATAAAAGAGTAATCTATCTATAATTTCATAATGAGCTGCCCTATTGCGAATAGCCGTCAAGTCTTTCCCGTGATTCAATTTTTTTTGCAGTTAGCATCGTACATTTAATTGTATTTTCGTCTTCGTCGATTTTAATCCGGGACAGGGCGTCTGCAACTACATTTTCTTTCCCCGGCGTGTGTTTTATGATTAAGGAAAATTCTTGCAGTTTTAGTGTCCAACGTATGAGCCCAGGCGAAAGATTTTTTCCGGAGTATAGGCGAGCAACTGCGGCGTGATCTGAATACACAGCTACTGGGTCACTCCCAAAGAACACCGGAAATTTTTGCACCGCTAGTAGAACTGCGAGTGTTTCCCATTCTGTTGCAGTATAATTTCGCTGAGTTTGGTTAAGCGTCTTGCTAAAGAAAGCTATTGGCTTCCCGTTTTGGGAAAGAACTGCGCCAAAATTTAAAAACCGGGGAGTTAATTAAAGCGTGTTTCAGTTCTTCAAACGCCGTGTTCGCCTCCGCTGTCCATGTGAACCTAGTCTTTTTTCGTTAAGCATCAACAAAGGTTCAACTATTTTAGCAAAATCTTTAAGGAATACTCTATAATATGAATACATTCCCAAGAAGGACGATAACTTTTTACCCGTATTTGGCGGTGGATGACTTTTGATCGCTAAAATTTTCGAATTGTCAGTTTCTATACCGTTTTTCGAAATTTTATAGCCGAGGTACCTCAATTCCTTGGCGGCAAACTTGCACTTAGGATTAACTTTAATGCCCGCTTCATGCAATAAAGTGAACACTTCCTCCAAATGTTTAATGTGTTCCTCTAAGGCCTTAGTTCCCAAAAGGGTCCAGGTGGACCCCCAGGGGTCCACGGGACACTCGACGAAGGTCTACGTTGGCGTGACTTTCCTCTAAGGTTTCGCTTGTTACAATAATATCATCGAGATAAATGACAGTACTTTTTCCCCAAAACAGTATCCATAACTTTTTGAAATGTAGTCGGAGCTCCACTTAAGCCAAACGGCATTCTTAAAAAGGCATAAACGCCTGACTTTGTGATAAGCGCTGTTTTTCCTACATCCTCGGGTTTTACTGCAATTTGAAAATAGCGTGACATCAGGTCTAAGGTTGTCATATATTTAGCTGAACGAATTTTTCTTATAATTTCATCTATTATTGGGAGGGAATATGTGGGGTATTTTGTTATGCTATTTAATTTTCGGTAGTCAATGGCGAATCTCCATGCTTTCGGATCTGCGGCTGGCAGTCCATTCTTCTTTCTACATAAAACTACAGGACTAGCATAGGGCTGGTAGTTGGCGTAATTACTTTGTCTTCGGGCATTTTCTTAATGTGGCTCGAAAATGTCTTCCTTCACACGATCATATCGGTATGGCTTCGACCGAACTGGGGGCTCATTACCCGTATCTATGCTATGCGAGACAATCTGGCAGAAGCCAGGTTTGTCATCAAATAAATTAGAAAAGGTTCTTACCAACTGTTGAATTCGTTCTTTTTCTCCTTCTTTCGAGGTGACTTAGATTCACCTCTGGGACTGCAACTTTTTCTTCTTGAATTTTGTCCATCTTGACCTGTAAGGTAGAATCTTTAAAATTAATATTTGCGCTAGCTGCGCGCAAGAAATCAACCCCCAATATGACTGCGGTTAGTAAATGTTTTACCACGAGAAAGTTTATTTTCAGAACTTCGTTCTTTATTTCGACATACAGCCCCACCTTTCCCCAGCAGACGCATTGTTTTCCTTGGGCAGCAGTCACACCTTTACCCGTTGTCTTGAACAGTCTATATCGACAATAATATTTTTAAAAAAAATCCTGCGACAGGAAGCTGCATTGAGCCTCTGTATCTAGTAAGGCGGTCGTCGGGAGGTCGTTTAGAAATATTAGAATTTCTGGCGTAATATTAGAATTTCTGACAAGGCCAAATTTTGTACGTTTACCGTATTCAGCTTGATTTCTGAGGGATTTACCTTCTCACACGATGACGTCACCCTCTTCCTAGTCACCGTGATTAGTTTAAATCCTTTCTTTCGCCCCCTCTGTCCAACTGCTTTTTATTTCGCTGTTCCCTTTGATTGTGACACCTTGAATAGTACATAAATTTCTTCGCACGCGCGCTTTCCGCCGTTCGCCTACTCTGAAATTTGACCGCTAGCTGGAATAAGTTTTCCAATGTTTGCGGTTTTCTAACTTCCAGAAAGTCCTCTGTTCCATAAGAATGGTGAATGTCACCTGGGACCTGGGCCGAAGGCCCTACCCCTATCGAACTGGATTGGAGTTTTTTGAATGCTGGATGACAATAACTTTTAGAGATTAGTAATATATATATAT
>KK115030.1:13225-85550 GCA_000611955.2 Stegodyphus mimosarum | reverse complement strand
ATTGAGAAGTAAGTTAATCAGAAAAATTATTAATTATTATAAAGAGGGATTAATGTATAGTACTTATTAGTAAGTTAACAAAATTTTGTAATTTCAGGTACTTAAGAATATATGCGCGGAACAGAAGGCCAGTAGACATGAAAAATGCTCTCCAACCAGAAAGCAATGCAAACTGATGGGTGACCTAATGAGAAATACATAAATGGCATTATGACAAGTTATGGCTTAACAAGTTAAAGGTAAGTGCGGATCCTTTGGTGAGTATATAGAGATATATTAGAGGATTACAGTAGTGACAAAGAGCAACACATATACAGGTATATACAGCAGACACATATAATTATCTAGGGAATATTGTTATTGAGAATGGCCATTGGTCTTTTGAATATTCTGGGTCGTTGGTATCATAACTGTAGACTGTAATTAAGGGGTTATAGATATTACACTGATTATCATAGAAGTTTCTGGCAAGTTTACAGTACACTGTACGCAGCTGGTCAATTTTTAACTCCTCATGAATACGATTGTACCTAATGTACCAGAGGGCATTAACTATTTGGCGGAGTACACAATTCTGAGCAGTTTGTAACTTCTTTCTCATAGTTTTACATGAATATGCCCAAACAGGGCAGGCGTAACATAGCATGGGATGCAATATGGCTTTGTAAATGAGTAACTTATTGTTGATAGATAAGACACTGTTTCGAGCAATTAAGGGGTAGAGTTTAGCTTTACGAACTCGAAACTTTTGCAAAATAGATGTAATGTGTGGAGTCCAAGTGAGAGAACTACTGAGGATCACCCCGAGGTAAGGGACCTGCTTAGCCCAGGGAGTAGATTCTCCATAGAACTTCAAGTCCTTTTTTAATTTTTTCTCAGTAAACATAATGACCTGGGTTTTGTCTACGTTGACTAGTATTTTACATTTTTGGAGCCAAATCTCAAGCGTGTTTATGTGTTCTTGTAATCGTTGTATTACTGATCCAACAAATGCACACTGTGTTAGGATCGCTGTATAATCTGCATACATTGCTAGTGTCGTGTTGTGTGTAACAGGAATGTCGTTCATACATATATTAAAAAGTGTTGGAGCCAAAAGGGACCCCTGGGGGACCCCAGCAGATATTATCTTTTGTGTAGAGTGTGAACCTGAGATATGAACGACAAAGTGTCTACCTGTCAGGTAGGATTTAATTATGTTTGTGATGTAATCTGGGAAGCCCAGATTGTGCATTTTGTAAGTTAGTGCTTCCAGCCACACACCGTCAAAAGCCTTAGAGATGTCAAGAAAGATTCCACCAGTGATCTTTCGCTGCGTCCGAGCCTATAGGATAGTCTCCACTACCCGGTATAATTGGTTTGTAGTGCCTAGGTTTTTGCGAAATCCAAACTGAGCTGGTATTAGGATGTTACTCTAGTCCAAAAAACTGTTGATGCGAGACAAATTAATAGCTTCCGCAACTTTACTAAGACAGGACAACAGGCTGATGGGACGGTAAGAATCTGGTTTATCGGGTGGTTTACCCGGCTTTAAAATGGGCGTTATGACAGCCAACTTCCAGTGAGAAGGGTAGTGTTGCCATGACGATATAATGTTGATGAGTTTTGAGATTAACATAACTATTTTGGTAGGAAACATCTTGATCATTTTGTTCGTAATCATATCAAAGCCAGGGGTTTTCTTATTTTTAATCCTTTTGATGTATACAAGGACTTCTGACGGTATGACTGCTTTTATATTGTCCTTGCGTGGATTGGAGGGGTAATTGTTCTGAAAATTAGTGACTAAATTTTCTGTTGTTGTATCGTGTATGTTGTGGAGACAAAACTGAGATTCCAGATGCTTAGCTAACAGTTCTGCTTTCTCAGTGTCAGTGTAGTGGATCCTTTGCGAGCCTTTAAGGGGCGGAATGTCATTGTAGCATTTTGTATATCTTTTGATGGCTTTCCACAGTGAGTTATCTTCTGTGGATAACGAACCATGATAGTTGGATCAGTCGAGTTGTGCTTGTAACTTAGTGTGAGATTTGACTTCGTTGCATAGACGATTGAATAAATTCTTGTCCACAGGATTCCTGGTACGTTGAAATTTCCTACGAGCCGCATTCTCTTACGTATTAGCTCAGTGAGTTCTTTTGTGCGGTGTCTTTTAGAGGGACAGATCTCCTTTTTGACACTTTCATAAGCACCTTGAATTTGTAAAGTCCTTAATTAAACCATCAATGTCACACCCTTGTTGTATCGTGGGTAAAGTGTAAGGGATGCTGTTGAGAGCTTTGACGTATCTACTAAAGGCTCTTTTGTCTGTTGTGGTATAACTGCTGATGTCCAGGATCATCCGAACGGGGTTATGATCGGAGGATAACTCATCCAACACAGAATCATCCAGCGGAACGCTGATGTTCCTGAGCAAGAAGAAGTCAAGGATGTCACTAGAATGGGCAGCATACCGTGTTGGTGTTTTTGGAGCTGCTATTCGCAATCCCGCCATAGAGTTAAATTTAGGATAACGGTACCTATGGTGTTTGAATTATAGCAGTTCCATGCGCGGTGTCTAGCGTTAAGATCTCCACCTAAGATAACATGTGATCCAATTGTTAATAAGTTAGTGAGGTCAGCATTGACTTGCCTGGGTTCTTTTCTGTGTGGTATACAAGTGGAGATAAAAGTGTATGTTACATTTGTGTTTGTTGTGAGTGTAATAGCTGAGTCCTCAACGGCTAAAAGCTGTGGTAGGGTGGGCGAATAGTGGGGTATGCAGCGTTTAATAAGAACTGCAGTGCCTCCGCACGGTCTTCCCGGCTGAGATGCTCTATGAGACATGTGGACAGTATAATTTGCAACGTAAACAGGAGTATTGGGGCTAAGCTTGTGCTTTTGTAGGAATACTATATCAGGACTGTACTCATTTACAAAATCCCTAAATTCCTTTAATTTACCATATAAGCCATTTGCGTTCCATGTAACAATATTCTAATATTTACAACATTTAACAATTAATATTATTAGAAGATCCCATGAAAATTTCCTCGAACAGATTAAACAGAATGAATAACTTGTCGATGGGATTTTCTACTCTGTTAAATTCAGGCATTTTAGCCGCAATTAGTTTCATAACATGTGTAAATGAGCAATTTTTAAACATTTCACTAATTTCCTTAAGAAATTTGAAAACATCTGCAAAGGCACTAATGTTTACATTTTCCTTAGAAATTTATAATCATTATTTACATTATTTACAGTCCCCGTCTGGGGAGGCACATGTTTTTGGCTCTTGGCCTGTGTACCAGCGACAACATTGGCATATGACATACCAGGTTTTACCTGGGAAGTAGGAGATACAATTTTGTTTACATTAATATTCGAGGATTTTTTAGAATTAGAAACTGCAGGTTCGAATAATTTAGGAAATCTGCTGCACCCCCTATAGTTGACCGTGTGCCCTGTCTTGCCGCAGTTGCAGCACTTCACTACATCTAATTTTTTGACTTAGCATTGTCCGACCTATGGGGGCCAGCACACATCTAGGTTTTAGTTTACATTGCTCTGAGCTGTGGTGGAAGTGTTGGCAGTTATGACATTGCACAACACCTCCACTCACTTTATACTCAGAAATACTCACATAAAAAGCATGAAGTATTTTAGATCATAGATTTTTGCCGACCCTGGTACATTTTCAAGTTGTGTTTGGAATAACGGCATGTGTGCCCGGGTCTTTAATTTGTGCATTTGCGTAACTTTACTCATCTGAAATATAAGTCCAATTAATTCATCTTTAATTTCTTCCGTTGAGCAATCAAGTGGAAGGCCGCGAATGACAACTTTAATGGATCTATCGAATTTATTAGTAATGAGATAGTGGCCAATTTTTTTCTCATCAAAGTTTCTCATCAAAGGAAATACCTCGATAATCGTCCTCAGTTTTGGGAAAAAATTTTTAAAGAAATCCCCGGACACCCTGCCGGCGAAGTTGAGCTCAGGATTATCATCTTTCATTTTTCTTAAAAAATCCGAATATTTGACGTTCGGTTTTGCCATGATGGGATTAACTTTCTGTGCTACAACTTCAGTAATTTCAACATCTTTATCTTTTGCATTATTTAATACATTTGTTGGAGTTTTTTACTTTTACCTTTACTAGTTTAAGTTTTTAAATTTTAAAGTTCAATAATACATGAAAGTCAAGAATATGAATAACAATTCTAAATTACATGACTATAACAAATACTGCATGGGTGTAAAAATAGTGTGACAGACATGATAAAACAACATTTAGACTGTAAAACCCGTGTGTTCAAATATTACAGTAAATAGTACCAGATGATACTCCAACAGAAGGAATTAACATTTGCGTTGTGTTTAAATTTAATATAATACAATAACCCGTTCAAGTATTCATTAATCTATTGGATCCAGTGTTCTAAGTGAAGACATTACAAGTTAAGTTAAATTAAATATATGATTTATTAAAGGTAAACAGATTTAGTACAAAATATACATTTGGTGGGGGAGGTGTTGTTTAAAATAAAATTAAATTCTTCATACCATTATTCAACAAGAAGCCAAAAATTACTTAACAGCGTTCATTAAGATACATGCTGTCACTTAACAGAGGGCATGGAAGACACTTTCAGCCATATTGAAATCTAGAAAGGAAAGAGAATGAAAATTAGTAAAGCTGAGCAGGTAATGGTAGCCTCAGAGCCTTCCGCCCCTTCTATCGGGGTTTCGTCCTCACTGCGTCGCCCTCCATAGGTGGTTTTCTCTCCTCCATTTCTTCAGACATCTATTCACTGTTCACTTGGACGGCTACTTGGGACGAGCGACTGCTTTCTGGACTCGTGACCAACTTCCGAAAAATTGTCCTTCTCGCCGTCTGCCAAACGTCTCATCCTTCGTAGATCACTGCAAGCCTTTTTCTTCTTTCCGCCAAATACTCGTTTGGCGATCCGAGATGGTACAAAACAAGCCAAGTGCACAGCAACCCAAGGGGAAAGAATGCAACCTGGAAGGTGAAGCAAGGGAGTTGGGATGCTGTATGTTGGCGAATAATCGCCGATCCTCCAAGGTCATCAACCTGTCAGCAGTGTCAGCAGTTGACTCAGTGTCCCATTCTAGCATGGTGAACGCCTGCAAGGAAGCGAATCACCCCGACCCCTCAACCTTGGCGTGGCGTAGCTGCATACAAAAAAAACTGATCCAGCAGGGTGCAGATTTCTCATTTGATGAAAGATATTTCCCAGACCACTGTCTGGTGGGGCGAGCAAGTTTCAAAACAAAGTCATAAATTTTGATTTCCCAAAAGGCAACGTAAAAAGTTTTCGAAAAGAATTAAGGATTTATTTTTTAAAATTCTAAATTAATACAAGACGGAAGAAAATTTCTTCAATTAAAATATGATAATCACATAGAAAAAATTTTTATGTTTTCTACAACACCAAACACGACCACTATAGTCAGAAAATAAAAATTACTTCAATTAAAGTATAATAATCACATAGGAAAAAAATTTGTTTTCTACAACACCAAACACGACCACCATAGTCAGAAAATATGGATCCCAACTTAGTAGAAAAGGGGATACATTAACAAAACTTAATTAAAACTTTAACACCAACTTGTGTAAGCAAAAACTATAAAAGTGGTTTTAAAAATTGATCTTAAGGGTCAACTTAACAAGAGATTAAATATTAAGCAAACAAGTTAAGAATAAGTATTAACTAAACAAAAATTTAAATAGTTAACTAAACTACCTTAAGGAAAAAGAAAAATTAATTACTCAAGCAACTTAAATCAGAGTTAACCAAAACTGCCCCCAAAAAATTTAAATGACAACAATTACTTTTCAACAGGGCAAAGAAATTTAAGATCAACTACAAAATAAAAACAAAGTAATAACCTGATAACAGAATTAAGATAAATCATTACAATTAAGATATTTTAATTCAACAACTGAAGTAGCTAAGTATGTAAAACATAACACATTTATACTATTATCTTTAACAGAGAGATTTTCAAAACGATTACTTATTGGGATATCTACACTGTATTTTACTAACTTAGTCGGGCGGGGCGGTTTTTTTGGCGAAATAAAGCCGTCTACGTCCAGAGCCTCTTTAATGCTGCGTTTAGATTTCCTTTTGGATGGCCGTTTTGGCTTAGCATCCTTATTAGTCAAGACCTCATAACCATTTTCCTTAGAATCAATATCATCAATTATACTGCTACATAACAAATTTTCCCTAGTTACATCTTCAGAAAATAAATTCTTATAATTTACATTAGAGTCACCAAAGGAGGCGCACTTACCTTGAATAAGTTCCAGAAATCCTTTTCCAATCGCAATCTGTGGTTGAAATTCATCCATTAATAATTTCCTAGCTGAGTCCACCCCAACAGCAGCTTGCACATCCGAGCACGATTTTCCAGAAATTCCAAGTTCTTTTTTATCAGTTCCGCGTATTTTAATGCACTCACAAGATCATCATAGGTAAAAGTGTCTTTCTGTAATAACATGCACCAATCTTTATCCAAAACCTTGTTTCCATATCGTAATGTAGCATCGGTAAAACTAACAGGACGCAAGAGTTGGACCCCCGTCCTAGGGCTGCCTTTCGGGGTGAGCTGTCCAAGCTCCTGAGACCCCCTCGCCAACGACGCAGACCCCACAGTCCCGGCCCGGCCCTATGAAAGGCAATGGTTCCCGTATCGAAACTATGAGGGCCATATCCCCGACGACAAGGTCGGTGATCTCCGATCTAGCTCCACACACAGCCAAAGGAACAGACACGACAGTACCAGTACGGTCCCTGCCAAGCCTGAACCAACCTGAGAATAAACTCGGGCTCTAGTCCTGTGAAGCCAACTTATATGCCCCCGTGGTTGAGACTGCCTAAGTACAGATCCTAGTCAGTACTTCCCAGGAATTCTCCTGAGTCAACCCCCGGGGAGAAGGTAAAACTAACAGCAATATGACGCGCAACTTCCTCCAAATCACGAACACAAGGTGGGGTCGAAACCGCACCTTCCATGATTGCTGCGTAAAAAATACGCAAGCTCTGTAAATCACACACACATCCAGCACTAAAAAATCACAAGCACTAGTCGATATAATCCAATTCCAGCATGATGTTAAGCGATGAAATATTACACTTCACTAGCACGTGGAACGCGCTCCAACACATGCGAAATGGCACACCAGCGGAGCGGGAGAAAACACGTCTGGTCACTTCAGCAGCTAACAGGCGAGCCCCTCTAGCCTCCTCTTTGCCTCGCAGTAACCGGATCTTCCAGAAAGTCCTGAATTGATGGAAGCAACCTCGGCAAAATTATTTCTATTATTTCGTTCTCGGGCCTCTTCCCATATAATAATTTGACAATATGAATCTTTCTTAAGATAAAACCTGTTAAGTCTTCCCCCTTAATTTGGTATTTACTAAAAAGTTGAGATTCGAGTCTCGCGCGGTCTTTACTCACTGGGAATGCTTTCACTAGCGAATTTTTAAAATTCTCCCAAGTATAAGTTTCGGATTCTGGATCCCCCAACAGATTTTTACCAATATTCTTGTACCAGTTGAGGGCTTGACCTTTTAAATTCGTCATTGCGATGATTATTCTCTGTGGCTGGTTTACAGGATATAACGTGAAGTCTAAATCCAGCTGTTCCAGAAAGGTCATTACGGATCCTTTACTGTCGAATGTTACTGTTGGCTTCATTGCCGCTCTCATAGTTTGTAAGATGAATCCAAATCCCTCCATCGGATTTGGTTGTGCTTGAGGTAACTGAAAGGTTGGAGGGATCAACGAGAAATTTTCCGTAACCAACGGCATAGTTCGTTAAGAACAATTTTGGGCGTCAGATATGAGGTTCAACTATTTAAATCTAAAGTTCTAGTTCAGAACCCCACAAATACTAATAAGCGAATAATCGCCAATGAATCGCGTATGTTTCTTAACACATTCAAAACGTTCGAGTACAGTCATTTTCAAGAAATAAGTACATTTATGCAACTTGTGGAAATTGTTACTTTTACAACATATACATTTAAAATCTTGACTTTTAACATTCGACACTGAAGCAGTTACCTTTTGGATGGGTTGACCCTTTTTTGCATTAAATACATTAGATGACTTTGACGACTGCAAAATTCTAGCATGTTATTTTAGAAATGTAATAAGCTCAGATAATTTAGGTAGCTCATTTGTTTTTGAATCTCTTTCCCACCAAAGACGAGTGGAAACATCTAATTTTTGTAGCAAAATATATGCCAGAAACGCTTCTGAGAATCCCTCTATTTTTTTATCTAAAATTTCCAGAGACCTTACACTTTCATTCAATGTGTCTACCAAAATAGAAAACGGACTTTCATTTTGTATGGGAGAAACAGACATGAAACGCTTTATTTGAGCAAAGACCTGATCACGTTTGTTGGAGTATCTCTCTTCTAAAAAATCCCAAGCAATGTTATAGTTACTACCATAAATTGTGATTGACTGAATAATTCTAGCTGCTTCGCCATGAATTGCTGTCTAAAGTCATAAAAGCTGTCCTATTTGAAGCGATAACATCAAATAGGACAGCTTTTGTGAATCCGATAATGCATTATTATTATGAATACTTGAAATGAAAAGATCCCGAAAGCTTAGCCAATCTTGAATATTTCCGTTAAAAGATGGCAAGTTTAATTTGGGTAATTTTATACCTTGTGCGTTAGTATTTTCGATCTTTAAATTACTTCCATCTTTAAAGTAAGTTTTGACATTTGTGTTTAACTTTAACCCATAAATTATCAATGTTCTCTTGAACAGTTTGCTGTTCAGTCACATATTTAACAAAATCCTTTTCATCAACCTACTTCAAATAATTTGTTAAAAATATCTGAACATTCATTGTTAAATTTTGCACATTTATTTTCAAAAAGTTGTAGCTAAAATTCAAGTACATTTTTCGAAATCCGAAGCAGATTTTGTTATACTTGATTTTAAAATTCTTTTCTTAATCAACAATGCCTCCATCTTTAATTAATAATACGGAAAGTATATGAACAAAGTCACTTACCTCCGTTTGAGGTAATAATATTAGAAACCGAAATTTGTAATTATAAACACACTACTTATTTGTAAATATCTTGACGAATGCGAAATAGCATGTCACACTGTCTAGGAATTTAATAACACGTCAAATTTTAGCCTTTTCAACAGCACTTATCCACAAGCACTAATCTTCCCACCGGGTCGCTAGGACCACAAATGTATGAGAAATAGAACTTAATTGCACAAATAATCCCGGAATTCACTCCCAAAATTTGAAATGCACTGTATTATCTTTTATTTTACTTCTGTTAACACTTTGACGACAGAACCGCCCCACAAGGCTCTTCATTAAGGTGACCACAACCACCCCAAAACGGCCGAGATTGCGATCATGTTTTCTTCCTTCCCCCTAAGGTATGCAGTAGCAGGTGCAGTTTGCGCAAATGCATTGTATCAATTTACTGCAGAGAGCTTGTCCTAAGAGGTTTAATTGTGTTTTCTTATCTTTATGTTGCACGCGGTGACATTTCGTTGTTGATTCTCTGATTTCAGCTTAAGACCTTCAGAATAGGTTTATAAAGAATGAGGTCGAAAGCTAATAGAATCTTTCTCAGAGCATAGAAAAGATGCTATTCGAAATTTTCCCACCTGTTTCTGAGTTAATGGAGGGGAGGGGAGAGGAAACATTGTTGTGAAACTGGAAAAGTATTTCGGGCGGTTCGGTATTTTAAGGATATAAGTTAGCGAAGGGTTTGAATTCTAAAGAGTTAACAGATATTATACACACATGTATGACAACTTACATATTCGTACTCAGATGAACACTCTTGCCATCCACATACATACACTTCGCCAACCCGAGCTAGCAGCACACAATCAATGGCCGCTAGCTTCTCAAGTTGTTCTTTTCTCGTGGTTGACAGATCAGTCTTGTTAAATCATACTCTTATTAGATCTTGGCCTCACTTCACTTCTGCCTTAACATAGTAAATTTAAAATTGGGATCTTCCTTAAAATGAAGTCCGTTAATTCGTCGAAGTTGGTTTGATACTTGCTAAACAATTCCGATTCGAGCTTCGCACGGTCTTTCACAACAGAGAATGCTTTCAATAGCGATGTTTTAAAATTTTCCCAATTGTACGTTTCCGAACCTGGATCCCTCAACAAACTCTTGCCAATAATTTTATACCAGCTGAGAGCTTGGACTTTTAGGTTCGATGTGACGATGGTAATTTTCTGCAGCTGGTTCACTGGATATAATGTGAAACGTAGATCCACCTACTCCAGCAAGGTCATCATGAAACATTTACCGTCGAACACCGCGGCTGACTTCATGGTAGCTCTCCTCGTTGCCTCGATAAATCCTAATCCCTCCATTTGGTTTGCTTGAGGCTGAGGGAATCGAAAGGTCGTAGGGGTCAAGGTGAAATCTTCACTGCCTAGTGGCATGGTTCGTTACGAACGTATCGTGCGCCAAATGTGGGGTTCCACCCTTTTATTTCACAGTTCAATGTGATGAAAGTTGTACAGGGATAAGTGAATAATCGCTTGTGTGAAGAGAGACGTAAGACTCAAGAAGGGTTAATTACCCTTTATTCCTCAAAATAAGGATTAAGACAGTCGGCTCCCATCTCAGAGCGTACAGCAAAGCCTCCACTTGGGTTTGAACTTAAATTAATAAGAATTAAAAGTTAACTAATGCTTAACTAAAAGATACAGCCGAAACTATCAGGATTCTAAATAGTTGGCCCCTAAATCTCAATTAAGTGGGAGAAGCTATCAAGGGCCTGAAGTAAGGCCGAGCGTAGCAATAGCTTAGAGAGAGACGTAGCCCAAAGGCAAAACGCGAGCTAATCAGAAACTTTGGCTCTGTAACGGAGTCAGTGAAACATCGACTTAAATACTACTCTTACTCATTTGCATTAAACGTGTTTCTGAAAATACATTCTGGTAGGAAATTGGAAGCTGAAGCTAGAAGAGATAGGAAAGGTGCATAAACTAAAAATAACTGTTATAAAATTAGGATAAACCTTACATCAATTTGATAGTTTACAGAGCTCAAAATAATGCTTCTTGAAGAGTTTAGTGCTCTAACTGAACTGGCTGAGTTGGTTGGGTGCTAGTGACCAGGCTTCCGATTTAAGGATAATCCAAGCAGAATTATGCACCTGATCAGTAGGAAATCTACAAACCTCAGCCCGCAGCTGCCATTGCAACAAGCATTTTTGGGTCGTAATCAGATTTATGAAGTCGTAGCTTTAAATATACTTTGCCATCTTTTTGACAAACGTTCGGCAAGTTACAATTACATTTGTTTGTTACAGAACTATTAGAGTCAATATGAATCGCTATTTGCTTATACCAATATGAACATTTTAATTAGCTGGCTTAGTTGCATTAACATTTGCATTAGTTCACTTAACTTCATCCATAGTTATATGCATTGAATGTCGTTCTTTGCAAATTTGTATTACCTTATTAAGATGTGCACTTTGATATTTCAATAAATGGAGTGTACACTCCTCCACTTTCCGCAGATTTTCTAAGGTGGTACCTCACTGTGTTTATGCAAGTAAAGGCAAAATGATCGGGGGATCTCAGTAGATTGTAGGACAACCATGGACGGCGATACATGGAGCAACACGTCTGGCTACAGTGTCAATGAGACTACGGATGGTGTCTTGAGGAATGTCTCTCCATTCACTGTCATTCATTTGCCACAGTTCGTCTTCTGAACGCGGCAATAGCAGGGTTTGGAAATGGCGTCCAATCACATCACAGATGTGTTCGAATGGTGAGAGATCAGGAGAGAACGATGGCCATGGGAGCATCTGTATAGCTTGCAGACTACGTTGTTGATACGAGCATTGTGTGATCGGGCGTCATCCTGTTGATAATAAAGACCATTAGACAGTCTGAAGGTAGGGGGGTGTCCCTGGCAATCGCAGCACATCATCCACGTATCGTTAGGCTGGCATAGAATCATACGAACAAGAGGTCACCTGAAATTGTACGAAATTGTGCCCCAAACCCTGATGCCCCGTTGTTGCGGGGGTGGGACGCTCCACAATTGCTGTCAGATTGGACCTGTCTCCATATCACACCACATTCTTAAGTGGCGACTGTCATTGGAGAAACAGAAGCATGACTCATCTGAGAACACCACCCTGTGCCATTGCGTTGTCCACATTGCTACCATTACAGACGTTGGCGTCTATGATGTGTGGTCAATGGAAGTCTTCTTAACGGACGCCATGAGTGCAAGCCACTAGCCACCAATCGACGCCAAATGATTCTGGTCGCTATGGGAACATGAGGGGGGTTCTTGAGCTTACTGTAGAACGAAGGTATAAGTGGCTTGCGGGTGCCTCGCCGCTTGTCGGCGGATGCGTCGATCCACGTATGTTGACATAAGTCTGGTTGAACCGGCACTCCTCGAACTTGCTACATTTCTAACCATCGTCACCACAGCCGTTGCATTGTGGACGTGTCTAGGTGTGCTTCAGCTGAGATTTGCCGTATGGACCAACCTGCCCTTCTCAGTCGATCACCATGCCCCTTGTAAAATCGTCTGTCTGCTGGAATTGCCTCCGTTGATGATGGCCTGGCACTCTTTGCTATTAAATGCGAAACAGGTTCCTCCGAAAAACGAACAAATTTTCTAAGACGATTTCCCTAGGAGAAAAAACGGTACGAAAGGTGAACATTCTGCAGGTTCCATCCCTTATATCTTCTTGAATGTGTGCCGCAGAGCTGCGCATTTCACATCATTCGCTAACTCTGTGATGTGAGTCTACCTTGAAATTTTCAGGCCTCTCCTTCTTAGTTGCATTTTCAATGCCACATAGTGTATTTTGCTGTTGTTCCCCCCCGAACCCTCGATGACATCGTAGAAGTCTACTTGATTGCTCCAGTTTCTATAATGTAGGCAGAAAGAAGGATTTCTTAAATGCGCAAACATTTATAGTTTTTAAATTCTTGACACAACCAGCAGCGCTTACAGTAATTGTGACAAAAGTTCTCAATAGTGTTGCAATATTTGGAACTTAGTATGGAGATTGTATTTTAGAATAAACTGAAAAAATTTAAAAGGACAGCCCTTCCACTTAACATCAGAAACTGCTCTGCTAGCATAGATTAACTGAAAAAATTCATTTGATATGGGCTAGTGATACGATTCACAAGCAAAAAACCATAAAGCACGAAATACATGAAATTATGACAATTATGTATCACTGAATGAAACGGTATACAAAGTTCATGTGATTTTATATATTAACAGTTTCAGGGAATTATTGCATCAGTGTATGCATGGTAGGATTAGTTATCCCATCGAGCTGCTAAATGGGAAATCTATGGTTTTAATTCAGATATAAGCCCATTGATTTCTGACATTATGGATATGACAAAAAATTTAACTTAACGGTAGCACCCGAACTAATATGTGAGTCAGATTTGGTTGAATAAAGCTAATGGCTTTCCCCAGTCACCCTTTAATACAGATACGGATAATGTAAATAATTACCAAATTCCCCCATGCACACTCCAGTGGCGTAAATAGTTAGCATATTCAAGTGGCAACTGAAAGATCTGTTCCGACAAGGGAATGCTTGAATTCTCCTACTTAACAGTTGAATTATTTATTATCGTATAACTATATTTACTGAAGCAATGTTTTTATGGTTATTCATTTACGTGGCCACCTACATTTTTTAATTAATCTTTACGAAATTTCAAACCAAACATATTCGCTAACCAATAAATAATTGCAAAATTCTACTAAATTTTTCTCTGGCTCTACAAATGAAGAGAAAGACACCATACAAATTCACATATTATTTACGTATATGATTGTCAAATCATATTACAAAGTATGGGAAAATCAGCACTTTTGTAAAAGAGTATAAATGCGCAACCAGCGCCTTATCATTCTAACATATTAAAATATCACATATCTATCTATCTATATATGTATACATGTCTGTATCTAACAATATAAAAGAAAACTGTAATAACAAACAGCATCTCTTTTACAATTTAAAGTTGATAATCTAAGCAGTTGATTCTTGCTTTTTTTTTTTAACTTTGCAGATAAACAACTATTATTTCTTAATACTAATAAATAAAGACCATCTGGAAACTTTCAGATTTTATATTCTGCCCAAAGGGGCGTTTTTTTCATTTACATACATGTTTCGAGAGCATTTGGACTAATGTTCCTTTCAGCCAAAAATATTTGAAAACACCCTATCTTTAGACATTCTAACGGTCGGTGTACTTCTTAATCATAAATCTTGTGATTTTTCTTCCAAACCGCTTCCAGATTCATCTGTCACTGGAGCACTTTCTTGAGAAAATAACAAAATAGATTTTTGAACGGTTTATTTATTCTTTTCATTTCAACTTGAGGCATTTTAGCGCTGGCAAATTTAAAAGAAAGAATAATATAGATTACAGACAAATAAATATATAGATTTTAAAAAATATTCTAAGAATGTAGAAATTAGAAAATAGTTACACAGATATTTAAAACTTCAATACTTATTAATAATTTAATCACTTATTTGTTCATTTGTCAACTATAAAAAATAATTATAATTTTAAAGTACTTTTACTATTATGCAAGCAATGCAAAACAGACAGCAAAATGCAGTGTTGATATTTATGGGTAGACGTTTAAATCAAATCTAAAACCAACGTTTTTACAGCTGTTGTGTATTTATAAACTGAAACTTCACTTTTGGGAGGAGCTGCAAGTCCGTTCAGCTTCCCTCTGAATACAGCCATGTTCTTAAATGATGCAGATACACTGCATTGTTTTATGAGACATTCATTTGTACATTTGAGACAGTGATAATTTTCTTTGCAAATGAGCCTTAAAAATGGTTGATGGATATATCTAGTAGCTGCATCATTCTAAGCATGCTGTATACCCATGTCTACACTGTTATTCCTCAACAAAATTCTAAGGTATTTATTTTTTTAATAACATCATTTGTAAAACAGGTTACGGCTTGTATATACATGCAGCCTGTCCAGTAATTTTTTAAATCAAACTTTAAATGATAATAAAAATAATTTTGCTGCCATTGAATTTAGCCTTAAAATACTATATAATAATATATAAATATGGGTGTTTTTTTTTTGGTAAGATACGAACTGCACGAAATTTAATTGAAAACCCCTCTTCTTATCTAATCAGAAGACACTCTTCTTAGTGCCAACTTCTGCACAACGATCAATAGCAGCCCCACTTTATATACGAAGGCTGAAACAGAACAAAGAAAACCAACCAACTGCGCGATTTTGGATTTTGCTTTTCCTCGCAAGAAGATGGGTGCTACAAAAAGTCATTTATCCTTATTATATATATACATACATGTGGGAAATGTTATGTCATAATAGTCTCCAATCCCCTACTGCGTGACGTATGCATTACGTCAGCAGGTGTGTTTCCCGCCTCCGAGATAGACGAGGAATAGCTGGCGAGCGGAGCAGACGTTGCTCGATCGCTCATATATTATCTCAATAACTGTAAACCTAATGTAATCTATCTTTGTATATACTAATAAATGTGTATTATCAACTATAGTCGTTGCCTTTCCCCACATTTTGGGGGCTCGACCGTACCTTTTGTGGATGCGTTAATCGAACCCTAGACACCAGCAATCATCAACGACGAAAGCTAACAAAGGCAAGACGTGCCTTTATGATGATTAAAGACGTGACGATTATGTTTTATGACGATTGAAGACGTGACGATTATGACGATTATGTCTTATGACGATTGATGTTACATTGACGATTCTTCTGATTTTGGACGTTTTCGATTTTGGATTACATAGAATTGGACAAGAAATATGTTGGATTATAAGGACTGCCCCAGAGTTAGGTAGGCTCATTTTTCCCTGATTCGTTCATAATTTATTAATATTACGATTTTAAACTGTGTTTATGCTGCTTACTTCTTATTCATACATACCCTATTTCATATTCATATTGTCCTATTAACTACCCCGAACCTAAGAGTACGAAAGACGTCCAACGCTTTCTCGGTCTCACGGGATATTTTAGAAAATTCATTCCCTCATATTCTAGCATTGCCAAACCCCTTAGTGATCTCCTTCGTAAGGACACCCCCTTTCAATTTCATGCTGATCAGAAAGCCGCATTTCACAGATTAAAATATTTGCTTTCTCAACAACCAGTTTTAAGTATTTTTAATCAAAACAGTCCTATCGAAATTCATACCGACGCATCCATTGATGGCTTGGGGGCAGTCCTACTACAAAAATCTATGAATGATAACAGCTTTCACCCTGTCTACTACATGTCGAAAAAAACATCAGACAACGAGCGTAAATATACCAGTTATGAACTAGAGGTCCTTGCAATTGTTGAAGCTTTAAAAAAGTTCCGTATTTACGTTCTTGGTTCGCATTTTAAAATTATCACTGACTGCAACGCTTTCGTGCAAACTCTAAATAAAAAGGAACTCAATTCGAGAATAGCCCGATGGGTTTTATATCTCCAAGATTTTGACTACGAAATTGAACACCGTACCGGCTCAAGGATGGCTCACGTGGACGCCCTCAGTCGCAGTCCATGTTGCATGACTATCCAAGACAGTGTCCTTCTCCAATTTCGCAAAGCACAAGAAACCGACGAGCATATTACGGCTATTAAAGCACTTCTTCAAACTACGCCTTCGTATGATAACTTTCTCGTTAAGAACAATCTCCTGTACAAAAACGTCAACGGCATTGACTTACTTGTGGTGCCTGAGGATATGCAGGCAAATGTCATTAAAACTGCTCACGAACGAGGCCACTTCGCCGTAATCCGCACTCAAGAACTTTTAAACAAAGAATATTTTATCCCAAATCTGAAAGAAAAAATCGAGCGCTGTATCCATAACTGCATCCCATGCATCCTCAATAATCGAAAGCGTGGCAAACAAGACGGACTACTGCACCCCATTGATAAAGACGACGCACCCTTGCACACGTACCATATCGACCACCTAGGTCCCCTTGCCACCACATCCAAGAAATACAAACATATTTTGGCAGTTATAGAATCGTTTACTAAATTTGTGTGGCTATATCCGACAAAGTCCACAGACGCAGATGAAGTTATCAGTCGGCTGGAAACTCAAAGATCAGTCTTCGGAAATCCTTCACGGATTATTTCTGATCGAGGCCCTGCATTCAAATCCACTGCATTTGCAAACTACTGTGACACACAGAGAATAAAGCACGTTCTTATTACAGCTGGCCTTCCACGATCGAACGGTCAAGTTGAGCGTTTGAACTCTATTATTATTGCTGTCCTTTCTAAACTCTCCATAACCAACCCTGAACAATGGTACCGCCATGTTCCCGCCGTGCAACAAATTATTAATTCCACTTTTCAACGTAGCATCAATTCCCCTCACTTTGAACTTCTCTTTGGGACTAAAATGAAATCGCAAAACGACATCAACATCGCTGCTCTAATCGACGACGAGATCAAATCTGCATTCATTCAGCAACATGACGATCTCCGTAAGGACGCAAAACAGCAAATCTCTAAAGTGCAAGACAACAATCGCCGTGCTTATAATTTGCGGCGAAAACAAGCCCAAAAATTTCAACTTCATGACCTCGTTGCCATCAAACGAACTCAGTTTGGCCCTGGTCTAAAACTCAAACAGAAATTTCTCGGACCTTATAAAGTCACCAAGCTCAAACAAAATGACACCTATGATGTGGAAAAGTGTGCATTTTTCGAAGGACCATCCAAAACATCCACTTGTGCTGAATATATGAAACCCTGGTCCAACAATATTGAACGTATCACTTGATTTTTATCAAACTCTCATCATTATAGGTCCTCCTGTGTTTGGACAGATGATACCTGAGAACTTTCTAATAATTGTTTTTCCCTCATATCAAATTTTTAATTCATTTTGTGATAACTAATGTTCTTTTTATTTTTTAGTTAACTGCTGTGATGTGTTTAATCTATTTTTTTTGTTTGCTCCATTTGTGTAAGTATCCTCAGCTTTGTATCTACAGATTATTTTTTTTCCTCATACCTATGTTACTATATCATAATATTTTTTTTAAAATTTGATGATATATTATGTTGCTTCAGGCGAGGTCGCCTGTCCGGTCATGATGGCCGAATGTGGGAAATGTTATGTCATAATAGTCTCCAATCCCCTACTGCGTGACGTATGCATTACGTCAGCAGGTGTGTTTCCCGCCTCCGAGATAGACGAGGAATAGCTGGCGAGCGGAGCAGACGTTGCTCGATCGCTCATATATTATCTCAATAACTGTAAACCTAATGTAATCTATCTTTGTATATACTAATAAATGTGTATTATCAACTATAGTCGTTGCCTTTCCCCACATACATATAATAAGTTTTTTTTTATTATGTATATATATAAATCAACCTATCAAATATCGGATTTGCAGCATACCTTAAATCAGTTTTCTTGTCTAAATTTTAACAAATATTCTTAGATAGTATACAATAGTTTTAACTTCCAAATTTACCATTTTAGGTAACTAGTTCTAATTTAATTTAAAAAATTTTCTTGATTAAATCTAAAAATTAGGTTTGTTAAGCGGTTCTAAATTCACATCAATATTATTGTAATAGATGTCCTACTAAGCTTTCCATTTTTAACCATTGAAGCTATTTTAAAGTTATTTAATTTTCTTACAAATTCCATACTTTAATAGTAGAAACGTTTATATATTTATTTATTCTTTTTTCCAATTGCTATAACGTATTTCACGCTTCTCTTCCTTTGACTTTCGAACTCCCTTTATTCATATTTCGGGATTTCAACTTCCTTTTCCTCCACTTTTTTTTCATATATTGTTGTATGGTATTCAAGTTTTCATGTATCTAGAACTTGTATATTGTTGTATTGCGTTTATGCCAACTTATATTTAAATGATAATTTTCATAAACTATTGCATCCTAATTCCAGTTAACGGAAGATGTTTCTAACACCTTGGTACAGATCAATTTTGAATATGCAGCATATTTTCCAATCTAGTTTCAGGTTTAATTATTTGTAAAGACCGCTGAAGCACGTTGTTTCCCGATTTATAATTTTTATAAAATTTTGCGGCAGTATTGGAATTAACAGTAAATACTCCTAATGCTATACATCTAGATTATAAGGATTTAAATTGCCATTTACTTCTTCACTGCTGCTTTTATGTTATATTCCTAATATTTCATAATGGCATACATATTGGATAAGTTTAACTCATTTACCAAACATGTAAATCTATAATTCAGCCTGCTCTTACGTTTACGAATATTGTATCTTCTCTTTTATTAAATATACTTTTCAACATATAGCATCTGATCAGCCTAATTTCCACAGGTCGTACAACCAAGCGATAAAGTCGCTAAACATTGGCAGTTCGACCAGAATTTCAAATCCCAGTGATACTCCAGCTCTTTCGCTGTACATATTTAATATGGAAAACTGTATTGTAAAAACTTCAGTTCACGAAGTAAAAATATTTTTAAAATTTAATCTTTAAAAGTACTTGATACAATAAGTTTTATTTATAGGTATTTTCACCGTTACCTTAGCATATCGCTTTGCAAATCCCATTTATAAGAAAATAGTAAGTAAGGAAATAAACTCAGTTTCAATGATTGATACCTTGGTGCAAATTATAAGAATGTTTTGCTAAAAACACAGATTTTATACGGATATCAATAAATTATGGATTGCAACATGTTTATTCCGAAAATACTAAATACTCAATGGCGTAGCTAGGGTGGGGCAAGGGAGAACATCTGTCCCCGAGTGCAGCATCTAAGGGTACCAAATTGATGTTACGAAATTTTTTTCATTCTTGGTACATGGAAAAGGCGCAAGACCTTGAGTTGTCTTTGGGCGCTGAAAACCCTAGCTACGCCTCTGTCAGTACTATCCTTTAAAATGTTTATTCCAGAATTTTAATACCGAATAATCGTTCGAACGTCACTTAACTACATTAAATTGTATGGTCTAGTTTAGACACTGTGGCTATTATTATCAAAGAAAGATATTAAATCAATAATAGCATTAACAGATGTAATTTATGAGAAAGATAATTCGTATGCTTTACATTTATCTAATTTATAATACTATTATAACATTATTATCTCTAGTACTGTAATTAATGAAATGTGTTTCCAGTGTAAATATGTGTGTTTACTAATACCTTTTATTTTCTCTGCTAGCTCTTACATTTATCACTATTATTCAAATAATTAGCCAGCTTAAGATTCGATATTCCTCATCTAATCTTATTAGATAAAAATTAATCTTAATTACAAATAAAGAATATTTTATAAGAATAATTCGAAGAAAGAGTAAAGTAGTAATAAAGGATAGCTAATAAGAATTAATTATTCTTATTAGATATTCTTTACTTGTTCCTGTGACATATAATCTTATTTCTTCTGTTGACTGCTTTTGGCTTCGAAAAGTAAAACTAGATAGTAACTCCCAGTTTTTGAAAGGGAGGGGTCTTCTTTGGAAAAAACTTCATTCGCGCAGTTGGGCTATACTGCTTTTTTCACTGTGAGAAACATAGGTTTGTCATTTACATTACGTTATTCAGGCATTTGTCACCCATGTGACACAACGTAATTTACATTAATCTTCCATGAATGTTGCAAATACTAGCTCTCGTAGCGATACCATTCAGTACCTTTTAAAGTGAAGGTTTCCTATTTAAATACACATTCCTGATTTTAAAGATCAGTATGCATTTGTTTCCATTTTCAATCCAATACATGCAGCAATATATTTTTACTAAAATTACCAGCCATTGGTTTTTCATAGATAATTTACACATATTACAGTGAGAAAGGAAAGAATTCAGGGGGAAAAATTGAAGATTACTTTCTTTAGAATATCTTCATGGAGACACTAAGGAAAATTAATTTATCTTCATATTATACATGGTAAACCACAGGAAGCATCTCATTTTACTATGTAATAAATCTGGAAGAAAATAGCAATTCTTTACATTTTATTGTAGTCAACTAGTTGCAAAAATGTAACACAAAAAAGATAAGCAATATTATACAAGTACTTAAAATGTGTTAAATAGTCAAGAAAATATGTGAAATTATTATGAAACTTGGGGCAGCTAAATTTAAATGTGGGTGTATCAGCTTGGATAACAATGAACATTCAGGACGGCCAAAAACTGCAATCACTGAAGAAAAAATCACTAAAATCCACCAAATGGTGCTGACGACCATCGAACCAAGCTTAGACAGACAGCAGAGGCTGTTAACATGTCCAAAGAACGTGTTTGCCACATATTGAACCAAGATTTAGATATGGGCAAGCTGGCTGCACATTGGGTGCAGTGTTTGCTCACTTTGGACCGAAAAAGTGGCGGAATGAACATTTGCACCATTCTGTTAGTGCAGTAAATCAGAGTTTTCTTCGACTATTAACCACTGCAGATGAAACCTCATCATTACAGCCCAGAAACAAAAACACAGTCAAAACAGTGGACTGCAAAGGGAGAATCGGCTCCAAAATTGGCAAAAACTCTCCCTTCTGCTGGAAAAGCCATAACAAGAGTTTTCTGGGACAGCCATGGAATTGTCTCACTAGATCATATTGAAAAGGGAAAACCATTATAGAAGCATACTATGCAACGTTACTTGACAAGCTGAAGGCAGAAATTACAGAAAAATGGCCCCATTTGCAAAAGAAAATAAATTTGTTTCACCAAAACAGTTCTCCATCTCACACCTCAGCAGTTGCAATAGCGAAAATCTATGAATTACAATTTGAACTGCTTGCCATATTCACCAGACATGGCACCAAGTGACTTTTTTTTGTTCCCTAAGCTAAAAAACGGCACTTGGAGGACAAAGATTTTCATCAAATGAGCAAACATTATAGAGAAAGATTTCACATATTATTTGGGCAAGTTAAAAGCATGGGAACATTGATATAAGAAATATATAGACTTACAAGGAGACTATAAATATCTTTTTTTTCTTTGTTAGGTCCAAAACCTTTCAGACAGCCTATGTATATGTATATATATTACATCATATGTGCCTAATTGGCAAGTTATAACTTCCCAACCCTGAGAGTTTTCATTCATTTGTCTACAAGCAAAGTAGTTTCTTGATATGGGAATAATTTAACATATTGTTACGGATTTTGTATTTAATTTCCTATTTTTAGTACAATTGTAATTAAAATTGCATTACTTCCATGTGCAATGCAGCACGAGACTTATTTCAAGAGCAAACTATACCGGAAAAGTAAAAATACAAGAGCGTATGCATTTAATATTTAATGAATAGATATTTTGTAATTGTACTGCTTCGCTATCCAGAAAAATCGAACAAATAGATTTTACGAGATGATTAAAGAGTTTATGAAAGATGTATTAAAACATCTCAGCTCAGTTGTTGTTGTTTTAAGCGAACTGTATCAGATGCTTCACGAAAACCAAAGGCTAGATTTCGAAGCTCTGTCCGGCACATTGGAGCTGCGCTTCAGGGAGAAATGTTTCAAAGACTACAGGAGACTTCAATTAAAATCCCATCAACAGAACTCACAGAAAGACTGAGAAGCTCACCACGCCTTTACGGAGTACCTGAGAGAAACAAGGGAAATCCTGTCTCTGCAGTATTTTATCGATGGCATCCGGGATCCTGAAATACAGAAAACCCTGAGAATGGCGGATGTGAAGGATTTAAAAGGTGCTCTGGTGTACACCATGAATTTTGAGGCAGCCCAGCAAGCAACTCTTAGAAATCGTCACCCAATCAGAGCTGTGTAAGTCATGAGGCACTGGATCAACTGATGGCTTGTTTACATGATTTATGAAGATAAGTCAATGCTCTGATATGGAGTAGGAGTGAGGCTTTGAAGTGTTGGAAATGCGATATTGAAGGCCACATACGAAAGAACTGCAAGATACACTTTGGCACGAAATATAAGATAGATGATTTAACCACACAACTCTATGTCTTGAGACAGAATATTAGTGAAAAGAAACCAATTCTAAAGTACTGGGACTGCGCTGTTGAAAGCCACATATGACGGAACTGCAGAACAGTAGTGAAAATAAGACAGACGATTTAAACAGACAGTTAAATGCCATGAGACAGAAAAGGAGTGACAAGAAACCAAAGTGTTGGAACTGCGGAGCTGAAGACCACATTCGAAGGAACTGCGAAACACCCCGGGGTACGGAAAATAAGACCATTTCTGAGCAATGAAACAAATTAATGATATCCCGGAGCAGTTTGAATGATAGCGAAAAACCCGTTTTAAAGAGCTCAAGATTTCTGCAGTGAGTGGCATGCTTAATGGACTATCCATCAATGGAGTTTCTTGCAATATGATCATTGACACAGGAGATAATGTTACCATCATCAGAAAGATTTAGCTCAACGATTGAAAGAAACACTCACTTGGACGCCATCCTGTATTACCCTCCAGACTGCATTCAGCGAGAAAATCAACACAGATGGGAAGTTAAACGTGAACATCGCGCTTGGAAGTGTTGCCTATCATCACATGGCATATGTGGCAGATATTACAGATCCTTGCATACTCAGATTGGACTTTTTAAGGAAACACAATTTTTCCTTGGACTTTAAAGACAACTAACTATTTTCAGCATCAGAAGACATAACTATCCATCATCACAAAGGATCCTCACCTCGAAACATCGACATATTGTCCAAAAGACTCTACTCAGAAAGCTGCCGAAATCATACTAAGGTTGAAGAGAAACCCAAGACTACCAGCAATTCTACGTCCCAGATGCTCATCGGTTGTGACCTTTGTCTGCCTAGTGATCTCTTGTTTGGTCGCCCTAAGGACGCGCCTTCATCGCCCGAGCGAATACATCCAAGGTCTCCAGGCTCGGTTTGAAGAAATGCACAATTTTGCGCGAGAGGGAGATGAAGACCCGATACAACAAAAGAGCTACTGAACATCGATTCAAAGAAGGAGACAAGGTATAGTTGTGAAATTCGACTTGATGGAAAGACTGTCCAAACCTACAGTCACCTTGAGATAGTCCGTACACAGTACTAAACAGGCTGAATAACGTTGTGGTTCGGATCTGTAAGTAACTGAACTCTAAAGCTTAAGTTGTTCATTATGACAGGTTAGCTCTTTACTATGGCCATAGTATGTAGTGTATATAATTGCAAATAGTATAAAACCATGGTTCTTTTTGTGTTTAGTATTTGATAGTATTTGATTTGTTTTAGGTTACTTACTGCAATTATTGTTTATGTTGTTTGTTATAGTAATGCAATGTTTGTTACTGCATTGATGCCTTAGTTGTAAGTTTGGCTTCCTGTGCAGGGATTGTACTGCCCAGGACGTGCAGTCCTTGGGAAGGGGGCAGTGTTACAGATTTTGGATTTAATTTGCTATTTTTAGTAGAATTGTAATTAAAATTGTTATGTTTTCCAGCGCAATGCAACACGAGACTTATTTGAAGAGAAAGCTACGTCGGAAAAGTAAAAATACAAGAGCGCGTGCATTTAATATTTAACAAATAAACATCTTGTAATTGTACTGTTTTGCTATTCAGAAAAATTGAAAAAAATAGATTTAACGAGAATATTCTCGTGCTTGATTAAAAAGCTTATAACAGATGGATTAAAACATCTAAGCTCAGTATCAAGTATTTAAGTGAACTGTATTTTTTACTTAGTGCTGTTATTGATTGTAGCGAATTCGCTGCAAGATCGAATTAACTTTCTCTGTATTTTGAATTTGAGTTCTGTTTATATTCTGGTAGTTTAAAACTACTCTGAGATATTGCGATATTGTATGAATATCTCCAAGGAAATTTCAGCATTTTGCTTCATTTCTAGGAATAGGAATAAATTTATTAATTTTTTATTGACTTGTGCATTCAATCCATTACGAACCCATACGCAGGCAACAATAAAAAAAAATGTTGAACATTTGGAAATGAAATGTCAGATTATAGAATTTAAGCTCAGTGCTTTAGTTAAAAAGGCATGAATTTTATTACAAGGTACAAATGAATAATGTGATCTGGGAGCAGATTATAGCAATAATAAATGAATAATTTAAAGCATGTAAGTATTAATCAACACCACTTCTGAAATTTCTTCAGCATAATACAGATATAAAGTAAGATGCACAAATTTCAAACAGTGGTAATTTGGATACCGTCATTCAATGTATTGCTGTCCTGTACTTGCAGTTTGTTCAAAAAGCTGGGAATAATCAATTTGACAAAGCTCGGCATCTATCAAAATAATTTTAAATTTGGAAATGATAAAAAATGCAGTGAAAAGCCATTTTAATAAAAATTTGAGTAATTGTGAGCCAATTGGTATTACTTTTCAAAATAATAATATATGTATTGTTATATAACATATTTGTTGTAGCATGATATTTTTTCCAGTTTTTATTATGATTATCTAGTCCTATTATATAGATGACACATGCAACATTTATATATTAATATTTTCCCACTATAATAGAATAATCATTTTTAATACTTCAGATTAATACAAAATCTTTAAAGTTACTAAAAATTGTTTTAATAGATGCATCACAAAACACTTTTAGGATATATTCGCCTTCAAATATCAATACATAGCATAGAAAATATTTTACTTAAAAATTCTAAAAATCATATCATAGCACTCCTGTATACAAAAAATATTGTATATAAAATTAAAATTGTTTTGCACGTCTTGACTGAAGACGTTCATCTGTCGCAAATTTGGGTGACATAGGCACTGTAAGTTCCTTAGGGCAAGGTTTAATTTCAAGTGGTTTGTATTGTCTAATGGGATTGGCTTTATGAACAATCTCTTTTCTGAGTTGCATGATCTCTTGGCGTTCCTTTTCTTCTTCCATAGCTTTTTGCTGAAGAAGCCTCCTTTGTTTTTCTTCTTCTTCTTGCTGCTTTATTTCTTTGAGCTGAAGTCTTTGTGATGCTCTCTTTTCTGTCTGGAGCTCAAATTCCTTGATTTCTGTCAAAATAATAATAATAATGATGTAATTTAATTATTAATTAATTAAATTATGTATAATTTAATTAAACTATAATGTACTGTTCAATTATTATTAATGTATTGTTCCTTCATTAATAAATGATACTGAAAAATATATTTTTGATGTATAGTTAATTAAGGTTGATGTTTTATTGTCAGAGCAATTCATAATATAGTCGATTCCGGTTAATCGGACCACACTGGGAAGCGATCGTTTTGGTCCTAATAATCGGCTGGTCCGATTACACAATCATGTCCTATGTTGTAAGACGGGACGTGCTATATGTAGCAAACAGTAAATGTACATGTAAATCATGTACTAAAATGTAATTATGACTTTTCTTTTGCAGTACACACGTAAGGTGAAACACAAGTACAAACAAGAATTACAGTCAAACTTTTTTCATTGAGAAAATTAATTTAGAAACAAATTCTAAGAAACAATCTCTACGATACTCAGGATGCGAAGCACAATAAAAACAACAGTCAACATTTCAAGAACTTATTCAATGTGATCTGACACGTTCTCTTGATGGATTGCACGTGAACGAAATCGCCACAAGCGCAACAATGAGACTGCCTTCATTTCCCTCCTGCATGAAATACTGACGCAAAGTTTCAATTTCCTTACATCCTATATGGTCACTTGTGCCAACTTATTAGCGGCATCCTCATCATCACTTTCTTGGTCTTCCGATGCTGTCGTGTGTTTTGCTGCAACTTGAGCAGCGATTGCAGTGTCGTAATTTTCATTTTCATCATAGCATTGAAGCTCGTTGTCGATGAATAAAAATTCTTCGTAATTTTGTACCTGTTGAAGTTCCACATGTCCGTCATCATTTTCACTTTCAATGTGCATGTCCACATCCATCTTCAAAACCAAGTGCTTAAAGCCACAGTGAGAAAAACAATTCTGAATTGTCTCACTGCTCACTTTTCGTCAGCTGTCGGCCACAAATCTAACGACTTGTAAGATGTTGACCTTTGCACTGACTTTGCTGGCTTTTGATGATGAGGTCAGCAAACTTTCTTCAAGGATGTAAACCAACCTTTCACGATAAAGGGTCTTCAAATTTTTGATGATGCCGATGTCCATTGGCTGGACCAAAGCTGTGGTAGCGAGAAGTAGAAATTCCAGTTGGATGTTCTTCGAGCAACCTAAATGAGGATGTGCTGTACAATTGTCAAGAAGAAGCAGCACTTTTCTCTACTGGGGTTGTAGCTTTCTGTCCCAATCCTTCAGCCATTCTTTAAAAAGTTCAGAGGTCATCCACGCATTTTTGTTTGCATGATACACAACTGGTAAACTGCTCATCCTAAGTCCTTTAAAGCAGCAAGGCTTAGTGCTTTTTCCTATAACCAACAGCTTCCTCTTGCCTGTTCCTGACATGTTTGAGCAGCACAAGACAGTTACGCGATCCATTGCTGTTTTGGAGCCAGAGAGTGCTACATGTTTGTAACTTAACGAGCCATCCTCTGTAGCACGATATTACAGCCCAGATTCATCAGCATTGTAGATGTCATCCTCTGAAAAATTTTCAAGAAGCTAGGGCAATTTTGTTGATTTCCATTCTTCAGCACCTGCACTATCAGCACTTTCTTTCTCGCCATGTGCTTTCTTCAATTTTATGTCATGTCTAGATTTCCATCGAGAAAAACAACCATCCGTAGTTTTAAAGTCATCATGGCCCAGCTTTTTAGTGAGTTCTTCTGCTTTGCGTTTTAACATTGGGCCGCTTACTCGCACAGCTCATCCAGTAACAATGGCAAACCATTAATTAAGGGCCTCAAGCGACGTCTGGATCCTTGCCTTCACGCTTCCATTTTGTGAAAATTCCTCCTAGTCCTTCCCACTGTGCCCATTCTTCTCACAGCTCATTCTCTTGTTTTACCAAGTGCTAAACTGTAGTGTTTGCCAATCCGGCAATTTTCACCAACTGAGGCTGACTAGTGTTTCGTGGTTGTTTGTTGATCTAAACCAGGAAACCAATTTTTTCAGCTAACATCAAGTCCCCTCATGGCATTTTGGCAGGGCAGACAAGACACACGCACAGTTCACTGACTAAAGTGGTCTGAAGAAACCTTGTGTTTCAAGGTCAAGAGAAAGTTAAAATGCTCGCCATTCAAAGCTTTGGCACCAAAATCATCCCAAAAGGGTGGTGAAATGATAGCTTTCTCATGTAAACTTTAATCATGATTGACAGGCGAGAATTCCTTTCAGGTGGAGCCAGACATACTATTGTTCATTTCCTCGAAAATCGGAGACACAGTGGGACTAATAACCTTGCTGGCAGCTCTGTTTTAAGAAAGGTCAAAGAAAATGGTGCGCGTGTTCACCTTCCACTGGTTTTGCTCTTGCTATGCACTTTAAGGAATTCCTGACCTTTGATAAAACATTCTCCTGGGGAGCGCAGCTACAGATCCTCCCCACGGACCACCTGTACGTGGCCAACTTGTGGCTTCTGTTTCTTATTCCCTCTCACATTTTTTGGTCCGATTAAATGGAATTTTGGTCTAAATAAGCGAATAATATTAGGCTTATGTACATAGGATTTGTTTCGGTTCTTTAGGATTCGATCCGAAAAAGCGGCTGGTCCGATTATCCAGTGCTCCAATTAACCGGATTCGACTGTATATGGTGTGTTTCCAAAGTTCTAGTAGTTGAACTCTAGTTCAACTCTGAGAACTAACAGCAGTGCAAAGACAAGTCTTGACATGTTTATGTAGCCATGTTGTGCAACATCATTTAGTCTGATTCAGTTGCCCGACTGATACTTTTTGGAATACTATTTTACAACCATGAAAAATGCAAAGGGTGGATGAATTTCTTTTTGCAGAAAGACAGTATGAAACTTCAGAAACTGTTCAATATTTGCAAGGAGTCTTGTGTTGCCACATTTGAAAAAAACCTAAATGGGACATATGTTTTGAGAGTTTAACCATGCCATAAGAACAGAGAAAGGAGACACTGAAAAGTTCTCCAACAATAGCTTAAAAATTTAGTTTTTCATTGAGATATTATGTGTTATTCAATTAAATGGGAACTATGTTGAAACCTTGCATTTTCACCTTCTGAGCGGCACGAGTTTTTGGATCTGTCATGATGACCTGTATTTAAATAGAATTTATCAGATAAATTTCTATAATTATTTATTTCAATCTCTATTTTCATAAACCTACATTAACCAAGATGACACTTACATTAATAAAGAAAGTAAGAAAGCAAAATATCTTAAATTATGAGCTAATGTATACCAAGTGACAAAAAAAGTGTCTTGACCGGATTAAGCCGGTCATGCCGCTCAGAGGGTTAATACTGATGAAAACTGTCAAAATAAAAATACCTAAATTTCTAAAATTTTGGAAACATCCTATGTACAGTAAAAGCTCGACTATCTAGCATCCAACTAACCAGAAAGTTAAAGTAACCGGAATATTTCAATTTTTTTCCTTTACATGCAAAATTAAGAAAATAAAAAATATGCAACTCCTTTATAAAGCCTCAATAGGATACAATTCAAATCAAACAAAAACTGTCACCAAACAGTCCCAGTGTTCGTACACATTTCTGCACATGGAAATTAAGTACTTTTAAGGGCTTTCAAGGACCATCAATGGAAAAAATTTTAGACCTATCAAGCAAATAGGAACTGAATAAACTAAAGCAATTATCTACATTTGAACTTAACATTTTTAATTTGTAATATTAAAATAAATCTGTAAATAGGATGCATTTATTATTAAATATAATTTAACATAATTAATTTAATTATAAAACAAATGTAAGAATAAAATTAATTTTTTTCAAGCAATTAGTACTAAATTATAAAATTTCTACAAATACTTATATTTTACACTTATAACAGTCCCATATATTTTAAAGACCAGTGGCTGTTTATTTAAATTTTACTAATACAGTATAAAGTCCGAGAAAGAAAGGACTTCAGCGATTCCAGATTTGGGATTTTTCTGGATGTTAGATCACTAGTTTAAAACTAATGAGATGGCACATAGAAATTATAAAATTAAAAATATGAAATTGTGATTTATGAAATAATGAAGCATTTATGATCTAAAAGCTTAATATTTATTTCTTTACTTTATTAAACATTTCGTTCAATGTAAGTTGTTTAAGTTTCTTTTTTGTGCTAATATTTTCTCTTTAACTCTGTAGACAGACATAATTTCCTATTCAGTTACAAAGTTCCATTGTTCAAGTCCTGTAACTCCTGTGTGGAGGATTCCGACTAGCTTGTCAATCAAAATTTTTTCATTTTCAATAACCACTCTGTCGTTATCTTCACTATAGGTAGTGGTATTTTCTGGATCCTGAACCATACTACAGACTTCACCGTCTGTTAATTTATTGATGATTGGGAATTGTCATTGCAATGAAAATCTTCATTTATTGCTGCTTCTCCACATTTCTTTACAAAACTCATTAACTGAAAAATTTCACCTTTGGTTTGTGATATCTGAAAACCTTCACATTCACAGCTATCATATTCATCATCCTCACCATGAAACATGGTAGATGGCTGTAAATTATGGCAAACATTTTTTTAAAGTATCTGGAGACATATTCTTCCATGATCTTGCGATGTTCCCCTAAGCAGATTTTATGCAAAATTTTTCACAAATTCTTGAATAGTCTTGCCATTATTCAAGAAATTTAACATGGTTTTTAAAAATTCTACTTTATATTTGCATTTCAGCATGCATACTATTCTGATATCCATAAGTTGAATGGCACGCACAGAATTTCGAGTAAATAATATGGATACATTATCTTTCAGTAAAAGTTTAACTTCAAAATAATAATCTGGATCAAACCAGAAAGTTAAGGAACAGCACATACTACTATAGTGACTGAAATTCCTTGGGAGTCAGTAAAGTATAATTTTAGCCTTTGTACAGCGTCTGCTATACATTATTGGCCATGTTTCATGAGATTACCGATGACAGACAAGTTGTTCCGCTAAATTTTGTCTTTCTTCTAACACGCACTGAGACAATTAAGCCTAAATTGTATTAGTTTAGTTGTTTTAAGGCTTATCCAAGTTCTGATTAAATAAATTCCCACGTATACTTATCGAGGGCCAGCACTAGATATCTTACTGCCTGATGCACTCTCTGCGGGTCCTGAATTTTGCTACAAAGCACCTCCCTAAGTTCTAAATTTTTTCCACCCCTAAATTTTGGATCGTAGTGCTTTCCCTAATTTCTAAAAAATTTTTCATCCCTTAATTTTGTTCCTTGGTGCTCCTCCAAATTAAAAAAAAAATTTTGCCTTCCCTAAATTCTTCCACCGCTGCGGTCATACGAGCTCTGGGGCCGTTGTGCGTTTATGTGAAAAATAAATCAGTTATTCTTAATTGAAATAGTGCTTAATGTAATCTTTTCGTCTAGAGGTTTCATTAACAAAATTCTACTTTTAGCATATGAAAAGAGATTTTTGTTAAATTTTTCTTTGTCAACGTTTCTTAGCACATTTAACTTAAATCTGTAATCACTGCCAAGCATAATGTCAACATAAAAGGTTACCATACTCTTTGTTATTAAATTACTAATATAAAATAATTGTTTGGTCATTGCTGCATGTATCATTACTCAAGCTGTCACGTGTTGATGAAAGCAAAATATAATAAATAATGATTCACCAGATTGGCGTCAGGGGTATAAAATCCAGGGGGGGGGAATGGCAGCCAACTCTGTAAGAGCAAAAAGCTAGAGGGCTTTTGAGGGAGGGGAGGGAAGGAAGAAAAGAAAAGCGTAAAGTGAATTTTCAAGAGAAAACAGATACACATTTAAATATCCTGAAACAATTACATGGGAAAAATCTACCATGAAAAAAATATGAAAGAAGACAAAATTAATTTTTAAATAATTACAATAGCATTTTTGTTTTTTCTAATAAGTGTTTCAGAAACTGTGCTTTATAGCATTTGTTTACTTTTCAGAATCAAAATATTCCTAAGTTACCAAAATGGAAAGTAAAGTCACTTGAAAATATAGAAATCGCCAAAATGTTGATAAATTGTCAAACTTAGTTGCATAATAAAAGAACTCGTATGCCAAAAATGGAAAAATTGTTTTTGACATAATATTATTTTAAATCTTCATTTGCAAAAAAGAAATTATTTTGAAAATGTTTATGTTTCAATTGAGGCAGGACTTTGTGTCTAAAACTCAAATGTTCACCATTTACATTAAGAGAAGTAAAGAATGCAGACTTTAACCCGTCAAATGCATAGATGTCAATGCATCGGCAAAAAGTATTCCCACAAAATGTTAATTCACACTAAAATGGCAGTCACAAAAAACAGACAGACATATCAGACGTGTAAAATTAAGGACCTTTTGCTGAAATTAGGGACTTTTAAGTACTCTTAAGGACCGCACGAATCCCAAGTCCAATTTAACATCAATACTGGATAATCGTGACATAATGCTTTGGCTTTATGTAAGCCTAATTAATTCTCAATAAATCAGTTTAATTTTTGTAAAAAATGATATAAGTTAACTGCTGTTTACCTGTTTTTCAATCGCATTTTGAAGAAATGATTAAATTTTGGGACTTGGCTTCAGCGTAAGAGAATTCAGTAGAATATTTTGAAATTTATGGGATCCCTACGCCAAGAAAAGTGTGACTAATGTGAAAATAGCTAAACATCGGTTGCATAATATGAAAAATTATAACAATTGATTTAGTTTTTTTTTCTACATGCTATGCATGTAACTTGTGTATGTTGATTAACTAAATAAAGAGCAAGCTGTTCTTTCAAACTTCTGCTGAAATGACTGGCGCATGTTTGACGAGATCACCAGTTTACATGCTCCATGGAATTTCACACTTGAACATGTTAGGCGTTTCTATTTAGAATGCCTTTTTTTTCTTCGAAATCTAAATAATTTAAACATAGTTGTTTGATATTCAGGTTGAAAATAAATAAAATGACTCTTTTTATAATTTTAAATCATAAATTTTTCTTTTTATTTAGTTTTTGTTAAACTGCACATTTTATATGTTCAATTATCCAGAATTTTCATGTATCTGGAACATAGCATTTCCTGAGCTTTCTTGTACATTCAATTCCAATTAAGAGAAGGACTAGTAAATTGAAATAGCAATTTATTTAGAGCAAATCAAGAACAAAACCTAACTCATAAAATGAAAGTTTACCTTTTGTTTATTATGGAAAATATTTCAAGGTCATATGCCTTTTTTAGAGCATAATAAGGAAAAATGACTCACGTTCATGCTACCGTACTCTTACCAGGACCCAAACTTGGGATGAACAACACATGCTTAATAGTTTTATCCACTCAACCATTTATCTGTCCCTTACTTATTTGAATGAATTGAAATGATGCTAGGTCAGAGAAATGTGTAATTCTTGATAATATCTGGTCACTGATAGCACAAACATCAAGTTTCACTCAGCAAGAGTGAGTGTGACCATATTTCAAAAGTCTTGGTAACTATTATGTAGTCAAAATCAGTTTCATATTACTCAGAATATTAATGTGAAACAGACTTAAATATAAATATTTTCCAACAATTTCATTAGAGAAGCAAAATACATATATATATTTTTTAACTTATTGCATTACATCATTTCACGCAGTTACCTAACATTTTGGTTTCTCAAAAATTTTAAAAACTAGCTGCTTGTGTGGCCAATGCCTAAATGGTTATAAATACACTGGTTACCATAAATTAAGGAAAAATCACAAAAATCACTATTACTGAAAAAGTTACACATACAATTTTATGAAAGTTACCCACAATATACAACACATAGTAAGGTATAAAATAACATGAAAAGAAATTACCAGACAATAATGGTAGTATAGAAATTAGCACATGTATAAATTGAACAAATTGAAGGTGTCAGTTTGCTATAGGAAAAGTACCTTCAATACGGAATATGATCGCCTCTAGAAGCAATAAAGCACTACAGCGATGTGTAATGCTTTCAATTATACAGTCCATCAGTTCCATAGGAAGCGAGAGCCATTGCTCTTGCAAAGCAGTTGTAAGCGTTGCATGGGTCTGAGGGAGAGCATTGACAGCAGCTAGATGTCTCCCTAAAGCATCCCAAACGTGCTCGATAAGATTCAAGTCCGGGGATCGAGCTGGCCGCTCCATGCGTGTAACCGTTTCCTGTGGAAGATAATCATCTACGATGCGAGCCCTGTGTGGTGTTGCGTTATCGTCCTGTAACAAGACAGCATTACCTATTGCCCCGGCATATGAGCACACACAAGCATCAAGGATGTCATCTCTATAAACCTGAGCATTCACAGTTCCCCTTGGAAAGACATGGAGGTCTGTGCGTCCACGCAAAGAGATGCCACCGCAAAGACAGACACTGCCTCTTCCGCATGCATCTCTTTCACGGATGTTTGATCGTTGATAACAGATTCCAGGTTCTCTCCATATCAAATAAAGCCTACTGTCGGTTTCTAGACTAAGCTTGGACTCATCCGTAAAAAGGACAGCCCTCCATTGATCAGGCGTCCAGAGGACATGTTGTCGTGCCCACTGCAAACAGTCTCTCCTATGGCATGACGAGAGCAGCACGCAACTAGTGCTAGTCTTCTACGCACAATTGACGTTCACAACAACCTTGCAGCAAGGGAGAATCTAAGAAGAGTCGGAGTACCGGTTCTATTCCTGCGTGCACATAATGTCAAATATCGGTCATCATTGCTCGTTGTAGCAGTTGGCTGTCCTTGGTTGAACCTCCCAAATGCCGAATCTGTGGTTTGAAATTGCCTCCAAAGTCTATGAACCACAGAAGGACTCGCATTTAGCCATCTGATCACTTCTGTTTGACTTTGTCCTGCCTCTAGTCTCCCTATGGCTCTCCATCCTAGATCTGCAGGCAAATGATGCCTGGAGGTCATTGTTACGAATTGGGTATCTCAGATTTCTGATGTCACTATCACAGTGAAATATGTGGGCTTGCTCTGAAACATGGACTTTTATCCTCCTCGCAGATGACGTATTCTGAGTGGAGTGCCACTAATTTGCATATTGCAGTTTTATTCAGCTACTCTTACTTGGCAACATATTCAAATTTTACAAGGTTTGGCTTATGTTTGAGGGAGTTATCGCTATTTTTGTGATTTTTCCTTAATTTATGATAACCAGTGTATATACAAACACACAATTAACATTCTTAATAAATCCTTAAAATCTTAATAAAACCCAAATAGCCATTTATAGCTTTGTCATCTAATTTACCTCTGTTGACATTTGGTACATGTACAAATGCAGCTGATCCAAAAACTTGAATTCTGTTGATTGCCGGCTTGCGTCCAAACCATTCCTCAAATGGAGATTTTCCTGTGGTCTTACTTGGTCTGATTCGATTGAGAACGTAGACAGCTGTAGATGCTGTTTCTGCCCATAGGAACTGTGGTAGGCCTGAATCCTTGATCACAGGGTGCACTGCATTCATTATTGTATGAGTCTCCCTTTGAACCAATCTGTTTTGCTCTGGTGTATATGGCATAATGATTTGCAGCTTGATGCCTGCACCATTAATCAGTTTCACCAATTTATCATTGTCAAACTCACAACCACCGTCTGTGACCATTTCTCTTACATTTATACCATCTTTGTTAGCCCAAACAAGAAACTGCTTTATTTTATCCACAGCTTCATCTTTATGTCTCAGGAATTCTACTTGTAAAAACTTAGAATAATCATCCTTAATCACTAACATGTACTTCTTACCACCTCTTGATAAGACTGGCGATTCGAATATGCCTGCATGTATTACTTCACCAGACTTTTTTTGTTTTGAATCGTTTTGGTTTAAATGTTCGTCGACTTTGTTTACCATAGCACACGGCTCACAAAATAGTCCATTGTCAATGAAATCTATACCATTTTGGCACAGGTACTGCTTCACATACTGTATTCCTTGATGCCCAAGTTGTCGATACCAAAGTGATTGCCATTATGGCAATTTTGGCATCGTCTTTATTGCTGTTTCAGGAAAAGGAGCTGTCATTTCGTTGTCAACCAAGCAGGCTGCAGCAGTAGAACCCCCTTGTCGCTTGACTGGTTTTGCATGTAGTTCAGAGTCCATTTGATGAACATGGGGCCTCTAAAAGTATATTATCTGGGGTCTCTTTGCGAATGAAATTACAAATCATATCGTCTGAATTACCAAAGTTCGAGATTTCTCGCTTCATTGCCTTTGAAGCTGATAACAAATTTTTGCCAATTTCTGGTGCATACAGTACATCAGTGGGCTCAATAGATTTTTGTACGTTTCCAACCATCACGCATATGTCAATGTCCCCATAGCCATATGCTGGTATTGTCTGTTTGTTACTGACTGTGATTTTTGCTTGTTTGTTAAAGTGACGGAACGTCTTGAAATACTCGGCTGAATTTGTAATGCGTGCAGTAGCTCCATTGTCTTTAAGCCACACATTTTGGCCACAATCATCTTCTTGACAAGAATATGCACTGAATATTTGCAAAGAAGGTTTCTGTTTTGCCATTCGTCGTGATTGGCATGTCAGGGAAAACTTGGCAAAATTCACCAATGTGCCCGGGATTATTACAACGAAAACAGATGCCACTGAAACCTTTCACACCATCACCAGTCTTAATAAGTCTGTTCATCATTTTGGCATTATTTGTTGCCAAGGGTTGGGGTTGGCTGACCATCCGAGGTTTTTTTACTATCCTTCTTCCATTTGTCTCCACTATGTTTTGTGCCATAATTAGCATTTGTCACAAATGTTATCGTACTTTTGTCTCCAAGTTCTTGATTTCTTCTTTGCAGCAGCATGTTGATCTGTTCAATTAGTTTTTCAGGTGACTTCCGTCTTCGGCATTGAGTTCCACTGTGGTTTGAACTCAATATATTCGTCATCAGGAAGAATAGATGGGATTCGTGGTGCTAGCAAGTTCTGAAGCAACTTTCTTTCGCCTCTCAACTCTTGTTCACGTTGAAGATCCACCCACAGTGTACGCAAGTGAGCGAGTGATTGCATTACACTTTCGTCTTTTTCGATCCGAAAGGTGAAAAAATGTTGCAGAAGAGTGTCCAGTTTCACACTTGACACCTTCTCAAAATTACTTAACAACTCATTCCATATCGTTAGTGCAGAATTACCATGCATACGGATCAAATTTAGCACATGCAGGGATACATTTGTATGAATGATCACAGCAGCTTTCGCATTCGCCTTTGCAGCTTCATTGTACTTGCGTATTGTCTTTTCATTCGCACTTTCTACCGGTGCTTTTGGCTCGACAAGGGAATTATTGAAGATGCCCGCACAATCGTTGAGCACAAACAAAGAGTTTATTTCGAATTTTCAATCAGTCCAGTTGGATAAACCTTCCAATTTGGTACTTCAAACAAAATTTTTAGCTTTGATAATATGTCGTCATTAACCAGGAAATATGCAGCAAAAAAAAAAAAGCTATCAGTACACTCAGCATCTACCAACACACTGTTCAGGTGGAAGTGTTGAAATCAAAAACGAAAGTAAAAAAATCTGCGATTCAAATATGTCAACATAGCCATCGTTACTTTATTTGCGCAGTTAAACATCGCTAAAACCCATAAACTGTCATAAAATTAATGAAAAGAGTGATGGTTAAATGAATTTCAGACTTTAATAAGCAAAAAGGTAAAGAAACTTTACATAACTTAATATCCATTGTGGTCTGCAATTTGTGAAAACAATATCAGGACATTGGATCTGTATCCAGAAGACCTGGGCAAGATCGGCCAACATCCACAACAATGAGTGAAAATCATTATTTGGCCCTTTCAGCATCCTGCCACAGTACTGCTACAGCTTCACAGCACTCACATGAGTTGTATACTGTCAATGGAACATGGTCTACATTTGTCCGAAGGCTTCATGAGATAAGGCTGTATACGAGAAGACCCGCTGCTCGCATTCCACTCACTACAGCACACAAGACAATGCATTTAGTATGATGCAGACAGCATACGTCATGGACCAAACTTAAATGAAGCACCGTGCTTTTGACAGACAAGTCGAGATTTAGCCTGTATACTGATTCTTGTCACACCTGAGAGAGCATCGAGCATGATACCATGCTTCCCTCATCAAGGGAAAGATCATTGCTGTGGAAGTGCAATGGTTTAGGCAGGCATTACATTGGATGGCTGCACACCCTTGCATGTGTTTGACAAAGCCTCTCTGACTGCTATAAGATACAGAAAGGAGATCTTAAAGATCTATGCTCATCTATTCATGGGTGCAGTTGGTCCTGGATTTCTGCTAATGGACAACAAATATTCATCCACATAGGACTCAGCTGATTGATAATTACCTGGAAAGTGAGGATATTCGCCACATGGATTGGCCACTCAGATCTCCTGACCGTAACCATATATATTAGGTCTGGTATATTCTTGGGAGGAAAATCTCATCTCACCATCCTTCTTCGAAAAGCCTCCCAGAGTTAAAAACTGTCTTGCTGCAGAAATGGGATCAAATGTCACAGGGATTCCTTGAATGAACATTTAACATAACACAGAAAATATTTTACCTCTACACATATAATCCCAACTTTGTTCTTTTATTGTTTGATAATAAGCATTTATAAAAATTTGGAGCTTGCTGTGTTAAATGATTTAATTAAGAGCTAACCATTTTCTGTTTCATTGTTTCTTCAGGAAAACAGATGCTTAAATTTCTTTATGTAATTTCATAAATATACTGGAAACAGTGTGGAGCCACTTTGGGAATTATTCTTAATGTAATTTTTATTAGAATGAAATTAATCATATTTTCACTTCTACTGCAAATAAGAACAATATTTTATTAAGAAACATTTTATTAATTTGGAAAATTTTACATTTGGTTGAATATTAATGTAATGCAACTTAAAATATTATTTAAACTGCAGATGATTTAACATTTATTGAATAGCTTTCCCCCCCTTCTTCTGATACCCACATCTGAAGATTTAATTAAATTCTGTTGCGTCACAATATTAATTTTATAGTAAGCAAAAATCAGCAGAGTAATTGAAACTTACCAATTGGTGCTTGTACAGGTTTCTCTGGTAGAAATGGCTCCTTTTTTAAAACTGTAGCCGGTTGTGCTTTAAACGTTACAATCTCTTCAGTGAATGTAAACTGAAATTTAAACATGAATAAAAAACCGTTTTCATGAATTTAAAAATTATTTGAGATGAATATTTTCATACCTAAATATTATTTAAATGGCACTGTACAAAACATTACCGTTTACTACTGAAGTTGTACTGGAATTTTATGAACTTAATGGTCACAAGTCAAGCATTATTTGCATATAGCTTGCAATATAATCAAAATTATACTTGGATATAGTTCCTGTGTGTATTTTATAACAATCCTTTAAGAAATATAATATCTTTAAACATACTTATATGCGTAAAATCTGGAAAGAAGTAAAAAAGAGAGAACATAATACAGGGTTCGTACACATTTCTGCGCACGGAAATTAAGTACTTTTAAGGACCATTAATGAAAAAAATTAAGGACCTACGAGCAAATGAGAACCGAATAAATTCAATTAAAAATATTATCTACGCCTGAACTTCATTTTTGTAATACTATCCTAAAAACAAAATAGATAAATAAGTATGATGAATTATTATTAAATATGAATTAAGAAAATTATTAATAATTTTGAGAATAAAATAAACTTTACAAAATGTATCAAGCAGCATTAAATATTTTACATTTATAATAGTTCGACACATTTGAAAGAAGATAAGTGACATAATTTGTTTTGCTAACAGTTAGCTTTATGAAATTACATCGGATGGCTGCACACCCTTGCTTTTTCGGTAATGTTTCATTTTTGTTACATACTTACTGAGTCTAGACGTTTAGTAAATAGCAAGTAGATTTTATGGCAAGCGGCATAGATTAAAATGAGAAGTAAGATCATAATCAGCATGATTCATAACAAAAGATCGCCCTGTCACTGCTGCTGCTTGCCTAGAGAGAGACCTGCTGATTAGAAAAAACCTAAAAGGCACGGTTGGCAAGATTTGAAAGTTAGTTGGGCTCTGTCCGTTGCAGTTAGTGTCGCAGCTTCGTGCGAGTCCAATTAGCCACTAAAGCACAACAGGTGATAAGTTGTTTTGTATTGTTTTAAGTCTCACTAGATGCAAAGTATAAGTTTTACATGAATTTTTACATTTTTGTGTTTTACCTTGTGACCACGGTAAGGATTAATGAAAGGCAATAACTCGCTTTAATATGCAGAGATAATTTTTAAGAGTAAGCAGTTAGTTATAAGTAATTAAATTAGGTAGTTAGATAACCTTATGAATTTACATGGCCAATATGAAATTTGATTTATTTTTAAACAATCCTATTAAAATTGCAAAATTTCACAGTTTAAAATACATGTAATTTATGACATTGATTCTTAAACAACATTAGGATAATTACACATTAAAAGCTACAAAACATTTATGTTTTGTAACAACAAAACTCAATAAAATATTTATGCGTCTTTTAAAATTTGAAGCCTTCCAGACATGGCCAATTTAAATGGATTTCCTTCTCTTTAAGCATCTTTTCTAACAATCAGAAAAATGTTAATACGCAAACCAGTATTCTTACTAGTTTCTGCGTGCTTTATCACTAGTTATTATTCTCACTAGTTAACATGGCAACCTCTCTACAATATAGCTACGAGTTTTTACTTGATCTGGTAAAAGTTGACGTTATGATGCTAACAAAATCAATTACAGCTTGTGGTGATGTAGTTAAATAAGGACAGTCAAATTTAAACTAAAAATGTGCTCTATTGGTCAAAGACTATACAATTTAATTTCAATTTAAGCTGGCAATATCATATGAGGAAACAGAAATGGGAAACTATAGTAAAGGCTGAAATCATAAACAACTAGGTAATTTACATAATAATAACTGTCCATATCCTTGAAGAATAATTTTCTTTATGTATTCAGTTTCTTTCAACATATTTCCTTTTCATTTTAGAATTTTTGGATTTAATTAAGGATTTCTGTTATTCTAAATGCATTTAAAATGTATAGAAAAAGCTTCTAATTTTATTTCTTTAGCAATATCAAAATTCGGAAGAAATAAGAACTACATATGATAAGGGCTGGTTATAGAGCTGATGTGGCAGAAGTTAGTGACAAACTGAGCAACAAAATCTAGAAATGTCCTAACTTTTAGAACTTAGAGCAGGCATTGGAAGCAAAATTTAGAAAGGCAGCAGAATTTAGGATCCACAGATCAGGTGGAAAAATGCCCAGCGCCAGTTCTGTATAAAGCATTAAAGCATATTATATGAATCTTTTAAATTTTCAGTTTTCAATTTCTTTATTAATACAAAACGCATTTCTATAATGCCTGTCCATGTGATAAGATTAGAAGCATTTTTGATATTTTCCATGCTTGTGTCCAGTGAAAAGTAGAGAAAATAAAGGGAAGATAAACATGTTAAGAAAAAAATTCTAGTATCAGATGTAAAACATTCAAATATTATATTTTCATTGTTCTTCCAGACGTTCTCCAAAAAGTAAAAAATTCACCTCAAACGTTCTGTAAAATACATCCATTATGTGTTAATACCATGGAGATATCTTCCATTTTGTCACATATTACTGGAATCTTCTAGAATCATGGGTTTAAATCGGGCCTTCAAATCCTTTCCAAGTTGCAGTGTCTAAAACCCAAATTAAAATGATCCTTACCAATTCTGTAATAGCCGAAAGAAAGAAATATTTTGAAAAAAAAAGAGGGGGAAAATGTAAACTTAATTTTATAGAGAAAACTGATGCATATTCTGAGACAATTACATGAGAAAACTCTTACTATGAAAAAATTAAAAATAAGACATTTTTAATTAATTGCATAACTAATTTTGCTTTTAGTAAGAACTGTTTCATAAATTGTGTTTTATAACATTATACCTTGTTTATTTCTCAGATTCAAAATATTGTATAATAAGTTGCTAAATGGAACTGCGAAATACGACAACGAAAAATAAAAATATTTTATTTTAATGTTATTTTTTAAATATAATTTCAATATATTACCATTATTTTAATGAAATTTTTGAATGTTACAATGTATTTAAAAAATCATCGAAAAATTGCCGGATTTCGGAATTAAACATTTTCTAAAATCTGGTCTTAAAATCGCCAAAATGTTGATAAGTCACTAAATTTAGAACCGCTAAATAAAAAAAATTCCCATCTCATTCCACTATTTATATTAAAAATAGGAACAAATTATAACACATGAACCCATTCCAAAGATAACCATATATATCAGTGAATTGTCAAAAATATTCCTCCAAAATGCTAATTCACACTCAAAATGCCAGTCGTAAAAACAGACAGAAATTTCAGATGATTAAAATTAAGAACCTTCTGCCGATTTTGGCCAAAATTAAGGACTTTTAAGGTCCAAAAATCCATTCCAAAAAACCTAAGGACTCTTAAGGACCATACGAACCCTGTAATAGAACTTCAGTTAACCAGGCTTCCATTTGTGTTAACTGAGCTAGCAATCAATTTAAAGAAGTCACTGGGAAATTTGCAAGAACAATAGCAAGGACAAAAATCAGTAACATTCATTAATTTTATCAGTTATTAATTTTTTGGGTTTTCTGATTAGAAATGGGTTCATTTTTTTATTGTAAGTTATTGTAAAAAGTGTGAGGTACATGTATTAAAAAATGAAAATAGAGCATATTAATAACTCATTCGTAGACATGTTTCAAGGGAGAAAAGAATGACGTTTAGGAATGGATAAATGTAGAAAACAGAAAACCATATTTTAAAGTTTAGCATAACTATGATATCATTGGTTGCAGAGATCCACAGAGCAATAAAAGAGTAGCAGTGATGCTGAGGATGGCAGTGAAATGAAAAATGGGGAAAATATCCAACAGAAGCCTTGGTTTATTTTGATTACAATAAAGCTCACAAGAGCTGTCTGCCTAAAGAGACGCATGCCTTTGTAGAAGACTTTTTAATGGAAATTTGCTTTATTACAAATACATTACAAATGGAAAAAACGAAAACTTCCATCCAGCCAACCTGTTTGCTGGGATTTGCACCCAACTGAACTACTAGTATTTAACAGTTTTACTGCTTAGCCATTAATATGCACTGAACCATATGTGCAAAGCACTTTAATATTTAAAGCAATGTCCTTTTGCTTTTGTTATGAATTTTCTGTTGGTGAAAAACTGTACAGCGATGTGATAGTTGATAGTTATAGCATTATCACAAAAAAGTTAATATACTTTAAAAAAAGTCTCAAAGATTTCTGTAAGAAATTCGATAAAATTTCACAGTTTACATATATTTTGATGGAATTTGCTTATTCCAATTTTTTTTAGAAATATTTTTGTAATGTAATAAAATCTTATATATGGATTATTTGTTAACTGAAATGAAACAAGTTCTATTTGTTAATAAAAAGGTTCATTAAAATATTAATAGTAATGCATACATATTTACTTTTAGGTTTCGCTTGTGTCATTACGGCAAAGCCTCAAGGGCTATCTGCCTAAAGGAAGGAATGCCTTCGTGGAGGACCTTTCTAATGGAAACTGGCTCGTATACACATTACACATGGAGAAAGCCACGAAAATGCCCACGCAGCCAGCCATTTGTGGGATTCGAACCTTGGACTGAACTACCAGTGTTCAGCGATTTTACTGCTTGTGGGCCTCTTTGTTTTTAGAATTTCAACTAAACAATTTCAGAGATCTTGTTGAAAGCAAAATTGGCATAATTTCAAATTTAGCCTCTATTAACTGAGTTTTTGATTACCTGAGGTGATATGGCCCCAGTTAACTCAGATCACCAAGATTTTGCTGTATTGTTACTCACATACTGAAATGTTTCAGCATTTGGCTAAACACAATCTTAACTTTAAATAATAGATATAAAAATTTTGAAATTAGTGGCTGAAACATCTTGTAATTTTTCAGAATTATCTAATGAACTTCTAAACTGAAAGATTTATGAAATCCAATAAAATTTAAATCTGAGAAACATGTTTTTAGTATTAAAATTTTAATTCGAGTTTATGATGGAGTTTTATGGAAAAACACGGTTTTTGCTTTGGAAGCAAAAAAGGAGAAATAAAAATGCATTTTTTCAGCCAAGATTATGTTCATTATCTTAAAGATGGGAGAAGAGTTCTGCTGATGTAACACTAGGGATGAAAATTGCTACAAATGATAATTTAAAACTATGCACAAATGACATTCATCTACTAGCATGCAGTCGAATGTACTATATATATATATATGACAGCTATGGGCAAAAGGTTATGCTAAAGAATTTGCTTAGTTATGTCTTAAAAAAAGACTTTCTAAAGAAAATAGCTTATATTTACACTTCTTTCCAACAGACAACAGTAAATTCTACAGTATGCAAAATATTATGCTTTGAAAAGCTTCAGATTTTGAGAGAAGCTAGCCATAGGTATACTGATAAAATTATATTTACTTAAACTTAGCACATTCATGCAAAGTTGCGTTACATCAAAACAAGCCTTAATACGTAATCCAACCCTTTTCCCCCTCCAGTTTTTGACATAAGTTTCGTAATATTTCTTCATTCCTTCAATGAACTGATTCAGCATAGTTAATGGCAGCAGTTTCTACTTCTGCAGAAGGGCACTTTGCACCTTTTGGAGAATGGTTGCAAGGGCTTGGTAGTTAAAAATAGCTTTAAGGGTATCACAAAATTTTTTAAATTGTAATGAGATTATCTCTTTCTGTAACACTTGTTATAGGTAGATAATATGAGAATTACTTTGTCAAATACTGTAAAATATTAAAAAGTGAGTAAGCTTGGCATTTAAGCAGAAATATGAATTATGACAAAATTATAAAAATATCTTTGAAGCAATAAAACATACATTATGTTTTGAAACCCTTTGTTCTGATAAAAACTGAAATGGTTGTGGTGCAGTCGCTGGTTTTTTCAGAACAGCAGGCAGCGCTGATGGTGAAGGGCTTGGCATTGGTTGAGCTCGAAATTCATGAGCCTAAAAAAAAAAATAAATAAATACATAAAAACCATAATGGTATAGCTAAATAAAATATAATTGTTGCACTTAAGAAGCATGCAGTTTTTGAGTGTGTCCAAGATCATCAGAAAACACTCCTGAAATGGCAAAAATGCATTAATTCTAAAGAAATTTATTTCTTCATTTAAAACAGGAAGATCAAGTTAAAAATAATAGTAATTCCTTGGAAAAATTAGTAGCTTTATGACTTATAGCATAATTACAAATGAAATTTAAGCTTGTAAAAATTTTAATATTTTCTATAATCCTCGTCAAAAATAACATTAAACTGTTGAAAAAATACTGCTAACTGTTTTTCAAAGGTCATTTACAGTAGAGCAACGTTAATACATTTTTTACATTTATACGTCGTTTCAATTTGGTTCTAGTTCAATCCTATTTTTTAATACTAAAATATTTTTTATATGTCACACAGCTTCGGTTATACGTCGCTTTTGATTGACTTACTCCATTAGTTTTACATACTGCAGTTGCACCATTCAAGTATTTCTCCCAGAAATGGAGACAGGAAAAGGAAACAAAGGCATGAAACATAGTCTGGTACAGGAGTTGAAAACCAATTCCTGAATAGAGGAAATACTTGGAAAGAAAAATAGGTATGTTCCCCCCTTCTGAACAGCATGTTGTGTTAAATAAACATTAATTGATACAAAACTGAGCAGAATTAATTGATATGAAATAACATGAAAGCGAAAGGCACTCTAGTTAAAAGATAAAATCAACTTAAAAAGAATTTAATGAGAATACAGGTTTCATGAAAGGTGAGTTAGCAAAGAAACTGGATATTCTTGTGATAACAGTAAAAACAGTCAAAAGAAATAGCATTTTGATTGAATGTGTAGGAAGCTTACTTTTCAACTGGGTGGCTGCCTAAATTTAAACTGTGACATCAAATTTCATGTCATAAAATAAATGGTCAGTTGAAGGATTTATTGACCACAACAAATGGATATCAATTGAAAGACATTTTTAATGTTGATGGAACTGCTCTTTTCTTCAAATTCATGCCTGCAAGAACCTTAGTTTTCAAAGATGTTCAGTATCATTGAGATACACAAAGAAATGTTTTCAATATTTTATTTTGCACAAAGGCTGATGTACAAAAAAAGAGAGACTCTTTCAGTTATACGAGAATCAGAAAAAGCAAGGTGCTTCAAACATATTAAACCTCTGCCGTTAAAATATAAGGCAAACAGGAAAGCATGGGTGATTACGGAAATTGTTAAAGAATGGCTCACGAAAATAAACAAAACCACAAAATGTGTTTTCTATGGATCAGTGTACCACCCATTCTCAAATGACAGTTTCTTACAAAATATGAATGTTGTTTTCTTCCAGTCAAATGGCATGAGTATAATACAACCTTTAGATCTGGGTGCCATTAAGAATTTGAAAATGCTCTATAGGCAAAGGTTAACTCAAATAGTCCTTCAAAACATACTACAAAAAATACACATAAAAATTTATACATTCTTGAGCCTATGAACATAGTTTCTATTGCTTGGGTTAAACTAAAACTGCAAACAATTAACAATTACTCTGTTAAAAGGACAATTCAAACCTAATAAGTCAAGTGTTGATGATGAAATAAATGATGATAAAATTGTCATTATGGATGAAGAAAATCGGAAACTACAGGGATTAGATATTACAATAAAGGGATATGTAAACTGTAACACTAATCATAACAACATAAATATGAAAAGGAGCCAAGTTTGGTAGAAACGACATTTAGTGTAGTTGGTGTCACCGAGAAAATAGTGGAGATCTAACGGATAGCAAGTTCTATAGCAGTTCTTTTAATCACAGCTGTATGAATGTACAATGTTCTTCAGTTCGTTTAAAAAAGAATTTATTACTTTCTTTGATATGGATTTCTAACTTGGAGAATTAATTTCTAATTGGAGAAGTCATTTTTTTTAACATAATTTAAAAACGATTAAAACTTGCCAAGTTAGAAATCCGATATTAAAGAAAGTAATAAGTTGCTTTTTAAATGAATTTCTAATTGAAGAAGCCAAACTTTTTTAGTTTTATTGACAATTAAAACTTGTCAAGTTAGAAATCCAAAATCAAAGAAAGTAATAAATTGTTTTTTAAATGAATTGAAGAACATTATACATTCCTACAAGCTATGATTAAAGGAACTGCAATGGAACTTGCCATCCATTAGATCTCAAATCTTTTGTCAGTGACACTGAACATCGTTTCTCCCGAACTTGGCCTCATTTTCACATTTATGTTGTTGTTATGATATCATTAATTTTTGAAATTCATGAGCCTAAAACAGCTGATTTAAGCTAAATTAAAGGTCATGTTCTTATTTAGACACTTAAATGAAAAAGCGTGTAAAAAAATACGTAACCTTCAATTTTTTTCTTGCATTTATACTGCACTGGTTTCCTTTTATTAATTTCTGTATTTTTCTTAATGGTGTAAATGTTGTGTTTACGCTGCACTGGTTCCTTTTTATTAGCAATTTCTATATTTTCCATAACAGTGGAAATGTTAGCGCACATAGCTCATTCAGTACCTGGTATTTTGCGATACCTTTTCTACTTATCGATAAAGTTGCCAAGTCGGGGTGGTATAACATTCCCAGGCAGTTGTGCCCTACTATAGAGCTTTCTTGAGCCTTAATTTGGCTTGGATCTAAATTAATGAAATAAATCCCATGAATGGCCCACCAGCGGACGAGTGGTAAAAGGCGCTGAACACTGGTAGTTCAGTCCGGGCTTCGAGTCCCGCCGAACGGGCTGGCTGCATGGGTGTTTTCATGTTTTTCCCCCATGTGTAACGTGGATACAAGCCAGTTTCCCTTTAAAAGACCTCCACGAGACATCCCTCCCTTTCCGTGTAGTGCCTTAGGGCGGAGCTTGTAATATAAGGAGAAAACAAAAATCCCATGAATAGTTTTATTTTGAGAGAGTGCAACATACGCCTGCTGTTTGTTGAATATTGAAGAACCTCTATCGAGCAGGGCACTGTTAAGACAAAGGCATAGTAATTTGTGGATTGTTATTGCATATGCCAAGCAAATAAGGAACTGTTTTTGGTGAAAATATGCATTATTAATTATCTGAAAATTAATCTTCACTCGTTCTAACTCTTACGTTATGGCTGAATTTAAATTTTTCTTGCTTTGCTATGGTTGTCGACATCTCAAAATATTTTTTCTATTTCTCCAATCGATCCATTTACTTGCCCCTTGCTAACGTCTATGTTTCTACACAGCATTCTGACTATGATGATATTTTTTAAACCTGCAGTTAATTCAGAATCATCCTCATTTTTCTTTAAAGTTTCCCTTGCTTGTTTAGTTAAGTACCACAAGAATCTATTTCATTTATGGCATCTAATCTGATTTCTGACTGTTCCGTACTTAAAAACATGGCATTACTGAACTGGTTACACATATTTTTAGTGGCAAACAAACACACCATATTGTCAGGCATTGCTGAAAAATTATTTATAATGTCAATTAACTGTTCATTTTGTTTTAAGGATTTTAATTTTAGGAGTATTAGGTAAAGCGTTCATATTTTGGCTTGTTATTACACTTAGTCTTATACAATTCAACATTTTGCCAGTTTTCTGCCTCATGTTAACTGCTAATTCATCATATGAAAATAGGTCCTTCCATAAGTTAGGTGCACTAAGCGATCCCAAATATTTTAATACACCCAATGATTTCATGCTTGTGAAAGGCGAAAGTTGTATGATGGGAGGCAGCTGCAGTAGATCGCCAAAAAACACGACATTAATTTTACCAAACTAGCCCTTTTCTACATCTCCGGTGTCATAAATTTCTGTCAATCGAAGATGAACATACATAAGTGTTACATTTGAGATCATGGATACCTCATCAATAATTAAAAGAATTACATTATTTAAATCACGTCTCAAAACTTTGAGAACTTGATCAGATAAAGTGTACCTGGGATAGTTTACATGCTCTACTGGTAACTAATAGTCAGACTGCTCACATTGAAAACAGCAATACCTGTGGGAGCAGCCATTGTAACCAACCTATTCGAATGTTTCCTAACCCAACTTTTTATAGTGTTTAATAAATTACTTTTACCAGGGCACCCTGTTCCATTTATGAATAATCTTAATACTGATATACTTCTAGTTTTATTAATTTTATCGAATATACATTTTTGGTCAACATCGAGGTCTTCCATAATTTTTTCAAGCTCATCGTCTGATACCAACTCTTTTGCATTCCAGAAATCTTCCATTGTATTCTGTGCTTCAACAGGTATGAGTGGGATTTTCTATGCCATCATTTTCATTATCATTGTATTGTTTGTCTTGTTCAATCTCTGCTACTCTTTCTTCAATTATTTCAAAAGCTCTCTCTATATTATTTAAGAATTCTGTTCGTATTTCTCTGTGATTAAATCCATCTGTAATTTTATCTTTTAAAAGGTTGAAAGCTTCTGTATAAATATTAAAACTGAAGATCAGCACAGTTACTTTTCTCTATAGATAAAATATTACTAAGATAGAGAAATAATATATTTCAGGATATTTATTTACATCGTAATTGCGATTTATCAAATAGGTACGCTGTCATTTCCTTATGAATTTATTTGATGACAATTTGTGTATTTCTGTCCCTGAAGAGTGACGTAGTTATGTCAAACCATCGGGCAAAATTATATATATTCAAATTTTTGAAGTTGTCAGAACGCTGGGGGTAATAATTATCATCTCAATATTAAAAAAATATACCCGTAGAAGCCAATTCTAGCTAATCAATCTCTTTTTAAAGTTTTTACTATATGACTGTGATGCATGTTTACATCAAGCCATCTGATTGTGGTTTCTAAGCTGGCGCCATAAAGAAATGAAGAAGAAATCATCACTGAAGAAAGAAGAAGAAACATCGCCGAAGAACCCATTTGACAACTTTTTCTGCTTCCAGTCAGTCTTTCAATTTATTAGTTTATTTATTACTTATTTTCACCTAGTAAATGATACTTTTATTTTTTTTGCCTCAGGATAAGTGTTAGCAGACTTTTTATTTACCATTATTTTTTTCTGTATAGTGCTTTACGGCTTCTTGATAAAACTCAGGATTGTTGGACATTTAATGTTTGACAGCTTCTTGATGAATCTCAGGATTGTTGGCCACATATCGTTTGATGACTTCTTGGTGAACATTGTTTATCATTCTTGAATAAGTTTGATGGTTCTTAGATTCACTTCAGGTTGCTTTTTTCCATACTGGAGATTTGCTTCACTTACTTGTTCATTATGGGTTTTACCCATTTTTTTAGGCCAATCTTGTTTCCACTTTGGCAGACGCCCTTTACGTGACATGTTTGCATCTGGTTGTCTAAACCTGAGATCAGGAATATTCGTGCCATCTACATTGCATCGATCTACTAGTACACAAATACTGTAATGTCCTGACAACAAGCTGCCCCAAAACAGTAACCACTTTATGAGACAGCCCTCTACACCAAATAAAAAATGATGCAGAGCGCCATCTTGATAACTTCGACACATATCGAACACAAATTCCCTGCAGCCCTTAATTCTGAAGTAGCTCCGTAAGTCATTGAATGAAGCATACTCACATGATATTCTTCCATAGAATCATAAGGATCACTGTTCTGGTTACAGGTTTGTACGCTGAAATCATTCCAGTTGCAACAGACATATTCTACTATTGTTGCACGTACGTTACTTGCTTGTTGCAAATTAGTAGAACCACACAATGAAAATGCAATTGATTGAAATAAACAACTTTCATCGGATGGAATTGGAATTATTTTGTGTAAAATGATTGAGTCACTGACCAATAATCCTACTGTATGACTCATAATCACTTGAAACAGACAGATCAACTTTCAAACAAAACCAAAGGTTTAGACTGAGATACTGAAGCTTGCTCATTTCTCTGCCTATTTATAGGTTCACCGAAACACAACACTTGCGTTGTTTAACTCGTTACAATGCCATCCATTGGTAACCATCTGTAAACAATAATTAATAAATTATTGACAATCCCCTTGAGTATTACTTGGTTTAACCTTGACAATAATGTAGTTTTTTTAAGTTTCAGATTTTTAAAGGGATGTAAAAATGTAATCAGTAAGTTTAAACAGCTATTTTTAATTATCTATCAAAAGAAATGTTCAAATTTTATTTCAAAGTATAGATTCATATTTCCTTTTTTTTTTCTTTTCTTTTATTTGCATTTGGCATCTGTTTTGTTACTTAAGTTTGAGTTACTGAAAAGTAACGCTTTTATCATTTGAAAGCTGTTTACATTCTTTTTAAGATATCGCTATAGTCAGGCCTGAACCCACTACCAAAATGAAAAAAGAGATGGTCTTGCACTCTACCTCTGTGCTATTATTTTACCTATTACAAACAGGTTTTTATTCTTCACTTTCGGCAAAGTTAATTAGCATCTGAGTGGTGCGAAACTGGCGATCAGTGCAATGCCATGTGTTGGTGACATTTATGTGCCTAATGCTCTAATTTGATGCCGAAATAAAAGTATCTAAGTCATACAAAAGTGATCTAGGTTTTTGATGAGTGAGTCAATCAATGAGTGATAAAAATGGCACTTTTCAGACCTTAATAATTCTATAAGAGGTAGATTAATGAAATTTGGGATTCTAGGTGTTAAAGGGATATTATTAGACATATACAAATTAGACATATACTATTAGACATACATTTAAGATACCCATGGCTGGTGTTTCGGATTTTTCTTCCAGCTGTTCCGAACTTGGCTGACACACTGCCATGTGTCTAAATGTAATAACAACAGACTTATTCACAATTAAAAAAGACCTAATTGAAATGAAGAAATAATCCAACCTTCCTTTTAAAATGATATCTACTGCATTGGGATCCTCAGATTTCTTTGCGTGTAAAGATGCAAGCGAGAAATCATTTCAAGAACTGAATTTGATTTATAGCTCTTTGTTTTGAGATTCAGAATCAAAAGATAAGTCAGATTACAATTAAAGACTTTTTCTTTTAAAAAAAGGTGAAATTTGCTTTAAAATATTCTTGAGGGGGAAAATGCTACTTGTTCAAGATAATTCAAATAAAGCTATGACTTTATGATATATATGTTTCACATTCGAAATTAAAATTCCATTCATACATCTTCCTCATTTACACATCGTTTGAGAATAGGTCCTTGAAAGACATAAATGGTGCTCCACTATATTTAAATATACAACAAAAATAAATTAATGAAAAATTCTACATTTTGTTTGGCACCTTTTGCCATCTTTCAATAAGCTTCATAGTTTCTTATTCACAAAAAGACATGTCTTTATTGAAATGAACTAGCCTTTTCTGAATTGAATATTTTCTCATACAAGGAGTTTAAAAAAAAAACAAAAAAACCTATGATTTGGTTTGATTGATTACGGCAAAGCACATGAGAGCTATCTGCTTAGGGGGAGGGTTTTCTAAGGCAAACTGGCTTGTATCTATATTACACATGGGAAAAACTACAAAAACCAGCCATGCAAGAGGCCCATTTGCATGGAATTGAACTCAAGATAAACTATCAGTGCTCAGCAACTTTACCACTTGGTTACTGGTATATTTAGAGAGCTAAACAAATCAAAATTTGAGAGTGTAAAGTCAAGAAAGTATGACAGTACATATTATCCAAGCTCAAAGAATTTTTAACGGGTGATCAAATTTTTATGTATTTTCACATTGTCATGATGGAACACAACTCCTTTACAATTACTGAGTTCTGGATGTTTAAGGATGGTAGATTCATTCAAACTGCCTGCTGCCAAAAGTACACACCAAAATAGATTGTTTGATTTCTTGGCAAGAGCTCAAAAATATGATGTCATTACATATCCCAGGTGGTAGTGAATGTTTGAATGATGGTTGCTCAGTTTCTCTGCAATCAATCATGAGTTTATGTGCTTTTATGCATGTATATGAGTGTGACTCAATTAATGACTTTATATTGTCATCATGTTTGGTTAACCTTCCTGACTGAAGAATGTCATTTCAGATCAAAATTATTAGAGCAGAAATCCATGAAACATCATTGGAACTTATATCATTAGATTTGATAGTAAGATTACAAGCTTGTTGTAAAGACTCCAAAACTCAAATAAATTGCACAGTTTTCTGAGAATGAAGCTAGAATTGTCAGCCATCAGATGATATAGCAACAGCTTAGATGCAGTTGTCTTGACACGTCAAAAAATTAATAACTGCCATCTGATACAAAAATGCATCATAAGTTAAAATTTGATAAATACGAGATTTAGAATTGCAGAAAGAAGGGGGGATTTGAGAGAAAGCATAATTACATATTACATCAAAAAGTTTTAACCTTTCTTTCCCTTTCGACTTCTTCTTCAATTTTCCGTTTCTTTCTCAGTTGTCGTTCTTGATCCTTTTGATCAAAGCTAAAAGGTTCCACTTCTGTAAGTTTCTTTTCATATTTTACTGTAAATGGCACAGCGGCAGCAAGCCGAGGATGAGCTTTTCTAAAACTTTGTTTCAAAACTTTGACTGGAGATTCACAGTGCTAAAACAGCAATTGAATAAAATTTAATAACTAATTACAAATATAAATAAAATATTTTTTAAATAATTAATTTAGACTAACATCCTGCTTATGAAATTATAATATTGTGTATCTGTAGTGAGCTAAAACAACTAAGTGAAGAAGCAACTATCAACAATTTATATGGGAAAAAATTTTAGATGTTCCTATGCCTTAAAAAAATTATAACATATTCTTCAATTACGTCAACAGAGGTTTAGTAGTGCAGTTCTTCCAACTGGTGACTAGACTAGAAGAGATAAAGATCATACAAACCCCATATAGTCCAGTGTTATTTGTATCTCAAAGATAAAATAACTTTATTATTTCTTTCTCTGCTTTCTCAAAATTCCAAAACTGAGATTGATACAGTAGGCTAGAGATACAACAAACAATATCCTTAAGCTGACATACTTTTACTTCATGTATGAAGTAAAAGAAGTATTGTAATTGTGAAAAATTTTGGGTATCATATTTTAATGGAAATATGCTATTTGATCATTCCCCAATTCATTCGAATGATTTTTTTTTGGGGGGGGGGACATATGTATGTACAAATAGGATAGAGGACTAGTTTTTCCAAATTGACTTGGCAAATAGATTCAAAAGGAATTTTTTTCTGACGGTTTTACATATATATATATAGTATGTATGTGATGTTTGTATGCATCTCAACATAACACAAAAACAGTTAGGCATAGAGAATTGAAATTTTATATGTGGGCCTGCTATAATGTCTAGTTGTGAACCTTCCTTTTTTATTGCAATTAGCAGTACCAAATGTACACACACACACCCTTACCCAGCCTTTATTTTCAGTGATTGGTTGTAGTTATTTACTTCTAATTACAGAAGTGTTTTAAACGATGAAAATATTTTTTTTGACAATGTCAAATTTATTTATTTTTTTAAAACAAATAACGAAATCTAACTTTTAATGCAATCTCCTTGTTCTGACATTGGGAAAGTTTTATACTCATTACAAATAAATAAAATAAAATTAATTTGATTCCTGTATGACAAAAACTGACAGGGGTATTTAATTTGAAGTTTTTGATGTCATTTTTAACTTGTTTTGAAGGACAGTTAATTAAGTTAGAATAATTCAAGGAAGTAAGTTAAAATGAAGTGCAGGAAAAATGTGTGTAATTTAATAGGGCATTTAAGAAAGTCATGTGGTGTCTAGATCAGTTTTTTTTTATATATATATATAGTTGACTCACAGGCAATCAGAATATCATGAAAAGATTCTTCAAAACTGTGCTCTCTTTCATCACTAAAAATATGCTTTGGAAAAACCGAAAATTTTCATAACATTGTTTAAGGGAAAGGGTACTAATATAGATCTTTCAGACAAGCACAGAACTTCTGCAAAGTAAGAGATACCTATATGCTTCTGAGAAAAACAACTTACTGAATACATAAATAAAATATTCTTTCTAGATGGATTTAAAAGTTAACTTATAGTAATGATTAATACATGCAATTATTTATCTAAAATAAAATTAAATACAAATTCAACCTAACAATTGTACCTCATTATAAATTTCTGGATGCAAGGTGTTATCCTTTACAGATTTAATAACTTAAAATGAAAGTTATAGGTAGCTATTATAAGTCAGAATAAAAGATTTAGCACATTTAAAAATCTATGTATATAAATATATAGTTTTACATTTGTTTGTTAAAAAGGGTGGGTTTTTTTTTATATAAATTCTCGTATTGTAAATATTCGATTTTAATTTGCAGTTTTTTAGAAGATTAATTTTATGCTTAATTTTTGCATATTTTGGTTCACATATTTAGACCAGCAATTGCTTTTATTTAATATTTACCTGAAATAATTTCGTATGTGTGTGTGTTGGAGAATTTCTTTTGCATGCATGAAAATAAGTTGAATTAATTTAATGAAATTGAATATTTCTTTGGATTAAATAGCATTTAAATATGCAAGATGAACGAAACACAATCAGATCTCATGACTGTTGATGGTTTATACAGAAAAGCTAACTCCCGTTGAAAAGTCAGCCTTTTATCATGAAATCAGTAATAATTATTTACTAAGTATCAGGTTTTAACGCCACCACAAATATCATCTGCACAAACAATTCATGTTGCTGATCTTAACATTTTGTCAAACGATTTTTGGCATTTGAAAGAAAGAGACCTGCTTTAGAACACTGTGTTGTGAAATTTGTAAAAATACACAGTTATCATTAAGTACAAGGTGTCTGAAATGGAACAATCACACTACCAGATTGAAACCATCGTTTGCTTCCAGTTCTGTTGTAAAATGTCAGCTACAGAATGTCACCAAATCATGTGTACAGCTTTAGGTACTAATGTTTTTATCATATGACACTGGAGATTTGGTACTGAAAGTTAAAAAACAAGGACTATGACATTTAAGAAGTACAGTGCTCTGGTCGACCTACTGATGTTGATGAGGCCTGCCTGTGAGAACTTATAGAAGATCAGTATGCAACCACTCTAGAGCTTGCTAAGGAGTAAGGAAATAGATTTTAGTTGCATGCCCATTAGTTAGGCTGTGTATGCCATAAACTTGATATATAAGTTCAATCGCAATCATGTCGCATGAGCTGACTCAAGCAGACAAGGACAGACATGCTCGGGCCTGCACTAATCTGCTTGATTATCAAGGCAAAGACAAAATTCAGGACTGGATAATCACTTGTGATGAAAAGTGGATTTACTTCAACAACACGAGCTGTTTGACAAACTATTATTAAGCTCAGTAACGTAAACTGTTTGTGCAGACGATATTTGCGGTGGAGTTAAAACCCGATACTTAGTAAATAATTATTACTGATTTCACGGAAAAAGGCTGACTTTTCAACAACACAAGCTGAAAAGGGGGTTGGTCTACGCCCGGTGAGCCCGTCGGCACAGTCGCAAAGCGCAATTTGACTAACGAAATATCATGTTTTAGGACTGCCATGATATTATCCACAAAGAGTATCTGGAAAAATGTAAAATCCTCGATAGTAGGGTGTACAGTGAGATGCTAGTCTGTGTTGATGCTGTTACCAAGAAAAAACATCAAACTGAGTTACGGCACAAAAAGGTAATGTTCCATCAAGATAATGAGAGACCACATGTGTCTACATTCATGGCTGGACTCTACGGACTCAAATGGGTTTTTTTACCACACCCATGATACAGCTCCTTCGGACTTCCACATTTTTTTACAAGTGCATCTAAAATTTTGCTGGTGCTATCTTCCATTCTGCACAGGATGTCCGAAATGAGGTTGATCTGTTTTTGGACTTGCAGCCACTAAGTTTTTGGGCCAAAGGTTTTGAAAAACTACCAAAACGTTGGCAGAAAATCATAGATTTGGGTGGTGATTACTACTCACACTGGTACTTTTTTTTTTTTTTTTTTCTTTTCTAATTTTATTAAAAACTTTTTTTGGTAGAAAACTTTTGTTACAACCAGATATTATTTGATAGTGTTTCTTCTAGGATTAATTGATTGCATTTATAAGTTATTTTTATGAATTACAATATTTTGAATTCTACATTTTCATAGAGGTAATTATTGTCTATTAATAATCTGTATATATGTGTGTGTGTTGAAAAGATGTAGCAATGTCAATGCTGCATCTTTTTCTCTTCAGTATGGGTATACTGACTGTGTAGCCATACTGAAGAGCAAGAGTTTTGTTTGTGTGGCATTTCATTCATTGTAATAAAAACAAATTTAGAGGTACTGATGTAGGAACATCGAGACATACAAATATTGATGGTGTAGAATGTGAATCCATATTGAAGAGGAAACTTGAGTTAACTAGGATTAAATGTTCAATTTTATTTCAATTGACATTTGCAACCACAATTTGCTAGGCACTCTAATCGTGCCTAATCTACAACATATACATTTTTGATATTGTTGCAATAGGAAGACAACAGAGCAAATTAGCGTCTTAGAAGGAAGAGAAGCAAAAGCTAAAGTGTATAATCATCCTGTATGGAGGCTGATCAAGACAAGTTTTTGGTTTAGGTTGCTTATTACGAGAAAAGTTTCAGTCCTCAGAATTTTGAGTTTAGGTTATTAATTAGCTACATCCTCAGTATTATGCAAACCATGTGATATAGATTGATCTAGAAATGTCACAGTCCAGACAAGTGATTACAATTTTTAGAAAGACTACAGAGAGGAAATACTCAAAGTAAAAAATGAGGAATTAAGAGGCTACTGCTAAATTAAATTATAAAAATTTATTTTCATATATATATATATATATTTTATCTTACACACACTGAAAAATGTGGAAGATATAATTCACAAACAGAAAAACACAAGCAAGATCTTTAAAATTCTATATAGTAAAGTTAAAATGTAAGTTTACTGTTTTACAACAAATAATTTCCCCCAGGGAAGTATCTTAAAATATTTTTGCATGTAACATTTAAAAGCAATAACTTCACATTTTCAAACTGGATAAAATTACGTACAGATTAGCATTATCAATATCATAAAATTAAACAGACTACATATTGTAATTACATTATAAATGGTCAAACAGTTAAATTCATGAAATACAAATATTTATTATTGGATTTAGTTTTTAAAAGCTCGGAAAGTGGTAGCATTAGGTTCCCTGCATCCAATGTGCAATGTATACAGAAAACTTGTTTCTCTTAGAAAGCTTCCATAAAGACATTCTTCCCGTCAGACAAGTAGTGCATAAAAGTAATATCTAGCTTAACCAAAGAAGCTTAAACAACATGAAAAGTTTTACATACAAAGGCTGTTCACATACTTTTTAAATGATTTTCATTATATTTACAGATATATATTACCTAAAATTTTTTACCTGTTTTACCTACCTACCAAAAGCAATACAAAGTGGAAAAGGAATTTCCATAAATATAAATTCAAATAAAGCTAAACTTTAAATAATGTAATCATGCAAATTTGATGTGTTTTAATAACGAATTTGGCAATAATTTAGGCTTAGTGACAACCTGTTTAGTAAAATTTTAATTCAAAAGACAGGCCAAAGTTATATAAATGTTTAATGTGTCACATCTAAAAATAAAAGTTTGAAATTATCTGAAATAATTATAGATACATAGTACACACTTTTCAGACAGAAGGCAAAAGCTTACCAGCTTGGCATCAGACTTCCATTTTTCTGCTCTTTCTTTTAATGCAAATGCAGGAGACTTTGGCTGTGTTTTGGGGACTGCTTCTTTAGTTTTCAAGCCCTATGTGGTGTCATACAGAATAGGAAGATCAAAACAATAAATAAGGGAGTAATAGTTTATAATTTTAATGAAAACATTTAGTAGTAATTTAAAAGCAAATGTTAGTATTAAAAGAATACATTAACTGGGTTCAAAATTATTTTACAATACTTGGAAGGAACAAATGCAACAATTCACAAACATGGGCTTTAAACTAACAAACAAGGGCATACAGTTTTTACTAGTGTGAAACCCATTTATGACCGACTATGAAATCTAAAAATTCCAAGAATCTGAATATATTACACATCTTTCATTCCAGTAATTAGGTAATCGAGGAACCCATTACTGTGAAGGAACACAAGTAATTCAGCTTCATGTTTAATAAACATGGCTTTTGCCTACTTCAATGACCATATTTAGATTTTCTTTTTTAAACTGTTCCTCCAATGATCCAGCAATGGATCTCACACATATAATTATTCTATTCTACTGTGGTGCAATTAAAGATATCAAATTGTTTTTCATATCAGTTTGTATTTTTTAATCAGGTTATTCAGCTAGCAGTTTTTCATCTCAGTGATATTGGTAAATGGCAATGCATTTATCATTTTTGTCTAGCTAACAGACAGATGCAAACATAAAACAATGGAACTATGAGTTATAATTTTTTTGCATTCTTTCAGCGGGATAGATGCAAAAACAAAATAAAAGCAGGAAACAGGAAAGTAAGGAAAATATTACACATTATAAGTAAGTAGCAATTCTTGTTATTTACACAAACACCCATCAACACATCATAATATATTGATATCTTTTGGCAATATATATATTGTTACGAAAAATTCGGCGGTTGCGCCTGTATGTAAGCTTTCCGGCATAGCACTAGGGTTGCCATAAAATAGTGTACGGTAGGGTTGCCAGATTGGCGACTTTATCGCCCATTTGGCGACCAAATTGGCGATATCCCATGGACCAATCGGGAAGCTTCTAGAATAACTTCCTGTCGAGATATTTCTCGAAACCTGTGGAACCTAAGGAAAAGCTATATAAACCCTTGCGTTTCTGAGAGCCGGCAGTGTGATTAGTTGCGAGGAGTGTGATTAGTTGTGAGAATTGTGAGAATAGCTGCTTACTGTGAGTGCTAAGCTACGCGAGAGTTTTGTGAACGGAAAGCGATCGAGATAGTGCTTTGCCGTGAAGCTACCTTTACAGTATAGCTTGACAGTGTATTGGTGATTGTTCCACGGTGTTTATTATAAGTTTAGTGTTGCCGTGAAGCTACCTTTACAGTTACAGCCTGAAGCTGTGTTGCTGATTGTTTCAGCGTATTTATTGTAGATTTTCGACGCTTTTAAAGGTAATTTTGGAACTGTGCTGTAAATAGTGATTCTTGTAAATAAATTGTGCTTTTTATTGTTCTGCATCGTGTTTTCATCGGATACTCTCAAATCCACGAACCCGTAAAACGCAACAACTGGTGTCAGAAGTGGGATTTGAGAGTGAATGCCAGTCACCCGTCTACAGGAGAAAGCAATGGCGGAGGAAATGAATGCTTTGATGGACATGTTAGCAGCTCTGAAAGCCGACATGTTAGCAGCTCTGAAAGCCGGACAAGAAAAGATGAAAGCCAGACAAGAAGAGATGAAACAAGACATGAAAGCCGGACAAGAAAAGATGAACGCCAGATATGAAGAGATGAAACAAGAGATAAAAGCTGGCTATGAAGAGATGATAGCCGAGATGAAGGCCGAGCGCGAAAAGAGGAAAGTCGGCCGAGAAAAGGTACGAGAGCAACTCCAACAGATGAAAGAGGAGCTTGCAGAAGAAACTGGAGCCATAAAAGAAGATGCGGAAATCAAAGTGGCATCTGAAGAGTCAGAGGATGAAGAAACGGAGGAAGTAGCTGGTGGAGTGTTTGAGAAAGATCCAGAAATCATGGATGAAACATCTGACGTGATTAAAGAAAGAGAACGAAAACATAAAGAAATAAAAGACGAGAACGAAGGTTTTGATTCTCACGTGCCTGAAGTAGAGACAGAAGAAATTGAAAATGTGGCTGTCAAGATCATAGAAACTGATAATGAAGTTACGAAGTCGCAGTTAGCAAGCATTGAACGATCTGATCAGATGTGTTCACATGTTCACATCACATGTTCATGTGATGCTGAGATGGAAGAAGCTGATGTACAACTTACGCGGAGTGCTTCAGCATTGCAAGAAAGTTTACCCATTTCGCAATCCATGTGCGTGTCTTTTAGTGCAGATTGTGCAGACAAGGACTTGATTCTAAACCTGGATACTTCTGCTTGTAAAGGATCGGATTCTATTCATGGTCCTGGTGTAAACATTGGAACTCGCTTTCAGGAAATAGAGGTAAATAAGCATGTACCTCCTGCTGTGAGTATCGAGGTGAACTGTACACACGGTGCGAATAAACTACAGAGTGGTGAACGAACTGTTTCAGATCTTCCTGTGCAAGAAAAGTCTGAAATGACTGAATCTTCAGACTGTGATATGAAAAACAGAAATACATCTGAGAACTGCCGTGGAAAAGTATTTGACCCGGGTGTAACTTAGTGAAAAGCCTAAGACTAAAATCCATTCTGAACTTTAATAGTATAGTTTAAAATTGTTATGTGTTTAACTTATGTATATAATGTAAATATTTGTTTCTTTAGTTATGTTATTTGTTTGTTTTATAACTTTTTATCGAATTACGCTTCTGATCAAGGATTGTACTGCCCGGGACGTGCAGTCCTTGGGAGGGGGCAGTGTTACGAAAAATTCGGCGGTTGCGCCTGTATGTAAGCTTTCCGGCATAGTACTAGGGTTGCCATAAAATAGTGTATGGTAGGATTGCCGACTTTATCGCCCATTTGGCGACCAAATTGGCGATATCCCATGGACCAATCGGGAAGCTTCTAGAAAACTTCCTGTTGCAGTGTGATTAGTTGTGAGAATAGCTGCTACGCGAGAGTTTTGGTGAACTAAAAGCGATCAAGATAGTGCTTTGCCGTGAAGCTAACTTTACAGTATAGCTTGACAGTGTATTGGTGATTGTTCCACGGTGTTTATTATGAGTTTAGTGTTGCCGTGAAGCTACCTTTACAGTTACAGCCTGAAGCTGTGTTGCTGATTGTTTCAGCCTATTTATTGTAGATTTTCGACGCTTTTAAAGGTAATTTTGGAACTGTGCTGTAAATAGTGGTTCTTGTAAATAAATTGTGCTTTTTATTGTTCTGCATCGTGTTTTCATCGGATACTCTCAAATCTACGAACCCGTAAAACGCAACAATATATATATTTTTTCTATATATGGTTGCTGTTTAACAACCACATTTAAAATGATATCAAACAGAATGTAATTCCCTGCAGCTTGTCTCTGAATGAACACTAATCAATAAATATCTAATGAAGAGTTGTACCACACTGTGTCTTATCCTCTGTTCTGTTGATCCCTACACAAATTCAGTTGCCTGCAAATGGTAGCCAGTCTCAAGACCAAAACTGACATTGAAACAGCAATCAATAAATAATTACCTATTTTTGTAGAAGAATTTAGAATAACTTCTAGGATTGCCAAATACTGGCAAGAATTAAGAATCATTGGTGATTTTTGATGATATACAGTCAGGTACTAAATAACATTTATTATCTTCAGCATGAATACATACTAAAAAGTTCTGTTTTAATGAAAGAGATCATACAACATTCTTTACATCTTGGCTAAATTTTGTCTCAAATGAAAATACAGCTTGAAAATTACATAAAATACTTTAGGTTGACACAATGGAGTCATACTCAAATATAAATAAAAACACAGGAACTTTCACAGATGATCTGTCTGCTTAATCAGCTACAGATGGAATGGGCATATGGATTATCGGAAAAAGTTCTCACACTCTTATTTATGTTTCAACATGGCTCCAGCATACCCATCTGGAGTATTTTATCTCATTTTTTAACTTCATTTTAACTGCGCGTGCCAATTATTTTTTTAAATATAAAAAGTACAATTTTTTAAAATTTCAAAAATATTCTCTCAATTAGCATCATTTTTGCTTCGCACATAGAAAAACATATCATCTTTTTGCGCAGTTTTATATGTCTTTGCGAAACTTGATGCCATTTCCCCCCCCTTCTTCCTCCTAACTGTGCATAGGTTGAAACTGAAACTATTTCAGAAATCTCTGAAAACTGAGAAGGATAAACCAATAGAAATAACATTTGAAGATAATAATGTAATTGAAGTTGAGAGGCATGTGCAATACTGTACTGTCAGATTTATACTCTGGAGCGAAAATAATGCAAATAATAAACATGTAATAACTTTAGCTTCAGTTTTTTCCAAAGGATACATACTGGAGACACTACACTAGGAATGTGATTTATAAATTATCAATGCAGTAAAGCAGTACTTCGGATAATAATGAATTTAAGAAGAAATAACATTATTTGTATAGAAAGCAACAATCCTATATAATGATATATGTCAGAAAGTAACCACTTAAAGAATAACAAATTAACGTTCTGCTATATTTCCAAAATCTAATATGTTGCAAGGCATAAGCAGTTTTATAAATTCGTTTAAAGATTTCAATATTTGTTGAAAATTCAATTTGAAAATTTTATTTTTTTAACAACTTGTTAAATAACCTAATTTAAAAAGAAAGTAGTTTTATCGGGAAAGCTTTTAACTATTTAGACCTAGATTATGCATAATTTATCAGCATTTGATTATGAACAGATTTTTCAGAAGGATGAACTGGAATCAACATTAATGGCACTCAAGCAAACAAGTCAAGTATAGCTGTCACAAACTTTAACTGCTGACACTTGAAAAAAGAGTACAAGAATGGGACCAGAACTTGAGAATATAGCAATTACTCCCTTTCCACAAAAGAAAAAAAAAAATTCCAAATTTATGCTGATGTTGCATAAGGCTCCATTCCTCAGTGGTATAATTATCACAACTGGTTTAAGCCGATTTCATTGCTGGGTAACCAGACCCTGCTACATCACAAAAACTAGTTTAGGGGTTTTGGCATGAAGTTCAAAGTTTTAAACCCTATGCCAACTTAGTATAAGAATCGACCATTCACAGCAAACACGGGAAACATATTGAGTGGGGATACAAAGTGGCAAAAATTAGCTTCTCTAACTGACTATTCCTTAGGCCCTGCTTCAACGGAGCTCCAGCATTTTATGCCTCTATGACATTTCTAATACCATCTGAACAGAGCCAAAGAAGCCATAGATCAATGCACAGCAGAATACACTTCATGTCATTTGGTAGTTATCAGCCAACTGGAAAGAACTGTTGAACCTTGAATTTTATATGCATAATTTAACTTTATTTCTGAAAAACACTTAGTATACGATAAAAAATAAAAACCAGGAAATTCTGTGACATACTGGGAAATGTATAAAAAAAATTGGAAGAATTGGCAGCTATAATATTGTAATGATACAGTAATTATAATATGAATGATCTATCTTTAAATCAATGCATGGTTCTTAGTATTTGAGATGTCACAAAATATAAATTTAATAAAATAAAAAGAGAAGCTTACACTGGGTCCCTGATATACACTTTTAGGAACAGGACGAGAATGGAATTTATATTTCTGTTCTTCATCTTCCTTCTTTCTACCATACATTATTTTTGCTCGACTCTCTGTCTTTAACTGGATATCCTTAGGTTTCGTTTTTGGTTTAGGAGAGATTCTGAAAACAGGCTTGTTGAATATTTTTGGTTCAAGAGGCCTAGCATGAAACTGATACCTGCAAACAGAAGTCAATTTTATCTTTGGTCTGAATTATAACAACACTATTTTTACAACTGATAGATTGGGAGAAAAAATAACACAGAACACTTACAGCAATTTACTCAAGAAAACATCTATTCATTCTGTTAATATAAGCAGAAGTTTTTAAATACTATATATTAGTTTCCTACCAGCTCTGACAGTTGTAATAATTCACCTTCCTGCTTTCCTGTTGCCAGCCTTTTAATTACAACGGTCTGATAGAGTTAGTGAGCCAGGTTCTAGCAGCATTTAACTGTGTAATCCTTGGTCCATCCTTCAACGTTTAATTTACACTGCTCTATTTTATGTTGCATCACAAGTTGTGGAAACTGTAATACACGAGAGTGCCCTTGTATTTTAAATTTTGTTTAAACAGAAAGGCTATTTTACTGTTCTCAAGCCTTTATCATTGTTTTCAGACATGATGATTTGCTTCACGTATGTTAGAGTTATTAGGTTAAAATATGGCATTACTAGATCAAATGTAACCCTGTAAGGGGTACCTCAACAAATCACGGATTGTATTGCAAAACAAATCAACATTTACTCTGTTTCCCACAAACTGCATGCTCCATCAGCATCAGGAAGTTCAGTGGAAGGCTTCGGGTGTATCGTAGGCATTAAATGAGCTTCAATGAAATCAGTCATTATATTCGGTGGTAGAAGTTCGGCAGTGAAATTTTTCGAACAGTTGCAGATGCACTTTCTACTATACCCAGTTATAGAAGGTCATGACAGCAATTGCCATGCTTCGAGCACAGAGCTGGTACAAAAGCATCAGTAAATTTTTGCTGGGTGAATCAGGCAGCAATAATTATTTGTTTGAAGTATTTAAAACAGCCCACGTGAAAGCATTCCTATTGAAAGATAAGGCAAAATTAGAAGCAGGATTGATCAGTAAATATCAAAGTAAGGGTGAAGAGTTGACCAGTTTATATTAAGAAAAATACTAGTAGTGAATTTACTGCATAGGAAAAAGTCTGATGCAGAGGTTATCTATATAACATTGGTTAGGTGGTTGGCTGACATATAGAATTTTGTTGAATTACAAAACCCAAGTATGTTAGAACAGATATTTGAGCTAGTGACGGAGTTCGAAAGTAGAGAAGTATCAATGAGTACACACACAGCAGCAAAGCATAGGTCAAGCTGATAATTTTGTAAATCTGTAGCAGAAGGTAGCCCAAGGTTTGACTGCAGATGATTTTATAACTAGAAGAAATTTTCACCCACTAATGGCAATTGCCAAAATAAATCACAAAAGAGGAAAGTGGGGGAAGATACAAATTCTATTAAATAATGTACCAGCAGATGCATTATTGAACACAGGGGTGGAAGGTAGTTTTATAAAAAATTTTGGTGAATCTTTGGATTACGGTTACTTGGAGATTTTTTGGCAAAAATGTGGCAGCCAACCCTACTACGGCAACATGCAGGTTTTTTTTTTTTTTTTTTTTAATGCCATTTTATTTTTATGAAGAAAAGGTACTTTTTTCCACCAATCTGTTAGCTGAATTACGCTTATACTAGAACTTTTTTGGAATAAAAGTGCTCAATCATTACCAAGATTAGATGCAAAATTGCTTTTAAGTTCTTATTAGCTGAAATCGTGATCAGAATTTTTCGAATAGTGGTGGAACAAAAGTGTACAGAAATTCGTTTCTTTGTAGGATAAATTTATACATATAATATGTAAATAATCTCTCTCATAAATTAGAAAAATTTGCACAAAAATGAAGGATAATTTTGTGAATCTTTGAAATCGGTAAAAAAGGACATACATGAAAATACTTGATCATTAAAAAATATAAATTCTATGCAAGTTTTTATATATTTATCATGCATATATCTCTATCCAAGGATGAACATATGCACATATAAAATAAATAAAATATGCAAGAAATTACATTAACAATTTTCCCCTCTAAATTATTCATTATAAAAGTCATCTGGCAATTTATAAGGCAAACATTAAAGATGGTTGCAAATACACATTTTCAAATATTGAACTTATTTGTATGCAGGTTTATTTGTACTGATATCGACTGTAAAAGCTATAAACACATAATGCACAAAAAACACATACATTAAATTTAATAAAAATTAGTTGAAAATCTTAATTATTTCAAACTAAATTTACTGCTAATAAAATTTTTTCATACACAGAAATTTTCTAATAGTAGTACATTAATTTCTTTATGGCTCATATTTAGAACAGTTCATAAAAAAATAATCTCTTTAAATGATTAAAAATACTAACTTTGTTAATCTTCTTCAGAATCTTGAGTGTATGGCAGATAAACTTGTTTAATAGATTTAACAAAATTGCTGAATGATTTTTTCTGTGAATTTTTCTGCCATACATCTTCTGCTAAACAAAAAGCAAAATGTTGTTTATCGTAATGTATTGAATAGCACTTTTTATGGCATTCCATATGCCCTCAATCATATTTATATGTGCACCTGTCTCAGGATCCTTGAACTGATACTTATGGTTAACAGCAAGATGCTGAAAACCTTCATCCTTCAAACAGGCATATGATTTCCAGCAACCGGATATTATTATAATTTCTGGTAGAATATACTGCTTAATGAAACTTAATAAGCAGTCTTTACTTCTATCTGGCATAACCTTAAAAAAACACTTATTACTTCTTCTTTCAATCCTACCAAACACCCATTTTCCTTACATTCTCTTTCGCTCTGATACTTGCGCTTGCTAACTTACTTCCATTAATTTCAGCAATAATATCCACACCACCAAGCATACCATATTATTCTCGCAAAATTCCATGCACACTTCTCTACGGAAACAATTCCAATCGGCTGCAATACTACTGCTAATTCCTAAATTGGAAATCCAGTAGTCAACTGGCAGTCGATTGATCCAGTAATAAGAAATTAATAAAATTTCTCTCATAATCAAATGACTTTCAGCAAATTAGGTACTCTTCCTTACACTCCGTTTCACAAAATTTCCCTTTTTGCCAGATTTTTTGCATTGCAATTCAAACTTATTTGTAATAGCCTTCCTTTCCCACAATCTCATTTAATTCCCCATGTTGAACATTCATATTTATTTGCAATCAATCTTTACACTCATGCACCATTCAAGCAACTCTTTTGGATCATCACATAAATGTAATAAAAATTTTTAATTTACTTTGGAGAGGGCCATGGGATCCAAGCAACAAAATGGTATGAAGTACCGAAGATACTGTTGCAAATTTTCCCCCTTTTTGGATTAAAGAACTGTGATTCATTTATAAATGTCCCATGACATGTTTCATGATCTCTGATTTATCCATATATATGTCCTCTGATTTGTATATGACAAAATATTCTCAGGTTATTGCTGGACTCCTAACTAGCAACATTTATTGCCTTATCAAAAAGTCGTCAAAATACCTGTTACCATATTCCAAAGATAAGCCAAAAAAAAAAAAAAAACTTTATGGAGTGTTTGGTGTTGAAGGAATGAGGGTGATGTGACCCAAGGCAAACAAAATGAATATGTAGGAAAAGCAACCTTACATGGACATGTGAAAAATGAATACCAGAAGGTGGATTTCTTCGGAGTGAAAAACCTACAAACAAAAGTAATATTGGGGTTGAATTTAGTAAAGACTGTGGGGGCCAAAATTAATTTTCAGGAAGCTACTGTGCAATTGGAAATTAATGAGTTGGTGGAAAAAGAAGTATAGCCAGTGGCTTGAAGGAATTGAACATGGAAAAGAAAGCAAAGCTGGAACAGTTAGTAAGAAAATTTTCAGATTTATTTGATGAAGACTTAGAGCTGATCTAGGTGATAAATCATGCAATAAAAACTAGCAATCAGCTCCTCCTTATCGAGCAAAACCCTATCGCTATAACAAGGTCAAGAAAGAAATAAAAAGTACTTCGCAAGGTTGCTTTATCAACCTGAAGAGAAAATTCATTGAGTTTCAAAAGTTTGCATAAGGAAGCTTCAACATCTCATCAATTTGTCATTCCACTGTATCACTGCTTAATGAGACATTCTTTATAATATTGGATGCGGCTGGATGGTGTAAAATCGTTTCTAAAACTTCCTTGACAGTTGGCAGTATCAACTTTTGGGCAATGGCATGAGCTATCCCTGATTTAGCAATTAATTTTGATATATAATAAGAGGCTATTAAGTTCAGGAATTTTTCCTTGATGTTCGTGAAAAATGACAAATCTTCATTTTGTTAGTCAGGATTAATTTTTGCAGATGCTACTGCAAACAAGATGCTTTCATTGCCTCATTAAATAACATTTTGTTACAAAGTAAACATGTGGGCAGTTGCAAGTTCGGTGGAGAAGGAACAAATTCAAACTTCAATAACGTGGAACTGTCTTGATGACATTTCTTTTTATTAAACAACATCGTTGGCAGCAGCAAAATATGATGATGGAAGATGACTATTTCTCAAAATTAATAATTCACGATCATGATAAAGAACTAAGACGTGCAATAATAGTTTGACCGCTTCATCCGCGACCATGAGCACAAACATGCATGCGCCATTTGGACCAAATTACCCTCAAAATAGAGTGGAAGGATGGAGACCTTTTTTCCCTTGAGCACATTATTTCTCTCTTTCTGGAGAAGAGAAGCTTTCATGTTATCTTTCATGTCACAGCAAGTAATAACATCCCTTTTGGACGAATCTATGTGTTTTAGCAGAATGCCTGTCAAGGTTGTGTTTGAGATGGTCAAACTTAATCTTGGCGACTGGCCAAATAAACAATGAAAGTAAATTGAAACTGAAAGGGGGGAGAAGAAAAAAAAAAGAAATTAAATGAAGCGAACAAAAAGGAACACAAGAAACATGGGTCAAATCCAATATCCATATTGACAGAACGCTCAATGCATGCGCTGCGATTAATTGTGTGGGGAAATAGCTGACGCATGTGCTGTGCTGATTGGGATGGCAGAAAAACCATAGTGTCCAGTTCTTGAGGTCATCCTACCTACGAAATAAATTTGCCTTGCCATTCTTTCATGTGCATCCCTGTATTGTGCGAAATTTTCTGTGAACTTTGATATATCATTTGACACATTTCATTCACAAAGCAAGATTTTAGCTCGATTTTGTGAATTATGGAATTTTGAAGCCAGTGTGTCGACATGACTGAACTCTAAGACCATCCTATACTGGTTCAGCCAATCACAGCACGACTTTGTCTTTTGCTCCTACAATATTAAAAGTAATGTTTTTACATTAATTTGTAAACATTGGAACTTTTTATGATTACCATGGTCTTTGTCATAATTTTCTGCAAATTTTCATGGGCTATGTCCAAATTTAAGCATATTTCAGAGTCTTTAATGATTTTTTCCATTTTTTTTTACTTTTATCCCGACTATGATGTCACAACTTTATTTGTCAATATGTATACAACTTTGATTACTGTTACTATTGCTATATTTATTTGTATCTGTACTTGCATTTATCTGTGAGTTTGTTGTATTCTTATGTTCTGCTCTCACAAACGAAAGAAATACTCTAACTTGATGAAGAAACTTCAAACTCTCCCAGGTCTGTGATGTCGTGTGGTCCTCTCTTGTTACCTCTTACTGCCTCTCTCCTAAGAGAACCATGCCTAATGAAATATCATAGTCATTTGCCCCAGGGCACCACTTCAAGTGAGCTGGACAACGTTGTAACAAATGCACAATATTCCAGCATAATAGAGGAACTTGGAACTAGTCGCCAACCTCACCTGAGATTCAGATTTTACTACCTAATATGCATTTCCTGTGTCACCTGTACATATTTACAATTAATTCACATTTAGTTATTTTACTGCACTTAATTTTAATTCTTATATTATTTACTAATATTTATTGTTTACTGCGCCTCTGCTCAGTCCACTACAGGTATTTTATGATCTTTTAATGAAGCTGTAGTTACGATTTTCACGTTAGGACTCGCTATTGCTCTGTCATGCCTCTCCATAGCTCCTATTGTTTTGCTTGGTTCTGCAAGCCCTGTGGTGTCTGGTCGCCCCCTTCACATTCTTATTATGCCAGACTATTCTATGTTATGTGCCTAAATGGCCAAATGTTAAAGAGATGGAAACGCTGCGCTCCACACAATGTTTATGGCTATTACAAATGGTGTAAACTGGATAATTGATTTAATAAATTTTTTGGAAGTTTTAAAATTAAGTTCGAATGCCACAAACACTCATCACCCTCTACCACTCAAAACAAGTTCACTGTCCCTCGGCATCCTCTCATCGCCCCATTGGGAACCAACCAGTGCTATATGTGATAACTCCATAACCTGACTAAAAACATCAAATATATATTTAAGCACCACCAGGATGTTTAGTTTTCCAAAAAAAACTAGAGTATTCTATGTATTAAACAAATCAAGTAGCCAAATTTCTGAGTCGTAATATAACACAATTTTTATAGAAAACAATAATTATTATTTTCTGAAACTTTAATTTCATCCTTTCTCACTGTATCACAAAGACTTAATTTGTCAGTTATATAGCAAGACTCTTTTTTAAATGATTTAACACATACAGAATTGTTTTTTCAGAACTTTTTTTTAATGTCTTTACAGCTGGTAAGCTACACAATAAACCTATGTTTTCAAGTATTGTCAAGACAATTAATTCATTTCTATGCTTAAAAGTATTTTAATTAGTTTAATTCATGTCAAAGTTAGCAGTTAAGTATACATATGAATGATTTTTTTAATTTCATAATTCATAAATTTTCAGTGATTAATATTAACACATTGACTGCCAACTACGAGATAACTCGTTGATTGCGTTCTTTTCTAGGATGCCAACTGCGAGTTATCTCGTACTGTGTTTACTTGCCATTTTTGTGCAGCTACGATTAAACTCGGAATATATCAGTGCTAATATTGATAGATGGCTTCTGGGAGAAGAACAAAAAATCAATGCTGGCTTGCATGAACAGAAAATTTATTAAAAAACGAACAAAAAACATAATTATAAAAATTAATTCAAATTCAAGAAATAATATTTAATGTTTGTGGAACTTCTTAAAACAATCTTCCACACAAAGGGTGGCTTCTCTTTACAGGCTGGACAGAAATAACGCGTTTCTCGGCGTTTTTTTGCTTGGGTACATACACGACATGACCTTGTCGGGCGCTGTTTTTTTTCCGGTAGGTGATAGACTCTCTAAATAATGGAGAGCTTGCAATCTATTTTTTTTTTTTTCGAAACTAGTTGAATCTCTTCTCCAATCAACGCGACAACGAATTCTTCTCTGAATTTTAACAGTTTTATTGTAGAAGAAATCACTTTTTGAAAACTTTTGTGAGCATTGTGTATATATATGTATCTTTATAATATGTAGTGAAACCTGTTTAAACCATCTAATAGTCTTTCTTAGAGATAAGTAGTACGTAAGCTTTGATCTGGTCGGTCAATGGCAGATATTCCATTATTGTAATCTCGAATTATATTCGGTTTCATAGAAATTTTTCCATTGCGACAGGTGCTCTGTGTTCAAATTAACTCGTTGTTGGCTTCCGCAAAGAG
>KK115029.1:41263-100679 GCA_000611955.2 Stegodyphus mimosarum | reverse complement strand
GATGGCTTCCCGGATATCGTTAACTGATGGTTTCTTCGCTAACTGATGCTTCTCGCTAATTGATGGATCTCCCTAAATTAGCAGAGATATCGCAAAGCTGGCGATGGTTTAGGCGAGTAATTTTTATCTCCAAATTTGGCGAGAAATCCCCAAAAGTGGCCAAACTTAACGACCGCTTGGAGACATTTCGGTTTGTTCCCTGTGGAACTGCAATTGATACTGTAATTAATTGAATAACTACAATTGATCCTTTTATGTAACTGTAACCAAATCCGGGAACTTTAACCGCAAATGCCTTCTAGTAATTTCGAGAAACGGAAGGTACCAGGCATTTCGCTTCGGCGGGGCCATAAGACTGGAGAGAGCATGAGCTCTCAGTTTTCAGTTCAGAGTTAGATCTCCGTGCCAACTTCGCTTTTTACATGCCCTTTGCATTGATTTGTGTTTAACGTTCTTAGTTGTTTGAATTGGTAATTACTAATTGTGTTCTGTCCTACTCAGAAGGGCTGTGCGAGTACTTTTCTGGAAAGTTCTAGAGTTGTAAAATGTTTCTTTTGTGAAAATAAATTTTATCATGCTTTCATCGGTTCTGCGTACATTCAGTCCATTACGAACCTGTATACAGTAACAACACTACGCGATCTCGCTTAAACGCTGTCAATAAATTTTAAATCTCGGTTCCAGAGGAACGTATTAAGAGTGACGTATTTTTGAATGAAAATATCATAATGTTATTCCTGAAGTTTCAAGAGTCTCTCGATTTTTTAGACTATTTGACATTTATGATTTTAAAATTTCATCTAAAAATGTATGGGATATAAAGTTTTGAAATTTTTACATGTTATAAAACAAACTTTGGACCCACATTTAAAACAAAAATGATAAAAAAAATATTAATTGAGCGATTTTCGACATCTTTTTAAAAAATTGTTGCAGTCTGAACCAGATGGAGGATAAAAAGGATTTCTGGTGGAGAAACTGCTTTTGAGTTTGCCATCTTGGCACACTTAATAACGAACTCGCGATATTTTAGAGCTCAGGTAAATTAGCAAATCAATTAGCTCAAGTAAAATGCTTTGTAAAAACAGTGTTATTATATTCCAATTCCAGAAACCGAATATTCAAAGCGATTTCCTCTTCTGTGAATGACGTTCCGTTATTATTCTTTAGTTCATAATTTCCTTTTAATTTATTGTTTGTGTTTGAATAATGAAAAAATTTCCATCATTGATAACGTATAATAGACACAAAAAGAAAAAGAAAATATAGCATAATTTTTTTTAAAAAAAAAAAGGTTTTTCTGAAATAAGATTTTATTTAAAATTGTTACAATCAATGCACTAAAAGGAGATAAATAATTTGCCACATGACTTAATGAGAATAATAAATTAAATTAGGTAAGAATAATAGGTAGTAATAGGTAGAGGTAAAAATGTATGGAGCCGACATCGTGCCCGAAATTTGAAGCTGCAAACGAATCAGCTTTCGTTCACCCTTTCTTTTTACAAACCCTCGTCCACCCTTTCATTACAATCCTATGGGTATTATATATAGGTATTCTACCAAAAGAGAATTCGCCTTGTTGGAGATCACCGCTGCCACACGCCTAGGCATTCATTCAAACAGACTTTGGATGTGTTCTTGGGGTACAGCAGACCAAGCAGCTTCCACGCGCTGCCAAAGTTGATCTGGTGTGGCAGCTTGGAATGTAATCTAGGTCAATCGTTCAGCAACCATGGACCACATGTTTTCTATCGGCGAAAAATCCGGAGATCCAGCCGGCCAGGGAAGCAATTCAATCTGGCGATTGACGAAGAACCCTTGGACAAAGCGTATCACGTGTGGTCGCCCATTATCCAGTTGAAATATGGCTGTGGGCAAGCCCTGAAGGTAAGGAACGACAACTGGCTCCAACACCTCGGAGATGTAGCGCTGGCTGTTTAAAGTACCGGCAATGCGTACTAGAGGTGTGCGAGAGTGATATCTAATACCGCCCCATACCATAATACCCGGTGCAGGACCAGTGTGACAGTGCATAACGCAGCTGTTCAGCATCCTCTCTCCAAGGTGTCTCCGGACTTGAATCCGACCATCGTGGTGTTGCAGACAGAAGCGTGACTCGTCAGTAAACTCGTCTGTGGTTCTGCGTCAAGGGTAGACGAAGCAATGGACGTTTTGCGGACAGACCACTCTGCTGTAAACGGCGTCGAATGGTACGCGCAGACACTGGATGATGCGTTAGAGACTGAATGTGCTGTGTTATGGTTCGTGATGTGACTGAACGATCAGTCACTGCCATGCGCACAATGTTCCTATCATCACGTGAAGAGGTGCACTGAGGTGAATGCGATCGAACACGTCGGTCCGTCGTACCCTCCTGCATCCAACTGTCAGATATCCGCATTACAGTTGTTTGGTTTCATCCAACACGACTACCGATTTCCCTGAAAGATAATCCATACTCTCGGTAGGCCACTATCCTTCCTCTGTCGAACTCAGATACTTGATCAAAGGATGATTGCTGTTTACTACGAGGCATAATTGATCGTTTTTTTTGAAAAAACCACAAGAAAAACACAACTGCCGAACTTGAAATCGTCGGAAACTCCAAGCCTTAAATAGCGCTTTGAAGTGGCGCCACAGGCACATATGATGTGCATCTGAGGTGAAATTTTAATCATTTGCATATCTCACCTCCGCTAATGCATGTTGTAAATTTCATGTTATTTGCATGCTTTCTTCAGTGTGTTGAATTTACGGTGGTTCGTAGTGTAGCAGTGTAGTAGTACAGCAGTGTAGTTCCGATATTTTTAGTCCAAAGGGGCTTTAACCCTGAAGAACCATTGCTTTCGTTTTGCGATTTTGCGTCGGAAATATTAAATGCCGGTTCACTTTTCAAACTGTTACCACCAAATATTGCAGCCCTGTAATATATTTAAAGAAATTAAATAATGTCGTTTTATCACATGCTTCTCGCATTGTGATAAAACGACGGTACCTAGAGCCATCGAATTTTGAATGACGTAATCCTGCAGCGAATATGGGCATCTGGAAGCCGTGTGGGGTTTTACTTATTTAATTCAGTGTTTAATCCTTGAAACCCCACAAACACTAATAAGCGAATAATCGTTTAAGTGGGTGAACAGAGACGTAAGACTTACGAAGGGTTAACTATGCTTTATTTCTCAACATAAATATCATACATTCAGTTCCTAACTCGAAACGTACAGCAAAGCCTCCACTTAGGCTTAACCTTAAATAAATATGAAGTTAAACTTAACTAGCTTAACGAAAGCTAACTGAAAGATATAGCCGAAGCTATCAAGATTCTAAGCAGTTGGCTCCTAAATCTTAATTAAGTAGGCGAAGCAAACAAGGGTCTAAAGTACGGCCGAGCGTAGCAATAGCTTAGAGAGACGTAGCCAAAAGGGAAACACGCACTAGTCGGGAACTTAAGCTCTCAGGAACGAAATCAGTGAAACATTGACTTAAATACTACTTTTACTCATTCGCATTAACCGCGTTTCTGAAATAGGAAATTGTAAGCTGAAGCTAGAATAGACAGGAAAGATGCATAAAATAACTGTTATTAAAATTAGGATAAACCTTACATCCCAAATTTGAAATTTGGAATCTGTTTTATTATCGATTTCGTATTTTGTAAAACTTTAACGAATTTTTTATTAACAAACGCAAGGATTTCAAAGCGAGCCATGGCAACGTTGTACAGAAAAAACATTTTTATCTCCAACGCGTGAGACTGTGTGTAGGAAATTCTAAAGATATGCTCAGTTTAAAATTATTTTGCGATATTGTTCTTTAACTGAATTTTATTGTTTAAGTGGGAAGAACATGATATTTAATAAATAAAGGTAACACACAAAATGTTAAAAAATCGCCCCTTTGGACGTAATTTAAAATCTGAAACATTTCAGGTTTTCTTTTTTTAATTTTTTCAATTTAAAGTAATAAAATGGTTGTTGCTTTCCTACTAGATGTTAAGAGAGAACTGAAGCATCACAAAATTAAAAAAATAATCTTTGACAGATACGCCGTTTTTACATATAAAGTAGTTTATATTTTCGATTCCATTCTCACTCATTACTTTTGCTTTCTTTTGTGTTAGAATTCCGTAGTATGTAGGAATTTGTATGAAAAAAATAATTAAACTTGAAAAAAAAATGTGTAAGCTTTCAGATTTTGTATTTCTCCCAAAGGGGCTTTTTTTTCATTTACACATACATACACGTTTCGACAGCATTTGGGCTAAAAATATTTAAAAACAACATATCTTTAGAATTTCCGGTAGACAGTCTCGCGTATAGGAGATAAGAATATTTTATTCCGTACAATGTGTTGCCACTGCTCTCTTAATAATCAATTAATTGAGTCTGAATCAAATTTAAAAACTTAAATAATTGAGTTTGAATCAAAAATTTGCTAAAGTTTAAAAAATATGAAATAGATAATAAAAAAAATCGAAATTCAAGATCCAGGCTTCCAGGTGCTCATATTCGAATGGAGTTTTTCAAAATTTGATGGCTCTAGGTATTGTTGTTTTTACACAGTGCGAGAAACATACATACATACATTCATGCAGATTCTTCATTATTTATTTTAATGTAATACAGGGCTTTAATATTTTAGGTGGTAACAATTTGAAAAGTGATACAGGCGTTTATAGTGATTCGACGCAAAATGCAGTTTAGATTCTAACAGCCCTTTTCGGCTAACGCCTTTTTAGGCTAATAAATTTATTTCCAGAATTCATTTGCAGTTTTATGTCGCGAATAATGAAAGCGTGGGGCGCCTAAATAAAGAAATCTATCAAATCAATTAAACTATATTTAGATTTAATTCAAATATATATTTTGCTGAGATTTCATATAAAAAGTATGAAAAATAAGAATCTTGGTAATAATAAAAAAATATATTTATGTCCGAATTCTACAAAGTTTCATTAAAAATTCAATGAATGTCCTTAAGTGACCCATTATTGATACGTTTATTTTACTACTACAGACTTCAAAAAACATTTCATTCACACAAAACAGCAACTTGTTTCCCGTAAGCTTAAAAAAATACCATAAGAAATTTCATGATGCGGAATTCTGAACCTAAGTTAACGGAGAATTCTTTTTTAATCCAATGTAACTAACAGCTCATTCCTATTCTAAGCAAGTTGCTTTAACCAATCATTCCAGTCACATAATCTATTTGAAATCGGAAAAACATCAAAAAAAGGACAAAATATCCGCCGGAAAGAAGGAGGAGGGTGTGAAAAAAACTAGACCGAGTCCAAGGTAGCGGATGGTTCAGAAGAAGCAATTGGGCGCGGTTCTCTCTTGCCCTGGGGCGACAGAAGCAGAAGAAGCATCTAGGAGGCTGCTTCAACAAGCAAGGGGGGTTTACGCAAAAAAATATTTGTACTTGACCCAATTTATGGTCGCCAATGAGACAATGTAGACTCCGTACCGCTTGTACCAGGTTTCGAACCCCGTATTTAAAGGGTAGGGGGAGACCCGATGGAATCATTCTCAATCCCACCAGCATTCGAAGAGCATCATGATTCGACTCGTAAGTACTTCTTCGAATTGATAGTTGTTATCAAAAGAAAGGCTTCTTTCAGTTGATATTCAATTTCTTCAGTTATTAGGACTCAGTCACAATTTAAAAGGATATTTGTTTTAAAAAGTGCTGTTATTTCAAATGTAAATAGTCAGTTGGTTTTAAGAACAACAGTGAAAATAATTTAATGGTTAAATATAATATTCAAAATAATTAATTACTCAAATAAGATTTAATCAAAATAATTAGTGCTTGGTACTTAGGAAAAAATTGTGAAGGTTTTAGGGCTGAAATTTAATTCAATTTATTCTCTTGAAAATGCACTTGATATTAATAATTTTAATTTGCCATTGAAAGAAACATTATAGTTCAAATTTAGCTTAAATTTATTCATGTGCTAATATTAAACTGCCTATGTACACATGCACACAATGTGTCAAGCTTTAAGAAAAAAAGTCGTAAGAAAAGCAGTGACTTACTTGAAGGAAACTCTTTTTTTTTTTTTTTTCCATGTTAGTCTTCCACTTGCATTCCTTCTAATGTTATATGCATATATACAAATAGGTTATATATATCTATATATTGGCAGATCTGGATGTTTTCAAAAAAGTCAGCTCTTAAAATATTTTATAATAATCTCATTACGTTTCTCTAAATTTCTCAAGATGCCGAATCTGGGAAGTAAGGCGGATGAATGATTAAGGACAGCTTAACATTTCTTTACAATAAACTGAACTACGATGATGACGGCAGTGTGCGGAAAAGAACTTAAACATTTCTCAGCAGATATGTGCTACATAAATTACAATTTAAAGTTTGTAGACGCAGTGCGGAATATGTCAGAATAGAAGGTTTTAATTTCTTTTTCACTATTGTCATCGCTTTTTGAGTGAAGTGATTAAAATGGATATTTTCATACCAAGATGTCATGTATATATTTATAGAATTTTGTGTCACCCGAGTAACAGACGCAGAGTTTATGAATGAACAGAGATAATGCTATAAAATATGATAAACATAATATAAATAATGTTGTTAACTGGTGTGAAAGCTGTATTAATATACAGCAATTGTTTATAAGTTGGCACAGCATAATGTTTCTCTACTCTTTAACTGATAAATTTCAATACTATGATTCCATTTATAAGATCTTGAATTAAGTATGTGCATTGGAATTTAATATATCTTATAAATTTGAATGTGCGTTTAAAATTTTATAATTTTAAAGGGATAAAAACTGCAGTCTCTAATTAATATCTAATTAATAATATTAGATTGATAAGAGCACCTAATTTATTATAAATTTAATATTATTATTTAAAATTTTAATTTTATCAGTTTATTTGCTTAGGGGATAATAATTATTTCATTTAAAAGTAAAATTGTTTTATAGTTCCTATGCTGGTAAATGGAAATTTGGAAAAGAAATCTGGTAAATGCAAATTTGAGAACGAGAAAATTGCTCTTGAAAAGTTACACTTTATTACAAAATATTCCTTCAAACGCTATCCCTGTCTCCGCAGTGTAATTGGACAGCACGTCTGACTAATACTAGGAATGTCCGGAGTTCGAATCCTGGTTAGAGCATCACTGATTTTTCATACTTCCTCCTCCATTTTATTTTCCCAGTGGCGAGCACTGGCCATTATAGGCTCTGGCCACTACTAAGGCCGAAAGCGGTGGTTCATTTTGTTTTGGAGGTTCCTATTAGGTGAGCAACCTTTGCCTCCTGTGGAGGGACAGTACCGTAACGTCTATGAACAACAACGACTATGAACAAAGTCAGTTTACGAGCGCAAGACAAAGGCAACCAGGCCCCAACTGGACACCAAAAGAAACTAAGAAAAGTCAGTCCGCCTGAGCTGAACCAATGGAGGAGGAATCCGAGGACAGCCTTTGAAATCAAATATGTAGCGATCACACAAGCAGAGACAGACTCGACATTAATAGACCGTCGAATAATCGGTGGCTCTAGTCCTATGAAGACAATTTATGTACTCTGTAAGTGTCGAAGCAGCCTAAGTACAGCTCTTAGCGAGCACGCCGGTGGGGTTGGCTCTCAATAGACCCGCGGGATCACCCATGGAGGGACAGACAATTTACACCCGCGCCTCCTTCGGATTAGGTTCGATTCCAGGCAAACGGGCTGACTGCATGGGTGTTTTCGTGCTTTTCCCCATTTGTAAAATGTGTACGAGCCAAGTCCTCCCCGAAGGCATCTCTTCCCTTAGATAGATAGGTCTTGTGTGCATTGTCATAATCAATTAAACCAAAAAAATCTTCGGGACTCGAACTCGGATCCTTCTGTAAGGCAATTAAAGTCACTAAACGCTTTCCTGTCTAGTCGGCTTGTGAAGAGACAGAATAAACCTAATGACTCTACAGTTCTAGGAAGCTATTTAATTTTCCTAAACTACATGTGTACATATACCTGACTAAATACACGCAGACATGCATATCTGTCATACAAATCTAAGAAGTATAAATATGATAGGATATTCATGTAAGTTGTTGTCCACAATTTAATACAAAAAAAAAAAAGAAAAAATGATTCTGCTACATGGTCCCTCATCTCCTTGAAAAGCTTAGTTATTCTATTCTTCGCAATATAATTGCTTCCAATACCAATGCATTTCTTAAAATAAAATCTGCTATTCTCAACCCTAACACAAAGATGATGATGTCCACTGGAGCCTTTAGAATATTGGCTATGTTCCTACTATTTTGCTGACCTGGCAATAATTAGTTTCACGCCTTTTTTAAAAAAATCGAGTCTGCTACGCAAAAAGGAACCAAAATGACGTTTATCAGTCTAAAAATAGCTGTATAACTGAGGGGAAAGTATTTTCGTATGAACAATAGAACCATCATTTGATAACATATTTCAAGATTGACGATGATTATGCTAAAATGTATTGAATATTTAAACGTCCGTGAGCAACACACATTTTATACCTGCGAAACTGAATGTATTTTTATTACTCAATGAGCGCAAACTACACATCGATACTAATAACCGCAAACTGCACTAAAAAGTGTTTGTCGAACTTCATGTTATATGTAATCATTTCCCATACAGAATGAACGTTTCATGAGCAGGGAAGGGAGCAAATGCCAAACCTCAAACGGGAATCGAGCAAAAATGTATTTTTACATTGAAGTATGTATAATATTTGCGTCTTCGTGATGATGCAATATTGTATTCCATAACGTACTTGTGAACCTCTCACTTATAAGGCTACTACTTCAGTACCAATTTATATATGCAATTATTTGTCTCCAGTCTTTGACCCTTCCTTGCAAAATTTTCTGCGAGAGTCCATTCAATGTTTCCTACTTACGTTCCCTTTCTTTTGGCAATTCATGTTTTTCGTATTCGGTTAAAATAGATTAGACTTTTTATACTTTCGTTTAGGAATAAAAGAAGTATTGTAATCACGAAAAATTTCGGTTAAGATTTCAGTGGAAATACCTATTTTGACAGTTTCCGACTATATTTTAAGTATTTTTTTGCTTGATGTCTGTACATACGGACTGAATAAAAGACTCTTTATTCCAAAACGAACTTAAAAATGGATTCTAAATGAATTCTAAATGTATTTGTTTCGTAACATCTGCATGTATGTAGGCATATATCTGGCATAACTCTAAAAACGATTAGATCAAGAACACTGAATTTTTATATATGGAACTGCTATAACCTCTAGTTATGCACTTTCATTTTTATTGCAGTCGGCAATACCAAAAATATATATACATAAATATATTCTAGATAAAAGTAATTAAAAGAAATTAAAAAGCCTATGACTTGAGCTACAGCTGCAAAGTAATAAACCAATAATTCATAATAATTTATAATAAGAAAACTTTCCGTATACCATTTCCAAATCCTTTTATTTCATTTGCTTTTTATTTTTAATTTCATTTATTCTTATTTTTAAGTACTGCTCTGAACGAATACTATTTTTACTTTTGAAATTAATTGTCTTTCATAGCGTCAAGGAAGTTTGTTTCACATTTTAAAATAGTTTAAAGATTTAAGTATTTCATAATACTGACTTTCAAATTTACAATTTACAGTAGGATTTTGTTCAGAAATTTGAAAAAGATGCAATACGAAATAATTGTTGGCTATTGTACAGAAGGATTCTAGTTCCCCTTGAAACGTCGGGATCTTTCGGGGGAATCAACAACGATTTTAAGTGCTTAAATGTACTGTTCTTTAAATTTTTTAATTTAGCATTTTAAAAATTGCAAATTCTAGTTTAGCTTATTAATTTAACATTTTATAAATTAAATTCCAATTTAATTTATTAATTCAACATTTCATAAATTGTAAATTCCAATTTTTGATTTCCACAATATGGGGAATTTGTTTCCCTCCTTATATTTCTTAAGGCTTCAAGAACTATAATCAGATGACTGTAGTACACATTACAGTCGGAAGCTCTAAATTAAAAATTTAATCGTTACCAAACATTTCAGGAAAATTGTAAAGTTGGTATTCATCCAGAAGCTAAATTTAAGTCCTATAACTTTACTAGACAAACTAGTATAGTCTGATATAGTATGACACATTCTTGCGAAAGTTAAAATAATCTTTTTAGTTAGTCTGAACTTTTAGCATAAAAGGCACGACTTGTACTACAGGTGAACCACTACCTGCGGCGATGTAAATTAAGAAATAACAATGCACTAGGGAGGAGGGACTCTCAAACTTAGGATTAAGATGACCTTACATGGTTATAATACCCCAACCCCTAGTGAACATCTAAGGTGACACAACCCATCCCCCGGTCAACCCAAGTGGGCAGTTTTCAATGCACACATTCTGGGAAAAAGTAGAACAAGTCAACGACGACCGGCAAACAGTCACCAACAAAGAGGACATAGGTGCGTCGTAGATTGTCTCCAATGTTGACCAAGAGGAGTCAAACCCTCAAAAACAACCTTTGAAATCTAACCATGTAACGACCGGACAAGACAGCACCAATATGGTCCCTAATGAGCCTGAACGATCACTGAATAAACGATGATTCTAGTCACTGTGAAGCAGATTATTTACCCGAGAAGTCGAGTCTGTCTAGATGCAGGTTCTAGACAAAACGTCAGGAGTTGCCCCCCACTCAGTACCCGAGGGGATCAAGAAATAATAGGTTATGTTAGATTATGTATAAGTGCAGGGGGTACATATTATTTACCCTGAGCAAGTAGGTATAGGCCCCTTACACTAGCTATCCAGACTTGCAACGCCTTTCTGGGGCCCACGGTACCATTCTGGGGCTGATGTGCTGCTGTTTGCCTAATGATTTGGATGAGATCACTCTGCGTTGCAGAGTTCTAGACTTCTTGATGCTAGAATATCCATTATTTGGGTTATGCACTTCCTCATATGGCTATTACTGATTGTGCATTTGACGTAAGAAATCACACTTTGTTCTAGTCTTGGTCTTCTCAGGTGCAAACTTGTTGTTATGATGCATGTGAATAGGTAATACTCTGGATCAAAAAATAATAGTCAGCTCATTTGAAATGTTGATCAGCGATCTAAAACTATACAAACAATAAACTAAGCTATAGGCTAGCTCAATTGATTTCACCGGCGCGTGCTTTTAAAGCAACGGGCTAGCAAAAATGCCAAAGCCGGAATAATTACTTTTAGGTATAAGGTTGGCAAGATTCTAACAGTGGTATACGAACGCCAGAAGGATCTCACAGAAGCTCTGCGTCTGTGAGATCCAAAACCCTTAGCTTATACTATATACTAAAAGCTTATTTGCCCTCTGGTGAGAAATAAGGAAAAAAGAAGTCATAATAAATATAAAAACCGTAGTAACTGGTTTAGTTTGGCATAAGAATTTTAGAAAATAGTTAAAATAAAATAAATGATTTAATTTAAACAAGCGAAATTTAAGCCACTTATTTTATTATATATCCATAACAACTATTATCGTACTTCAAAATATTAAGAAAATATCCCCATAGCTAAAATTGCATCATGTAAAATTTTCCTTCTCCAAAATTTATGTTGCGAGATAACATTTTCTCTTTCGTGCTGTAAGAAAGAGGTAAAATTTTACCTTTAATTACCAATTTATAGCAATTTAATAGATGTAAGTTTCGGACTGTAACTTGAATGCTGGTGATTGACATCGACATAATTCATTCTTTTCTTGACATTGATATTAGTTGATAAGGTCAAAATACATTTCGAATGAAAAATGAGTGTTATCTTTCTCAGAAGTAAAGATCTCTCGTTTTGTCTTTCAAGTGGATGCATGTTTTCACCTGAAAACAAATTTAATGAAAGCTGGATTTTGGCTATTACCAGCTATTACCCTTAAAAAAATCTCTTAAAAATGCATCTCCCTCTCTTTAATGGATTTCTCACGCATTTTAACGCAATAATTCAGCAATAAAACTTTGTTTACAATAAATGAACAAAGTATTCAATAACATTACATTTCTCGATGCTAAATGCATATGTTAATTAACAATATGGAGCTTACTTCTGAATGGAAAACTAATTTGCAAATTAATATTTCTATTTTATAGGGAGCCGTAATCCTTTTAGTTGTGGCTTGCACAGCTGCTCCTTTAGGAGATACAGGTGCTATTCTGTTTAGCAATGCTCTTCACAAGGCGGCTGACTTGCAAGGCCATGCATATGCTACGAAAGTTCATCACTCCGCTCCAGCTGCTCTTGCCTACTCCACTGGCCAACTGCATGGTTTGTCATCTCTTGCTCTTGCTCCTGCCGTAAGCAAAGGTTATGCTTATTCCTCTGAAGTACATCATGCAGGTCCAGCTGTTGCAGTAGCTGCAGCCCCAGCTGCAGTCGCTATTCATGGAGCTGCAGTTAAGGGACATGCGTATTCCACCGAAGTAAATCACGCTGCTCCAGCTGCAGTTGCCTATTCATCTCAAATCCATCATGCAGCACCTGCAGCAGTAGCATATTCATCCGAAGTTCATCATGCAGCCCCTGCAGCTATTGCTGTCGGTGCTCCAGCTGCCGTCAAAGGCTATGCTTATTCTTCTAAAGTGCAACATGCAGCTCCCGCAGCTGTAGCATATTCCTCTGAAGTTCACCATGCAGCACCTGCAGCTGTTGCCTATTCATCTGAAGTTCATCACGCAGCACCAGCAGCTCTTGCAGTCAGCGGCCCAGCAGTCAAGGGATACGCTTATTCCTCTGAAGTTCACCATGCAGCACCTGCAGCTGTTGCCGTAAGTGCTCCAGCAGTCAAAGGATACGCTTATTCTTCTGAAGTTCAACATGCAGCTCCCGCAGCAGCTGTTGCATATTCCTCCGAAGTTCACCATGCAGCACCTTCAGCTGTTGCCTTAAGTGCCCCAGCAGTTAAAGGATACGCTTATTCCTCAGAAGTTCACCATGCAGCACCTGCAGCTGTTGCCGTAAGTGCTCCAGCAGTCAAAGGATATGCTTATTCTTCTGAAGTTCAACATGCAGCTCCCGCAGCAGCTGTTGCATATTCCTCCGAAATTCACCATGCAGCAGCACCCGCAGCTGTAGCAGTCGCTGAACCCGCAGTCAAAGGCTTCGCTTATTCTTCTGAAGTTCAACATGCAGCTCCCGCAGCTGTTGCATATTCCTCTGAAATTCACCATACCGCACCTGCTGCTGTTGCCGTAAGTGCTCCAGCAGTCAAAGGATACGCTTATTCTTCTGAAGTTCAACATGCAGCTCCCACAGCTGTCGCTTATTCCTCTGAAGTTCATCACGCCGCCCCTGCAGCTGTTGCCTATTCATCTGAAGTTCATCATGCAGCACCAGCAGCTGTTGCAGTCAGCGGCCCAGCTGTCAAAGGTTATGCTTATTCCTCCGAAGTTCATCATGCAGCACCAGCCGCTGTTGCAGTAAGTGCTCCAGCTGTCAAAGGTTATGCTTATTCCTCTGAAGTGCAACATGCAGCAGCACCAGCTGCTGTAGCATATTCTTCAGAAGTTCATCATGCTGCGCCTGCAGCAGTAGCAGTGTCTGCTCCAGCAGCTGTAGCCTATTCTTCTCAAGTCCAACATGCAGCTCAAGCAGCTGAAGGTCATGCATATTCAGCCGAAATTCAGCATGGAAGCTCAGCTGCTGCTGCAGCACAGGCAGCTGCTCAGGGTTACGCTTATTCCTCCGAAATCCAGCACGCAGCAGGTGGAGCACAAAAACTTGAACAGAGTCAACAAGGATTTTCTTACTCATCTGGAATTCAACATTCAGGCCCAGCAGCAGCTAGTTCATACAGCTTTGGGGATAAAAAAGCAGCTCAAGAATCTAAAGAACAAGAAGCTTCTAAGAAGAGAGAAGAATCAAAAGCAGCAGGACAATTTTATTCTTCAGATATAAGCCAAGGAGCAGCTGCAGGTTCCGGAGCATCAAGGGGAGCTGAAGCAGTTAAAGGTTATGCTTATGCATCCGAAGTTCATCACGCAGCCCCAGCAGCAGTAGCAGTGCATGCAGCTCCAGCAGCAGTAGCAGTCCACGCAGCACCTGCCGCGGTAGCAGTACCCGCAGGAAGAGCTTACGCATATTCTTCTGAAGTCCATCATAGTGCCCCAGCTGTTGTTGCACCTGCTGCAGCTGTAGTTGCTGCCCCTGCTGTTAAAGGCCATTCATATGCCACAGAAGTGCGCCATGAAGGACCCGCTGTTGCAGTTGCTCATGGTCCAGCCTTTGGCGTTCGTACCAAAGCAGTATCATACTCTACTGGAGTACATCACGCACCAGCTGCTGTCGAAACACATCATGCAGTTATCAACAACTTCAAAGGCACACCTTTCGTAGGCCACTAAGAATATGAGAATAGCTTTTAACATTAGACATTTTCAAATTAGTGGTGATGCGAACCAAAGAAAGCATGCTCAGCAAGACTAAGGCAATGGGGAATATTTCTTTCAAGAACTGTTCTTGTTGGTAGAGGTAATAAATCTCTCTCAGAATTTTATAATTTATGGATACAATGTGGTGCGAATGCTTAGAACTCCTTTCTTTCAAGAACTGTTCTTGTTGGTCGAGGTAATAATTCTCTTCGAGGATTTTATAATTTATGGATACAATCTGGTGCGGAATGCTTAGAACTCTCACTAAATTAAAACAATTACATCATGTAATTAAAAATAAATGGAAGTTATTACAAAAAGCATAATGTAATGTTTTTATATTTATTCACCATCTTACACAGTAATCATAAAAACGAAAAAAAATCCACCTAGAATGATTAACAAATACAATTGGGGTCAGCATACGAAATGACGAAATATTTAATTTTAATCAGTTACTGTTTTTTGACTTTTTGACTTCATGAAAAAACAACTATGCTTGTGCTTAGAATGCTTATGAAGTTTTACGAATTCAATTTATTTTAGACTAAAATACAAGGAATTTAGATATCAGTGCAACAATTATCTTTCCTTTATAAAACAAACGAAGTGGTAAATGTCTTAAAATAGAAAAGATACATCATTGGGCGAAGTATTTATTACGTATTTATTAGACATATACAAAATACGATCATCTGAAGTTGTTGCTCAGTATGAAATTCTGCGCAAAATAAATGCATTTAATTTTATACAAAATAAGGAAAGTTCTAGTGAAACATAAATAAATTTAAAACACACGTAAATTTTAAAAGATGGTATTATGTTTCATTAATTTAAATTTCCCCAGTGAATTAAAAATATTTGTCAAATATCAGGTTGCCCTGTAAAATGTTTCACTTCAAGTACACATAATTTTCTATCTTAACATTTTATTTTGGAATATTCAGAGATTTCGTACGAAATAAATATGTAATTCGAAACGTAAATAAGGTGCCATTTGTGCGGCATTGTCATTTAACATTATTTTAGTTTACAAGAAGAAAATAAACGTGCAGTTTTTAAAGTATAATTTTAGGGAAAATAAGGGTTGTGTAAAGTGTAGGGAGAAAATCGGAATGTTCAAATTTCTAAAACTGCAATAATTAATTACAGAATATATTAGATTTCAAAACGACTTGTCATTAGAAAAAAAAATTAATCCATAAGTTATTAATTTTACTGTGCTTCTCAAACTGCACATGAATCAAATAATTTTGCAAGAAATGTATTGCACACAATACACTGAAATGAATTAATGAAATGAAAAACTGTTTTGTTCAAAAAATACTTCTGAACTTTTAACAGCAATTTCTTAATTAACTTAGGTGACCTAACATTAATGAACTAGTTATGAAATTAAGTAAAAGTAAATATCTTTCATGCACTAAGTAAGAATAGCTGACTATTTTTATGAATTTACAGCAAAATACTATAAAATAACAAAAAATATTATAAATTTTAATTTATCTTACTTTAAAACGTCAACAAAGGGGAAAATGTAGAATACATGTATCTAAATTATGAAATAATTAAGCAGAGTTTAAAAAAGGAATGCTAAACTCTGGAAGAAAAAACTATTTATTTTGCAAAAGAAATGTGTAATAGTAATTTGGATTCATAATAGATATTATTACCGTAGTGTTTCAAAAATAAACTGGAGATTTATGATTTACAGTAGATCAAACAAAAAGTTACATTAACATACATTATAATACATAACCACACACGGCTAGGATTTTTTTTTCCCCTGAAAGAAACTATTCTTCTATAGAGGGTATTTAGACTTTTTAGAATGATTTCGATTTGAAGTCGAAAAAAGTAAATGTTTTGGAATAAAAATTTTAAATGAGAAATATCGTTTGCTTCTTTTAAATTAATTCTTCTTCCAAAATGTGGCATGTATACAAGCTGTGGCTTGAAGGATATGTTTTCGGGCTTTCTGAAGACGACAATTCATATTCATAATTCAAAGACATTGGGAAATGCATGGAATTAAAGTTTCTAAGTGCAAAACAAGCAGTACGTTTAATCGGAAAGAGAAACCGTCAGTCGTTAAAATTCCAAAGGAATCCTGGAAAAAGATGGGTTCTCTTTCTAATGTTTTTAAAGTTAAATCGTTGGTAACAGAAAATTCGCCGTCACAGAAATCATTTGCAGTCTTTAAATAAATCTACAGCAACAATAAATAAAGTAATAAACCAAGATTTGCAACTTAGAAAAGGTAAAAAACATACTGTTCGCCAGTTTTAGTATGTCAGTCAATGCAAAACAGTTTCTTGAGCATGTGACTCAGTGCAGAACAATTTGTAGAACCCTACATGCAGAATCCTGTTTAGCAGGATATAAATGGAAATATATTGTAGCCCTTGCTAAAACATGAGTTTACTTAAATGACTGCATAAAAAAAAAGATCTATTTATAACGGACAATGAAGGGAAAATAAAAGCTGATGTGTACACCATATAACTTCCTTATACGGAATATTAAATTATACGCAATTTTCCTGCATTTCATTGAAACTTATTTCCTCGAATTACATTAGAGATGTATTTCTCATTCAATTAATACAGTTCTCACTTCGCGGCAAGGCAAAAATACGTAAAAACTCAAAATATTCTCAATAAAAATTGAAAGATATAGAAAAACATAAAAACTCCAAATACAGTTAAAACAATTAAAAAAAAAATTTTTACCATAAAAATTACACTCTCTAGGGGAAAACAAACAATTTGGCCAGCGGGAAACAAGGTAGCTTTTTCGATGCACAAAACTAAAAGTTTACTTTTGGTCCCACTCGGCAAAAAGGCACTGAATGTGCAGAAAGACTTAATTCACTATTCTGCTACGTTTCAAACGTGGCTGCTATAGTAAAAAAAATTAGTCTGAGCCGCACTTAAACAATTTTTTAATTGTTGATAATTCTACAACTGTTGCATGCAAATTTACTAAAGGCATAAAAACCATAACCGAAATATAAAAACAACACAATTCAATCATTTTTAAAGCAAAAAATGCACAATTTACAAACATATAAGAATAAAAACATCTGATGTGTACACATGACTTCCTTGCACGGAATATTAAATTATACGCACTTTGCATTTCATTTAAGCTTATTGGATTGAATTAAACCTACTTCATGGATAGTGCATAAAGCACAATAGAATAAATGCACTCTTTAGAATTCATTACATTTGTTTACTATAGCGAGACTCTGGCGCTAGCTTCACTTAACAGCGTTACATCTCATTCATTTATGTATATCATCTGGAGAATTACCTAATCGTTGCCACCTGTTATATTCAAATACTGTGATAAATCTGAAACGATGTGTAAGAGAAATTAAACAAACAAACAAAAAGAAAAAAAATTTCACAGACGATTCAGTATTTCTCATTCAATTAATTCAGTTCTCACTTCGCGACAAGACAAAAATGCATGAAATCTCAAAATGTCTACATTAAAAATTACGAAGTAAATCTTAAATACTTATTTCCTGGAATAAATTCCTGAATGAATTAAGCATGATTTAATACGCAATAATAAAATAAGGCGTTATCTTTGTTGGTGCGAAGCTTAGTTTCTCTAGATTGGCAACAAATCCACTATTCTGCTAAGTTTCAAATGTAAACAAATATGGCTTCCATGGGGAAAATGATAAGGTTTAAACAACTTTTAAATTGTTGATAATTCTATAGTTCTTGCATGCAGATTTACTAAAGACATAAAAACCTTACCCGGAAGATTAAAACAACGTAGTTCAATCAGTTTTAAAGCAAAAAATGCCCAATTTACCAACATATAAAAATAAAAAAAACCTAATTACAAAACATTTTTTTAAAAACAAAATATAAACATGCCTAGTATTTTCGCCCATTATGCTGCTGAAAGACAAGCATTAAGCTGCTTTAAGAAAAATTTTAATAATATTTTTACCAATAAACTATTTGTAATATAGTTTTTGAACTAGTTAAAGAAGACAGAAACTTCTGCTGGATTATTAACGACAACTTGAAACTCTTTGAAGAAGTTAAAAATTTTACAATTTACAATATTAATTGCTCTGAGTTTGAAAACCTCTACACGTCTCTGCCACTCAAAGAAATTTACGAATGTCTTTTAGAAATGACAGAATTTTTTCCTGAAATTCTTAATGTTCCGGATTTGCAAAAACGGAAAGAATTTCTACAGTTTTCCTTATACAACAACTATATTAAGCATTCTAACTTTCTCTACCTGAAAACATAAGGAATTTCGATGGGAAGTTCATATTCAATTCATATTTGTAACTTATTTCTTTTTTCTAAAGAATTCAAATTCCTAAAAGGCCTTTCTGACAACGATTTCCGTAAATTTGAGCACACTTATAAATATATTGATGACGTTATTACTTTCAACAAATTTGAATCTCATCGAAAACTGTAACATATACCCAAATTGTCTAAAACTAAATAAGACCAATAAAAACCAAACAGAAATAGTTTATCTTGATCTAAGTATTCATAATCTTACAGAAATTAAACTTTTTGATAAAAGAAAAGAATAAAATTTTTCTACTAATAAACTTATAAATTGAAACTCCAACATATCTAAAAACGTTATTGAAAATACTATTGTTAATCAAATTAAAAGAATTTAAAAAATTTGCACTGAAATAGAAACACAAAAAGAAGAAATTCCAATTCTCATCAAAATTTTAAATGATAATAAAATTCCTTCAAAATTCATAAATAGTCTTTTAAAGAAATTTGGAGTAGTCTACACCCTATAATACCTTTTAAAGGAATAAATTTTTTATCTGAAAGCTCCAAAAGAGAAGGATAAAGAAAGATATTTTAAAACGTTTAAAGGATTTTTTTAAATTACTATTCTGTTGCTAACCACGGGCTATATATATATTCAAAGTCGTCATGATAAGCCCATGACGTGAAGACCTTTTACTTTTCTTACAATGTTTCCTTTACTTCTAGTTGCCTTGAACTAAAGAATCAGCTTTGTAGACAATCTTTATTCATTCTAAACATGAAATATTCTTTTTAAGAGAAAAATGCCTACAGTACAGTGCGGCTAACGAAGCTATTCTACCAAAATTAAACATAAGCTACTGTTGCCATTCGCACAAAGTCAGTAGTAAAATAAAACATGTTGCCAGTAACAAGATTATTGTATAAATGATAACGTAAAATTAAATACTGAGAAGATATATAAGGCAAAAATAAAAAAAGAAATGCAAATATTAAATACATATCCACACATCTTCCTTTTTCTAACTTTTTTCTGTAATTTTAAATAAAATTTTTTAAAAAAATCTAATATTAAACATTATGGATTTTTCTCTCATTTCTACAAAGCAATTATTAAAAACTATTTGACCATTTTTAGGCACTTTTTTGAGTCTACTATTTTTAAAGAATAATTGACTTTAAAATTCAATTTTAGTTTTACAGTGAATGATGTTCTTTTTTCACGTTTTTGTTTTAAAAGATTCAGAATTGTCTTTGATTTTTTGCAATTCCTAAGCAATCTTATTCTTTGTCAAAATTAGAAAAAATTTTCATTTAAATTTTAAAGTTTTTCTTTTGGTTTTTCAAAATTGCATCTTTTGTTCCAAATTTTAGTCTTTTGAGCGAAACCTTTCTCGCCAAGGTTTTTGATTTCGCCAATGAAGTCAAAATGGCAAACCTGTACGTTAAAACTGTAATAGAATATCCTTATTTCGGTTGAGGTATGATGAAAGTGCTCGAGGTTTTTAATTTCTCAAAGTGAGTTTTAATTAAGTTTTATTATTTCACTTCCATTTTAAATACATTGGATTATTTGCTATATTTTGAATATACAATTTTTATTTATTTTTGTCACTGAAGTATTTTATTCTTTCACTTTCGTTTTCTTTAGGTGAAATGGTTATTTTATTTATTTATTTAAGGTACCAGTTTTTAATAAAAACTTACTTCGTTTTTTCCTTGCTTTGGGGAAGGGTCAGAATTTTCGGGTGAACTATTATACACTCATGTCCATAAATTAAGGATAATTCGGAGTCACGCGGAAATCGAACTCTTAAATAAATATATCACCTGTAAAATCACTACACACATCTTCAAGAATCATATGCAAATTTCAGGAAGTAACCAGATGACAACGACGGTATGTCACAATGATGAGAGTGTAAGAGAATGATCTATAAGGAATACAGGCAAAGAAGTAAAATTGTTCGCAGGCGCTTTATAAGCATTTCAGTGCAATAACCGAGTAGTTATGACACAAAAGACGCATTTGGATGATTTTTTACGTGGTAGAATTATCGGCCGTCTGGAATGTGGGCGTACCTAACTGGAAGTATCAGACGAACTTGGAATTGCCCAGAGTGTCATTTCCAGGCTTTGGCAGCGATTCCAAGATGATGGTAATGTGAGTAGACGTTACAGCATAGGTCACCCCAGAGTTACAACGCCGAATGAGGACCGGTATTTGGCAGTTACTGCCGAAAGAAACAGGCGGAGCACAGCCTCAGACCAGTCTCGTCAGCTCTCTTCAGCCACTGGTACCACAATTTCAAGGCAGACCGTGTACAGACGCTTAGGGCAGATTGGTCTATATGCTCGTAGACCTGTCAGATGCGTTTCACTTAATGCAACTCACTGTCGCCTGCGGTTAGCCTGGAGTAGAGAGCATGCATTGTGAACACCGCAACAGTGAGCTTGTGTGATGTTTTCCGACGAGTCCAGGTTTAGCTTGCAGCCTGATTCTCGCCGGACTTTCCATATGAAGGAGCTCCAGGTACCCGTTACCACCAAGAAAACATCATTGAACGACACCGTTACGGTGGTGCAGGAGTGCTCGTTGGGGGTGGAATTACTCTGGGTTCCAGAACTGGTCTGCATGTTCGAATTGGAACCATGACAAGCCGAATCTATCGGGACGTCATTCTGGAACAACATGTACGTTTGTTTCGGGGCGCCATGGGCGCACAATTTGTGTTTATGGATGACACCGCCCGTCTTCCCCGTGCAAACATCGTAAGCGAATGCCTGCAGTCGGAGGATATCACCCGTATGGACTGGCCAGCATTCTCACCGGACTTGAATCTAGTGGAGCACGTGTGGGACATGCTTGGCTGACGAGTTGCAGCCCGTCAACCTACTCCTACATGTCTACCGGAACTTCGGAGAGCATTGCTTTTTGAGTGGTGTAATATCTCCCAAGATCAGATCGATAATTTGATACTCAGCATGCCTAGGCGTTGTACAGACTGTATTGCATCGTCTGGGAGATATACAATGCATTAAAAATCATACCAACCATGTAATATTGGTTTTTTGTAAATAGGTTTTTTTGTATTTTGCTCCAGGGAGAAAAAATCGCTAATTTGTTTAATAATATCAAACATATGGCATCTTGTTTTGCTCTTTACCTTTTGTTTAATAAATAAGCTTTACAAATAAGTCAAATTTGTTTTGCTTCTAACTCTTCCTTTGCCTGATTTTGCATTATCCCTAATTTATGGACATAAGTGTAATTAAAATACATTGAAATGGTTCATCGACTAATTCTGGATACAGAAAAGCAAGGATTTTTGTAGAAGAGAGATTTCAATTGGTTTCAATGTTCTTTTCCTCTGATGAAGCGGCATTGAAGTTGATTGAATTACTCTTCTTTTGAGTTTTTAAATTTCTTCAAATTTCATAAAATTATTTAATTGGGGTTTGCTTGTTTAAGTGTTTAGATTTTAACAATTTTAAAAATTGTTTGTTGCATATACAGGATTTTTTAAATTTATTAATTATGAATTTCAATTTTGGTCTTTGTCAAAAGTGGTTCTAAATTTCTTACTTTATGTCTTTACTGTATATACATATATTTTATATACTTTTGGGGCGGCCGATTGCAGCCAAAATAGGAGGTGCACATCCACATGTTATAGCAGTCCTACTTATACACAAAATTGCAACGTTCTGAGGCTACTCATTTTTTAATTATGCGAGATACATGCATACATCCGTACGTACAGACGCCACGAAAAAAATCTCTTCAGAATTCATTTTAAATCAGTTTTATAATTTTTTGGGGGAAAAAGAGTCTTTTATTCTGTCCTTATGTTATAAATATTTGTGTGTCAACTGCCTCTCACAGTAGGAATTCTTCCGTTTAACCCACATGTGCTCAAGACTCGACCTGAAATTCTCTCAGTTACAAATTTAATCAGCATTTGCAAGAATTTCGCCATAAATTTTAACTATTTAAGAATTTGGATGAAAGTTTTATGTCGTTCACATTAATTCTACTCAACGTACTATATTGCATATCCTATACAAGCGAACGATTCTATGTTCAACTCATATTATTTAACTGAATTTCAGCTAGTAAGATATTATGCATGCTCGTTCTCCTCGTGCAACTTAATTGTTTTCACGAAACCTTGACTCCCCATTGCATTGCCGCAGTATCTTCGCCTTCGGGTGAGTGCGTTCGTATCTTGATTTATTTACATACGCAGTTGGCCTAAGGCATATGCAAAACAAACTGGTTAAAATCCTAATGTGATTGTGTGCCAGTATACCAGAGACTATTAGGATTAGGATAAGTCGATGGTTTATGCGGAATTCTACTATACACAACGACCTTCAAATAAAGCCGACTGACTCAGCAATATTAAAAACATTCACACAACTTCTTCTTAAAGCGTGACAAACCTCCCCAAAATATAATTAAAAAACTCGGCAATTACGACTGCACAATCGAACAGAAACACAAGAGGCTCCGCATTATCCGCCATAATGGTAGGTGTTGTTCTAATCCTGTTGATCTTGGTGCTCTTCATATTAAAAATGATATTGATACTGCAATGGAAAAACTTACTAGTAACATCAAAACAGCTACGCAAAATGCCTCTCGAAGTATTCCTGAAAACAATATTGATGGACTCCCTTCACATATTAGAGATCTTATTAAAGGAAGAAACAGAAAAAGAAAGGAATGGCATCTTCTCTGGAGCCCCAACTTGAAGAAAGAAATTAACGCACTTAATAGACAAATCAAAAACACATCAAAGAATACAAATTGAAACGTTGGCAAAATAACATTCTTAATCTTGATGTCAATGATGGCACCTTCTGGGCATATATTAATAGAACTAGGAAAAGTGCTGTTGTAATCGACTTCTCTCTACAAATAACGAAGTAGCCCTCTCTAACGACGTCAAAGCTAGAGTCTTTGCTGACTGAACCCAGAGATATTAACTTCACTTATGAAGTTTGTTATACAATCAGAGACTAGCTCAATGCCCCCCCCCAGTTAAAAATTTACCAAAATTCGCTACTCCATATGAAGTCCAAGATATTGCTAAGAAACTTAAAATCAGGAAAGCACCAGGGCAGGATGATATTCCAAATATTGCTCTCAGAAATTTATCCTTATTTAACTCGATAACAAAACTTACCAGTATAATTAATGCATGTCTGACTCATTCTTATTTTCCGGACTGGAAGTCTACAAAAATTAAATTAAAATCTTAACCTGGTAAAGATACAATAAGCCGAATGGGTATCGCTTCATAAGCTTATTTAGCGGACTTAGTAAAATTTTCGAAAGAATTATTTGTCCCTGATTGCAACCTTATTTGTCTGTTTTTTCCTAACGAACAGTTTGGTTTTGGAAAGTCTTTGTCTACCACGAAACAATTAGTTAGACTATCTGAATTTGCAGGTGCAGCCGTTCATAATATAGAAAATATTTCCTTAATCATGTTGGATGAGGCGAAAGCCTTCGATTGCGTCTGGCATGAGGGGCTCATTTACAAACTTATTCAATTGAATATTGACAGAGAAATTATCATCCTATTGATGTCTTTCATCTCCAACAGGAAATTCATCGTAACCCAAGGAAATGACTGCTCAGACATCAGACTCATTAGAGTCGGGTCCCCCAAGGATCTATCCTTGGTCCTGTTCTTTATTTGTTCTACGTCCCCGATTTCTCCAAGGAAATTCTTCGCCATCACTACTTCCTTGGATGTTATGCTGATGATATGGCTCTCGCGGGTAGATCTACAAATGTTAACCATGCAATTAAAAATTTACAAGAACGAGTACCTCATATCGAGAGATGATGCACCTTATGGAGAATTGCTATTAATGCGACGAATCTCAATTACTTATCATTAGAGGGAAAAAATCACAGACTAATCCTACTCATCAGCTTACCCTATTCAAAGAAACTGTTCCTGTAATCAAGACTGCCAAATATTTGGGTATAACTTTTAATTCTAAATTAAAATGAAATGATCATAGTGACAAGATTAGAAATAAAGTTATCAATAGTTTAATTCCTATTGTTGGAAAACACTCAAGTATGGATCTTAAGAAAAAAACAGCTTGCTAATACCTCCATTATCAGACCAGTTTTAGTTTATGCTTCACCTGCATGGACCTCTGTTACAAAAAAAATGATCTCCTGAAATTACAGAAAATTCAAAATCGTTTCCTTCGCATTATTACTAATGCACATTACTATGTCAAAAATCTCACTCTTCATGAAGATCTCAGACTTGACACCATTGAAACTTATCTTAACAAGACAAACACAAAATTCTTCGATAAAGCACTTAGATGTCAATACCTAAATTCATTTAATCTCTTCAACTATAAAATACTTGAAGAGGACTATGATCTAAGGCCATTTGCCGCACACCACAAGAAGACTAATCTTCCTATCACCTAGTTACTTTTACACATTTTCCTTCCATGTTATTTTTGCTTTTGTTTTGTCTTTCATTGTACTTGTTTTGCATTGTATTGTTTTACACTACGAGGAGAATTTCTTACTTTAAACCACTGCCAGCTAATTTTACTACACTTATTGACTTGCTTTTTCATACACTCCAGCCCTTCCTTATTTTTGCGATGTCGGATCATTTTATGATTTTCTTGCCGCATTTTGCCTCCACTTCCTTCCAGATCCTACTTATCCTGACTGCATTTCTGTTATATGCCTTTATGGCACTATGTGTCATTGATCCGGACACGTCGCGCCCTGCGCGATATTCGCGGAATATCAGGGTTCGATTCGATTAGAGGCCTTATTCTCTATCTATTTTATGCTGTAGACTTCCCTAAGCCCAACAGTAACGATTCCATTATCGCATGTTACGCAAATGATACTGCCTTGGCAGTTAAGTCTGCGAACATTAATTTCGCCATTAAAAAATTACAGGTATTTATGCCAAGTATCGAGTCATGGTGTGAAAATTCGAAAGTGAAGATTAATGCTCAAAATCTAAATTGCTGATCATTCGTACAAGAAAAAGAAACGTGTAATAATCATCTCGTTCTCTTTAATGAAAGAGTACCAATAGTGAAAAATGCCAAATAGGAGTCATCCTAAACAAACGTCTTACCTGGAATTGACCACATCAATAATGTACGAACTACTGCACTCAAAATTATGAAGTGTTTGCCTCCTATCGTTGCTAAATACTCAAGACTAGATCTGAGAAAAAAAGACTCGTCTATCTCTCTACAATTTGACCAATTCTGATTTACGCTTCTCCCGCCTAGACGGAAGCCAAGAACTCATGTAAAGAAACTGCAATATAAACTCCTGCGTATTATCACAAACGCGTACTATTACGTCTGCAAAGAGACCGTCCATGATGACCTCTGAATAGATACCATATATATATCTACGAATATATATCTTACGGAATATCTCTACAAAAGCCAACGAGATATTCTTCAAAAATACTCAGGAGTGTAATCTCAAAAACCACTTCAACATTTTCCATTACGAAGTTTTCACCAACGATTTCTATTACCGTGCGCAGCTTACATGCTTTGCGGAAATGAAAAAGTTCCCCACCTAATATAAATCAGGGGAATTATTTTCATGTTCGTAGTGTATATATTTTATTTTCTCCTTTTCCATTACTTCCGATTATTATGCATTTCTCTTATTCGAATTCATAATTCCTTTCATGATTATATTGTTACCACCTCCAACAAGTGACTACGAAATTTTGTAATTATCGGCTGCATACAGGACTAAACTGCATTGGGAGATGAACTTTTGATTTATACCACAAGTTGATACACTGAGGATTACAGGAAAAATATCATTTTATGTAAATATTATTGTATATTTGATGTTTTTTCAGCATTTCTGGCCTGAAGTCTCCCAACATATCAACGACTTTCCTCACCTCAAGTGACAAGGTAGTCATGCGTTCCTAACATGTGCAATCCTGACCGACGTTCTCACTGATGCATTCACTTATACTTTCATCCCTCTACAACAATCACCTCCGACAGCCGGAACAAAACTTGCAAATCCTGCAAGTTAATCAGCGGCGTTATCAGCGGAACGTGGAATCTTTCCAAACATAGCTTGATTAGCGACATAATGGGAAAAGTAGCTGATTTATCAGACTTCGATAAAAGTCAAATCGTTAGGACTCGGCGACTGGGATTATCAGTATTAGAAACGGCGCGTTTAATAGGCTATTCACGTGCAGTTGTTGTAAATTCATATCGTAAGTGGCGCATGGATGGTGAAACGATGTCGCCGGCCGGCAGTGTGTCGTCGACAGTGCATTGATTCCAGGGGAGAGCGGAGAGTTCCAGAGGAGAGGAGAGACGCATTGTTCGTCGTAACCTAAGAGCTACAACAGCCGAAATCACCCCCAACTACAACAGTGGCGGCCCAGAAAGTGTTTCTCAACACACTGTGCAGCGTACATTGCTGCTAAGCGGCCTACACAGCCAGAAGCCGCGGTATGTCCCTGCACTGACGGCATGTCATCGCCAGTTGCGTCTGCAATGGGCCAAGAAACATTGGAATAGAACATCAGAAGAATGGAAGAAAGTTGCACGGTCCGACGAATTCTGGTCCGTCCCATCGACGGAATACCCCAATTTCCAAACGGAATCCTAGCTCCCAGATGCACAGTTGGATGGACACAAGCCAGTGGTGGGGGTATGATGGTGTGGCAATGTTTCCATGGAGCACATTAGGACCCATAATCCCGATACAATAATCCCTGACACCCATGCCCTACGTGAACATCGTTGCAGACCGGGTTCACACATTCGTGACAACAGTATTTCCGGCTGAGGATGTGTTTAGCAATAGGATAATGCACCATGTCATAAGGGTCGAATCGTCAGCGAGGGGTTCGATGAAATTTGAGCGACTTCCAAGTCATATGGTCTAAAAATTCACCTGATATTAATCCAATAGAGAATTTCTAGTTCCGCTTGGAAAACCAAATTCGTGCTGCCACGCTACCTCCTCGCAATGTGCGGGAATTACAGGGCCAGTTGGTGAGCGCTTGGTACCAGATACCTCAGACTACGTATCAGCACCTTGTACAGTCAATGCCGTGCCGTGTATTGGTAGTTTTTAGGGCTAAATGTGGCCCTACATGTTATTAGCAGGGTGGTCATAACATAATGGCACTTCGGTCTGTGTATGTGTATATATATACATATATATAAAGTATATAAATAAATATATATAGATAATTTTGGTGAGGCCAATTGCAACCAAAAATTAAGGTGCACAACTGCATATTACAGCAGTCCTATATGCAAATTAAAAGGTTCTACTACTGCTTGTTCTTGAGCTATGCGAGATACATACATACGCACGTACAGACGCCACGAAAAATCTCTTCTGAATCCATTTTAAATCAATTTTTTAATTCGTTTGGGGGAGAGAAAGAGTCCTTTATTCTGTCCTTACGGACAGATGTTACGCAAAAACATCGTTAAATTGCATTCGATAGCGGTCAAAATGGATATGGTACACGGAATTTTTCGTGATTACAATATTTCCTTTACTCTACAAAGAAGTTAAAATGTACAAACCTAGTCCCGTCCAAGCAAAGAAAGTTTCAGTAAAGGATTTATGATTACTGCAGGATTCTTTTACATTGGGAAATTAAAAAGAAGACGAGTTTAAAAAAATGTTAAAATCAACTCCGATTTACGAAGAAGAGAAAGTTTAACGTCTAATATTTACAGAAGAAATTATATTTCTTTCTCCCAATGATTTTTAGAGAGGGAAAATTGATCAAGATATTCGATAATTGATCAAGATATAGGGTTTCATTTAGTTTCATTAACCAATTATTTTGTGCTAATTTTCTTCTCTGTCCTTCTCGTTTCCCATTTTCTTGCTGAAATGTAAATTCCTAGTTCGCGTGTAATCAAATGAAGTAGAAATAAGCTAGTATTTAAAGGAAGGTTTCAGAGGGTAGAATCAGAGAGCGTTCCGCCGGCCGATGGCCTTGCTAATTGACTATCAGTATTCTACGGCGTTATGTTATTCACGCCATTACGCTTGTCACGCCGACACGACGCCGAAATTAGAGCCAACTTGAGCGTTTCTCTATCTGTGTACACGTTGGGCTAATTTACGTTTATTATTTAAGTCAAACTCATTTTTTTTAAATTTAAGCCATAAATGCTGGCCATTCTGTGGTGCTTGTAATGGCTTCGTGGTTAAGAAGGCACCTTTGACAAAACGAAACGGAACATTTATTAAAATAACATTTGCTTCTACAACACAGGAAATGCAGGCAACTCGCTACTTCGCGAAAAGCATTCAACAAAGAATTCGCCCTACAAATTCTTTGATTCAACTACTCTAAATATAGCAACCTTTTCGAGAGAAGAGGCGAAACGCGACAAGCGTGTTTTGTTGACCGTTAAACATTTGCCTGATATTTTAACGCTTTCTGTTAAACTTTTGTTCAAGTTAAATAAAAGGGTACTTCACACCCTTTCTCAGTCTCTGTGATACTTTACAACATATAGTGATAATTCAGTTAAGGTCATAGAAGTTTCGTCCTTTTGATGCTACCAAAAAACGTGAAATTTCATAAAGACAGAGCAATAAGTCATACTTCGAAAAAAATGAAGACCGATACAGTCATTGCATATCTATCTTTGCAATGTACTCCTGCGATTTTTTCGAACCAAAAAAAAAATACTTTTAACATTTTAAATATTTATTAAACGCCTCCGAAATCGTTCTAAAAATGTGTAAACATATTCTGTGGGAAGAAGGGAGACAGAACAATTATATTTTTTAAGAAATGGTAGAGCAAGTTCATAATAGATATAGTTACGTTCTCTTAGATTTAAGATGGATAACGTACTTATACGAGAAAAATGTTAGAAAGATAAACCTTTACATTTATGCGCTTTTTATTAAGACGATGAATATGTATACCTTTTTTTTTTTTCGAGAAACTCTGAATTATCAGGTTAATCAAATCATATCGATATCTAGTTCTTAAGATACTTCGAATTTCTCAAATTATAACAAACGGTTAAAAAAAAGACATTTATTAACTGTTTTTGGCGAATGCATAACATTTAAGGATCCATTTATATTTAAATCCCTAGATTTTATCAACAATACTTTAAATTGCATTAGTACTTAAGATCCATGGACAAATTTTCCATGATCAATCAGACATTTAAGTGCCTAAAAGGGTCTCCCAGGTTTTGTTTTCGCTTTTAAAGAAAATCGAAAGAAGGAAGTTGCAGCCAATTCCCGTGGCCTGTGACTTGTCATGTATCACTGAGAGTATTACAGCATTCATTACTTATCAGTGTTACGAAATTTAGTTATTTAAAGGCTATCTGTACATTTATAAATATTGTATAGTTTTTGATGGCTACAATAGTTTTAAGCATCTATAAAAAAACATTATAACGATATATCTTACATTTCATACTTCCTCTCGTGTGAGCAGGACGACGTCAGCGATTTGCTTGTGCGGCAAGGTCTCTTGGACTTGGTGTAGGCTTTCCTGCCCCAAGGGCATTTGAAACAACAACAACAACATAGTTCAAAATTTTTCGAAGTCTTCTACCTGTTCGTTATTGCATTAAAAGCATACTTTAATGCTAAATAAAATATCAAAACAATAGATTGCGATTGTCTTGGCTGCCTCTTTCAAGTTTTAGTAGCCTGTAATCCCTACCAATATTAAGTATACCTTCTCTCGGATATTGTTAGGAGAACAGCCTTGGCTGCGCCAACTTGGCTTCTTCAAGGGTATGGGCGACATTTCACCACGCCAACGGAAGTAAGTATTACAGATAATCAAATACTACAGAATAAATACTACAATAATAAATACAAATTACTATACTACAATAATAAATACTAATTACTATACTACAGATAATAAGTAATACTACAGATAATCCCTTAGCAAGGGAAAAGTATTACGGCTGTCTCCGTAGAGGAAGTACGTCATCGAATGACAACTATTGCCTGCCATACCACAACAAGCTGTTTCTCCCTTTTTGGCGTCAAAGCTGTTCTCCGAACAATATCCCCTTCTCTCCTATAAACAGCTTAAAAATCGAATGTCACGTGAAAACATGTGTATGGAAAAAATTCTCTTTACATACATGCTTACGTTGATACTTTTTACATTGCTTGATCCCAAAGTATATGAAAAAGTTATCTAGTTTTTGAAAATCATTAGTTTCACCCAGCAATAAAAATTGAGACACAATTACCAACCTTAAAAAAACTTGTAGTTTTGCCGGACCGCCATAAAAGCGGTATCTCACCTCTGTGCCAGTCAACCACGGTTCGAGAAGACAGATATTTTCACAGCGTTGCCACGGCTTAAGGAAACGTGCACAAACTGAAGACCAGTTTCTCGCTTGAAATTGGCGGCCAGAACTTTTATCGTATTCTAGTGTTTTTCAAACAGGTGCTTGCACCCTTATGCAAATCCGATTTCAGTTTCAATTACTGATTAAATATTAAAGGAGGAATGAAGTAAATCTTCGACACCTTTGTGAAAAATAGGGAATTTGCATAATACTACTCGTATTCTGATAACATGCTGCATTGTTTTGCAAACTATCTGATGTGGATACCACATGTCTTCCTTGAATGGCCTATTAAATTACACACATTTTTTGCTGAATTTCATTAGAATATATTTCCGACGGAAGACAAAAATACATAAAATCTCAAAGCATATTCCTTAAAAATGGTAAAAGACAGAAAAACATAAAATAACAAATACAATTAAAAAAAGTTAAAAAAATTTTTTACAGTTAAAATTAGAGTTTCTACGCAAACACAAGCAATTCGGCCAACAGGCAGGAAGACAAAATTTTCGGTGCACAAAACTGAAAGTTTACTTTTGGTCACATTCGGCAAAAAGACAATGAAATCAGTGCACAAGCTGACTTAATTCACTATGCTACTAAGAGTTTCAAATATAAACAAACAGAGGCCTCGTTAGGCTTAGTACCACTTAAATTGTCAATAATTCTACAATTGTTGCGTGCAGATTATCTAAAGGCATAAAATGCTTAACCTAATCATAAGAACAACATAATTCAATCAACTGCTTTAAAAAGCAAAAAATGCACAATTTATCAACATATAAGAATAAAAACAGAGAACTCACCGAACCGGGTAACAGAGTAAGTTGGTGTAGCCGATTGCAACCAAAACGAGAGATGCACAACTATGTTATAGCAGTCCCATTTGCAAAATTCCAACGTAATGAGGCTGCTCGTTTTTCAGTTATGCGAGATACACATACCTACATACTTACGTACGTACAGACGTCACGAAAAAAAATCTCTTCTGAATCCATTTTGCAATCCTTTTGGAGAAAAGTCTTTTATTTTATCCGTACGTACTGATGTCGCCCCAAAACATTGTTCAAATAAATTCGAGAGAGGTCAAAATGGATATTTTGGTTGAAATATGATACCTACAATTTGTCCCGATTACAATACTTCCTTTACTTCGAACAAGGAAGTAAAAAAAAAAGGAATGTGTACGAAAAAAGGTTTTTTTTTTGGGGAGGGAATTATAGAAGTGTCAAACATCACTGTATAGTTTTCATCAAAAATTTACTAAAGACTATTTATTCTAGAGAATACGAAATCTAAAGTATGCGAAGGTAAAAAATCATTACATGAAGAAAGAAGTGAAATATCAGGTTGTCTTGAAGAGCCCCGAGTTTAAGAAAGTATTATCTTTCCCGAAAATATTATTCTGTCGAATGAAAGTTTCCTGAGATTAAATTTGCAGATTTAAAGTGGAAAAACTAGTCTAACGATAGCTAAAGAGAGGAACTTTTTTTAAGCTTTGGGTACTTTGTGAGAATAGTAAAAAAAATTTGTTTTAGTCCAAAAGGGCTATGCCTTCGTGGTGTAGTGGTCTGCATGCTTGACGCGTAACCGAGAGGTCCGTGGTTCGATTCCCGGCGAAAGCGTTGCTCATTTTGATAACTTTCTCTCGCGTTTGTTTACTAGCGACGAAGTGCGTACGTGTGCGTTGGAGGTGTGATATATCGTCCTTACTGTATCTTTTAGGTAATTTGCTAATTATCAATATTGTACAGCTCAATAATTGTAACTAAGTTCCGTGAACCCAAAAGGGGTATTTCGTCTATTCGAAATTTGCAATGCTTTCATAATGGAATGGAGCAGTGAAACTGCGCAAGGGCCAGAGCAATTGTTCAGTCCGCCCTTGTCGCCAGAATATCTTCTAAAATCATGCCATGAAAGAGGTATAAAAAATTACGTAATTTTTATAAGAGGCATAGAAAAGAGTTTGAATGTGAATAACCCAAAAGGATTGAAAACTGAAATTGAGGGAAAAGTCCCGTTGATGAAACATATAGATTTTATTAAGCGTATAAGATGGTAGACTTCTTATTTGCACCTCGTCAGCTGAATGCGCTTGGCAAGTACAGAGCTTAACAGAGTTGTCAAACGTTAAAGTTTCTACGGCGCTCGCAATGAAGGATCTAACAAGTAAATTTCTTCACTCAGATATACCGGTGGACGTCGAATTATCTGAGTTAGCCAAAGAACTCAGCTGTAATAATGATATAGATGTAATAAGCTTACGGAGATTTATGATAAAAGGGTTCGACAAAAACAAAAGGCCCTCTGAGAGAGTGTTGGTCACAACTGTCGGTCACAACATCCCAGAATTTATAAACTTGGCTAACCAGACAAAAACTAACACGATTCTATGATAACCCGAGACAATGTTCACAATGCCTGAAATTTGGACATGGAATTAAAACCTGTAGAGGCCAAACTAAGTTTTGCAGATGTGGTGATAACCACAAAAAAGAACAGTGTCAAAGCCAGCTAGTCAAGTGTGCTTTATGTAACAACGATCACGAAGCCACCTCAAAAGATTGTCCGAAGTATAAAGAAGAGAGCAAAATCCTTAAATACAGTGGACTTTCCTATCCCTATCGCAGAAGCAAGAAGAATTATTGGAAACAAGTTCGAATTATCAGAGTTAGCCAAAGAACTCAGCTGTAATAATGATATAGATGTAATGAGCTTACGGAGATTTATAATAAAAGGGTCCGACAAAAACAAAAAGCCCTCTGAGAAAGTGTTGGTCACAACATCCCAGAATTTATAAAAATTTGACTGACCAGACAAAGAGTAACACGATTCTATGATAATCCGAGACAATGTTCACAATGCCTGAAATTTGGACATGGAATTAAAACCTGTAGAGGCCAAACTAAGTGTTGCAGATGTGATGATAACCACAAAAAAGAAGAGTGTCAAAGCCAGGTAGTCAAGTGTGCTTTATGTAACAACGATCCTTAACTAAAATTCACCCAGCAGTCCTAGAGGCTTTCTATCAAAGCAAGCATGACTTGATTAAGTTTAAAAAAACTGGAAAAGGTTAGCGGGAAAGCTTAACATTTCCACTTCTTTTCTCTTTTTTGCAATGTTATTTTCTCTTTCCGTTTCGCATATTTGTTTCTCATCCAGCTAGATGGGGCCGATTCATGGAATGCAAGGAGCATTCGCAATAAGAGAGATTTTATTGTTCACAGGAAAGAGCTTCCCTGTGATATTTTAGTTGTCCAGGAGACCTAGCTTTCTAACCAAGATGTTTTTTGTTTACCAAACAAGATTATCTACCGGAAAGATAGAAATAGCTCCCACCAAAGCGGTGGCCTCATAACTGTTATCAGGAAAGACTGGGCCAGTTTACTGGTGCAGAATAATAGCTACGAAATTGTAGGGGGGGGGAAATGAGAGTTGACATCACTGCAAACGGTTTTGGTTTATCAATTTTAAAGGTCTATCTCCCTAATGGCCAATTCTGTGAGCAAGACTGGGACAGAGTGCTGGCTACATTACCAGAGAGATATTTAATTGTAGGCGACTTGACTTCAACAGTCATAACCCTGCATGGGACTCGAACAAACTATCTACAGGAGGTAAAGCTTTGTTGCGATGGTGTAATAACAACAACCTTCGCATACTTAACAACGGGAGTCCTACACGTGTGAGTCCGGGTGGAGCGGAATCCTGCATTGATCTTGCTCTATGTCCAGCTGACCTGTATGGTTCAGCGAACTGGTATACTATTAAGGACCCGTTTAGCAGTGATCACTACCCAGTTAAGACCTTTGTGGATAATTATGGCTCTGCTGCGGGCAATAAGAAGATCTCCAAATTTTGCAATTGGAAGAACTATAGTTCAGATAGTAGGAACGATATGAGCTCCCTGCTCCCAGAGGAAAGGAATTTAGAGAACATCAATAATATCTTGAACAGAGCAAAAAATCGGAACACGACTAAGGTGGTTAAACAACGTGGTAACCGCCCATGGTGGGACACTGAATGCAACTTTATTTTGAGACAAAAACGCAAATATCTCAGATTAGCCAGAAATTATTTCTCCAAGAAATTTTGGATCTCTTATAAGAGGTGGAATGCTAACCTAAAAAGAACCATAAAAGCCAAAAAGAGGCAGCATTGGGAAACTGTATGCAAGCATGCTAGCAAGGATGGAAATATCTTCAGGATACTAAGGAAACTTTGCAAAGACGATGTTCCATATCAGTCGTCGCACAATATTCTAAATCGGTCGGGAAACCGTGTTTGGATCCCTGAAGAGCAATGCGACATGTTTGCTAAACACTACGCTAAGGCTTCTAGCTGCAAACACCTGCCCTTGGATTTAAGCGATGACGACTACAGCAGCTTCAATAGACCATTCTCCAGAGCTGAATTTCGGAAAGCCATTAAGAACCTCAAAAATTCTACCCCAGGACAAGACGGACTCACAAGAACTGCCATTACGTCCTTAGATGAAGACAGCAAATGCATCCTACTGGAAGCTCGTAATAACTCATGGTACTCGGTATTCTAAAAAGTGGAAAGAGGCATTACTAATCCCTTTTTTAAAACCTGGAAGGGACAGTTCTGAGATTTCTAGCTACAGACCAATTTCTTTGACACAAACCTTGGCCAAGTTAATGGAAAAAATGGTGCTAAACAGGCTGCTCCCGAGAATTCAGGAGAGCGGGAAGCTGTCAGAGCAACATTATGGGTTTCTTCCTAACAGAATGCTCAACAAAATCTGCAGCAGTATCTTGTATCATAGGAAACAACGTAAAGTTATTCAACTAGTTGCGCTTGACCTTAAAGCCGCTTTTGATTCGGTTTGGATCGACGGTCTGCTTTATAAAATTATGCAGTGTGGAGTCAAGGGAAATAGCATACTTTGGATTAAAAATTTTTTAAATCAAATAACCTTAAGTGTTAAGTGGAGAGGAGTCCTGTCGGAAAGTCACGAGATGGCGCGCGGCGTCCCGCAGGGATGTAATTTATCGCCAATATTTTTCACCATCTTTATGCATGACATCTACGACCTCATCCCACCTGACGTTAAATGTTTTGTATATGCAGATGATATATTTCTGTACAGTGCAGACATCTCTCATCGCAAGGTTCTTAGTAAACTGCAACGGGCCCTAGTTAAGGTGCAATTCTGGGCTAATGAATGGAATTTAAGCATATCGCCAGAGAAAAGCAAATCTATCTACTTTGGAGGAAGTAAGGGAAAAGAACCAGGTTCTTTGAAGCGAAAAGGAATCAATATCGCAATGGAAAATAAGCTTAAAATCCTAGGTCTGTGGTTTGACGATAAGCTAAGCTGGAAAACTCATGTTAGAAATACGATCCCCAAACTGGAAAGGATGCTTAATGCATTTAAGTTTGTAGCCAGCCCAAAGTGGGGCGCCAGAAAAACTGAGCTAATCAAAATCGCAAATGTGACCATAAGAGGAAAAATTGAGTACGGTAGCTTCCTTCTCATGTCCACATCGAATACCAATATAAGGAAACTAAGCACACTCTATAATCATGCCTTAAGACTTGCTATGGGAGCCCAATCAGCACTCCTTTACCTCTCCTCTACGTGGAAGCTGGAGAATTCACATTAAAGACTACGATGCGGATTACTGCTACAAAATTCCTAATAAAAAATATAGCTCTCTCCAAGGCATCTCCGATAACAGCAAACCTGAAAACGTGTTTGCAAAACTGCAAATACAAGTGGAGCAGACTGCGAAAGCCCATCAGTCAATTTATCAAAGACGAGCTCTTCAAACTTAACCTAGATATTAACAGCATTATGTGTTTCACTAATGAGCAGAACTTCTCAGAAGAAGTTAATTTCCGAATAAAAATAAAAGAGTACGAGTTCCAGAGCAAACGCATTCCAGAGAGGGAGGTGCAACAGTACTCAAGTCTCGTAATCGATGATTATGTAAAAAGAGGTTACAAGGTATTTGCGACAGATGCTTCCAAATCCAGCACCGGAGTCGGTATCGCAGCAGTAGGCATGGAAGCGGTGATTGTTAACCAGTGTATTGACAGCAGGAACTCTATCTTCACTGCCGAAGCCTGGACTCTCTGGAAGCTCTTGGAGAAACTAAATACAAGTGACGGAATCATTATCCTCACGGATAGCATGTCAGTGGTTAAAGCTATAGACTGTGCTCATGGGAAATCCAATTCTCTAATACTAAAGTTGTATGGTGTTATGAAAGCTTTCCACTCACTCGATATCGTCTGGGTTCCGGGCCATAAAGGCGTAGCACTAAACGAATACGCAGACAGGGTGGCAAGAGGAGAAATTGCCCAAAAGGAAAACAATCTTTCAGTAGAAGACGCGTGTAGTTTCCTCGCAAGGGCCATCAAAGATGAACAAGTTAATAGTTGGCTTACCTGCAATATAGGGCGTAGATTTAGTTACTGCGACGTTTTTAAAGAGTGGAGCAAAGGACTGAATATCAGTAGGGCAATGGAGACTGCGATCAGCTAAGCGAGAGTGCAGTTGCTAGACACAAAACTACTGCGTTACAGATACCGAAGATCAGACTCTCCCTACTGCGACAAATGTTTAGTGATTGACAGTACGGAAGATGCTATTATTCACTGCAAAAAATACCAGGAAGCCAGACGTGCAATGTTAAAAAAAATGAAACTTGGAGATATAGATCTTTTGGCTGACTTGTTGGCTCACTGCAATAAGAATCCCTGGCGGTACCAAATTTTAGGAAACTTCATCATCAAATGCACACAGAATTCTTTATTACTTATATCGCAAAATAAGAACTATTATAGGACTGGCGTTCTCTCTGGAGTGGAGAGAATGCGTCCATACCCTTATTTATTTATTTTTCTTTGGAAGCAACATAGCGAATGCGTAGGATCACAAGGCGCCAAAGGGAAGCCAAGCTTCACGAAGTAGAAGAAGAAGGGCTCGAAATGCGATTTTGAACTGTTTCACGTTTCATTTGAATGTCTTACCATTCGGAAAAACGTAACATATTATTCTTTCATATTAATCTGTTTGTTATTTATTAATAAACTAAACTATTTAAAAGCAATAGATTCAATTTGTTTTACTTTTGAACCTCATTCAGTTAAATAAAACTGCATTTAATTTTTAAAATAGCGAATTAAAAACATTAAATATTTTGAAGTATTGCGTTACATATTTTTTCATTTTTCAAATATGCAGAAAGTATATAACGCTCCATGTTAGTTTAAATGTATATTAATTTATTACCCTAAAATGTTTCGCTATTCCACCCATCTCTCTAGAGAAACCATATTAATTTTTAAAACAGCATTTTTGGATGATCGTTAAAATCTGAATTCTTTCAGAACTTGTTTTTTACACAGTTACGCACCACTCACATTTACTGTGGAAACATCACAAGCGTAATAATACTTAGTCAACGATATTCTCCATGTTACTTGAAAAACTAAATATTATATTTTATTTCACAAGTTGAAAAACTCGTCTGAAAAAAAAGGTCGCCTGAATTAATAAAAATAAATTTCGATTGCATTCAAAATCCAAAACGGAAAAATAATTAAAAGAAATATATACATCCTTTTTACAAATTAAGTCTTATTTGTTGAAATACCCAATTCCTCTTCTTAGAAGAAAATTGTTCTGCTTGATGAAAGCTTTGGTGCAGGCATCTTTAAAAAACTTTACGGTAGATTGTCGAGCAACGCTTAAGTTGTGACACCGTTATACATATTCCCCGTTTTTCATAAAAGTGCCGAAGATTTATTTTATCTCTTTCTTATTTAATTCATCACTAACTGAAACGCAAATCGGACTTGCATAAGTAGGCCGACGATGTTTCAAGCGAGGAAATTAATAAATTTTTCACGCTTCCTTATGCGAATGCACTTACAGTGGTCCAGACTCCAGTTCTTGGCCAAAATTATGAGGGTTCTTATAATTAAGTTTCTTAATAATAAGAAAATGTAAAAATGTGCATGAAAATTCGGCTTTAATGGTATGTTTGTATACAATGACTCTGGTTATTATTCAGAAGCCGTTCCAGCAGAAGTGGCTTAACGTCTGGGGTTAGACACTCCTCTTTCTCTCTGCTGGGATATAGGCTGGCGGATGGTCCAGATTAGTGGATCGGAGACTAAAAGACGAAGCAACACATCTGTCATTGTTTGCTGCCCAAAAAAATATCCATGACCGACCTCCCAAAAAAAAGTTTTAGTTTTGTAAAAATCGGACGAGTAGTTTTTAAAAAATTAGCTCTCAAAACTATATTAAGCTGAAATGATTGATACCATCTTTTATAAAAGCCCTTTCCTTCTCATATAAATTAATCTTTTAACTTAAGCTAATCAAATAATTTGAGATTTTCATTTGTAAAAAATTACAGCTATTCACATATACAACGCGTCTAAGAAAGAAATATGTATATATATATATATAGATATGTATACAGGGGTTGGATAAAAATATGGAAACACCTCATGAAAATACATGCTTCAACTGAAATATTTATTCTTGCAAAAGCTGTCGGTGGCGCTGATATGTTTGCTCATCAATACCACCTGTGGAACATCCTCAACACGTTCAAGTGTTATCGAGATAGTGTCCTGTGCAGTCGTGATTGCATCATGTCGAAGCTAAATGTTCGAACGTGGGCAAATCGTTGGGACTTGTATAGCGAGTGCTTCCGAAACCAAGGTAGCTGAAGTGTTTGGTATTTCAAGAGATACGGTATCTAAGATTTTTAACTTATATAGGAAAAGCAGAAAAACGCATCTGCCAAATCACAGCGCAGACGAAAATGTATGTTGAGTGATCATGATAGACAATCGCTGAACAGGATAGTGATGAAAAATGGGGGAACTATAGTCGCAAAAGCAACTGCTGAACTGAATGTCGCACTCGTAAATCCAAAACAATATGAAAGGAGATGCACCAACAGGGTATTTTGGTGTAAACTGCAATTAAAAAACCGCTCATCAGTGATTAAAATGTCTATAAGAAGAGAAAATGGTACCAAAGTCATGAAACCTGGACTGTGGAGCAGTGGAAGAGCAATTAGGTCAGATGAATCTTGCTTCACACTGACGAATGCCTTCCCAAACGTACGGTAGAGATTATTTGCTGCCGAGAGTGACACATGACAGGGATTCAGTCATGATTTCAGCATCCATTATTGTGGTATTCTATGGAACCAACCATTACTGTACAAGACCACATTACTGCCAAGGATTATGTAACCATTCAAGCTGGTCACATATATCTCATGGTACAAATTTTGTCCCCTGATGATGATGCCGTGTTCCAAGACGATAGTGCTCCTGTTCACTCATTTCACATCATCCAGGACTGTTTTTCTGAGCATAAGGGTGAACTTTCACATCTACTGTGCCTTATCACGGTCAACGTAATATTATTAAGCCTTTTGGAGCTACTTTGGAGAGAAATCTGTGTGAGTGCTGTCATCAGCGTCAACTGAACTTGCCAATGTTTTGCAGGAAGAATAATACAAGATTCCCTGGCAAACCATACAGGACCTCTATTTATCCATTCTGAGAAGACTGAAAGCTGTTTCAAATGCCAGCAGTTTTCCTACACTGTATTAGTCATAGTAATAAGTTTTTTATTTCGGTGTTCCCATACATTTATCAAACCCCTGTGTGTATATATATATATATGTGTGTGTGTGTGTGTGTGTATAAATCTCTGGTTTTGGCATGTACAATAGTGACTACAAACAGACAATGTACAATTCAATAAAATAGTCTTAATCATTTTGAGGATGGACTTAAAGAATAGAGGTCAGTCATAAGTGAATGTCATCTAATAGATATAAAATTTCAAGAAAAGTAACATGCATGTTAAATCTGAAACTAGTAACGTAGCCTTAAGTTCAGACCTATGCTGCTCAAAACATATCTTTCCAAAACTTTGAGTTAAAGTATATGGTTCAATAAGAAGAGGATAGACAAATAGTTCTCACTCAAACTCCAGCTGTATGGTTACACACTGCTGCACGTCTTGCAGGAATAACTAACTGTTTGGCACTCTAGGAGGTATGGTTCTTCTGAAGTGCCATGGGACCCATTAATTTTCATGGACAGCAGTATTCTATGAAAATGGAACTTATTTCTTTCCTTCATAGAGTGTCATATGCACAAAAGAACTCAGATAAGCCAGGATTTCTCCAAAGAGCAGAATATCTGACAGATGGAGCAGTTATCTAGGGGTTCAAATCTCAACACTACATAGTATGTCATATGATACTCATAAGCAAGTTATTAAGACACAAGAACTCTACCTATAACCATCCATATGTTAAATCTGCTCTTGGAGAAATAGGAGTATCATGTAGCCATATGCATTTCTCAATAACCTTGCCAATACTATAAAAGCTTGCTTTGACTACTGTCATAATGTGATTCACATTGATCTCACTTTTAACATTTTTTTTTGGGGGGGGATATCTGCCGTAGTTATCCCAAATGTTCTGGAAAAGTATATTGTACAAATAGATACACATAGTCAATCAACTTCCAAACCTGAGACTGATGGCTAGTTCATACGTCAATGCTTTTCATCTTCCACATAATAAAACATGAACATGTAATAAAATTATTACTATTATGATAGTTTACATTTGATATACCAATTTTATTACTTTCAAACAAGTACAAGTGCTTTGGATATGAACATGTCTCTCACGCCTGTACCTTCTGCATTCAAAATATTGAATATAATTACTTGATATCATCCTGCCAATACCTTATTATGAAGACAACAGCAATTTAGATCCAAATATAAAGTTTTCAATTCATATATGTTGAATGTATATTACTTTGTTAATATGTATGCAGAATGATCTATTTGTTGCTATGCTTATAACAACAAATATGTAAATAAATTACAGATTACAAAAATAAAATACTTTAAAGAATAGGCAAAGTGGAAACAAGTTTCATAACCATATAACTGTCAACTTCCATTCAGCCATCAAGTGGATTGATTGCGTCATTTTATTCATCACTTCACTTTTTAACTAAGTCCCAAACTATCTCAATAACTTAATGACAGAGCTTACTCTTTCTCCCATTACTATTAGTGGGAAAATTTAGCTTACTATAACAGTATGAGATCATGATTTACCTTTATTCTTCTTTTTTGAAGAGGGGGGGGAAATCAAAAACATTTTTGACAGGTTTTTAGAAATGAGACAATGACTAAAGTTGGAGTATTTTCTAGGATATCTCAAGAAGTTACGTTTTTAAAGAATGAAATTTAGCCCTTATTCTCAAAGTGTTACCTCTTCTTGAATTCCTTGGAAAGTGTTTTTAAATGAAATGTTACAAATTAAATTATTTCAGAAATAACACTGATATCAAAAACATGCAAATATTAACCTTTTTAATAGCATAAGCACTTTTATCTAGTCATGAGATTTTGCATTAGCATTCTGCATAAATAATCAAATGATATATTGTTTCAAATATTTTTTTCTTATCTTTCCCATACTTGCCAACCTATGACAATCAAAAATAGTTATTGAGAGAATTTTCTCAATGACAATAAGATTTTTTAAATGATAAAAATATGCTTTCTGTCTTTATACAAAAAGAAAATATAATTTTTAATTGCAAATTAACTTTAAACAGTAACTAATTAATATCTGAAAATTCAGTTACTACATAGTACAAAAATACTAATATGTACAAAGGTTTTATGATTTGTACCTTTCAATAGAAAAATGATATTTTTATCAGTTTTCATACAAACACTAAGAACTGTGGGAGATTTTGCTTTCATTAAGAATGAAATTGCATAATTTTTCCCATAGCAATTGCCATGCAGGCCTGCTATTGCCAATACAAGTTTTTTCAATGTATTAATTAGTTACTGTTTACTAATATTTGATCTTAATTTAGATCTGTTGTAGCAAGAACACAGAAATTCCTCTCAGAGCCTGCAGTAAAATGGGTAATTTCCAGGATTACCAACATAATTTTAGATATTTCTCTACTTGAAAATTCCACCAGCACCTTTCCAATTAAACTCCACTGGGTGTTAATCCTTGATGGTTTTATAACTTTGTAAAATACAGGTTCTCTAAAGAGGCGTTCACACTGGGACATATCAGAGCTAGGGAACACAATGGACACAACAAACACAGCAGATCAGCTAGAGAAAACCAGTTTTTTTGTCACTACTGCCCCAGTTGAAAAATCTTAACTTCACGCACAACAGAGCTAGCCGACACATGGAACCAACCAATCACGAGAGTATTTCAAAACATCATCATCAACAGAAGCGCGCAAACAACACGGCTGACGATATGAGCGATTGATTGATTGCTTTGATTTAAAGTGAGGACGGGTATACGGCCTGACGACCTTCACTCCACAGCTATCATTCCTATACAGAAATTCATTTTTAAAATCTTAAAATCAACTTTGGATATTAAGATTTTTAAAATGAATTTCTGCTTGATCATGAGAAGTGCAAATTTTGGTAGTCGCTGGATTTCGGCAATTAGACTACAGTTTTCGCTCATATCTTACGAAGCAACCAGAAACAAAAAATAAAGAAGTATCCTATCCACTATACAACGATAAATTAAAATTAAAAGTATCCTCCTCAGAAGATTTTGCTAAAATTTTCCCGATATTCAAAGATCCTAAAATTTTTGATTTACTTCAAAATATATCTACATTAGCACAAGAAATTAAAGAAACTCAGAATACCCATCACAAATTAATTCTTGCATTCAGAGTACCAGAACTTATACTACAATTCGCAAAATTACCATTACAAGTGTTAGCTGAGCGGGTAAAGCCGCCAAGCTGTAGAAGTGCTGATCGGAAGTTCGATCCTCTCTCGTACTTTTTTTTCACTAAGCGCCATTATGGGTATTCTGCGTTTCTTTAATTTCCTGTGTTAATGTAGATATATTTTTGGAGGATACTTTTAATTTTAATTTATCGCTGTATAATGGATAAGGTGCTTCTTTATTTTTTGTATCTTGCTGCTTCATAAGATATGAGCGAAAATTGTAGTCCAATTGCCTAAATCCAGCGGCATCCCGTTATATGGGATAGTCGATTTAAAGACTACAAAAATACACATAGCATGCTCTTGGATGATGATTTCAGATCGTCTTCATCTAAATAGTAAATAATTTGTAATTTTCTTTTCCATTTAATACTATTTTTGTGTTTTGATTTTGAATCCGGAGAATTAAATTACTGGTATCAATGATCTTAGATAAATATCTAATTGTATTATAAAATTAGCAATGGATTTAAAAGTAGCGAAAGCAAAGCACAGACAAAAGCGTTAATCTAATATTTTTCTTTCTTCTAAATTTGTTTCATCATAAAAAAAGGTACTGCTTATTACCTCAAATAATAAAATGAATTGTATCAACTTCATAAACTCGCTTATCATTTGGAATGAAAATATGACAACAATAAAACATAATAATGAAACATGTTTCTATTTTTCTAATTTTTGATGATTTGAAACCTGTGTACTAAATGACCAAGAAGAAAACTCAGCAACAAAATACATTTCCGTTGTTTTCTGCTCAGCATACGTTTCGGTCGAACCATTTAAAAAAATTGCTCAGCTTTTGCTGTATCGATCAAAGATTCATGGCGGAAGACTGTCTCTGACGAATGAAAGCACACGCAATCTTCTACTTGCCTATTGGCCGTCGCTAGTAAACGCTCCCAGTAAGTGTGCATGAGCTAGGTTAGTTAGAGCAGTGTTCCATGCGTCGCTTAGCTCTGATAGCGTCGTCGTGTATCAAGTGTGAACGGCTCTTAACTGTAAACTGCAATTTATCAGTCGCAATGTCAACATCATTCATTGCCTTTATATCTTATCTATAGTTAGATTAATTTTAAACATGTTTTTTAAATTAAATAACAAAAAGTAGAGAAAATGTTGATAAATACTAAAATTCGAATAAAAAAAGTTTTTTTTTAAGTAATAAACTAAAACTAAAATTTAGCTTAAAAAATAAATAAATTTTTATTAAAAAGGTTGACTTCATTCCTCCTGGTTGAAAACCCCTGCAATAGAAAGTAATAATAATAATAAAAGTCAAGATGTAAAGAAGTAATGTTTATTTAAATCTAGGATTTTCAGTCTTCCAAAACTGTTTTTATACTAATGAAAATTATTAGTGTTTGCCTCCACTATAATGAAACCCATTTTCATGCAACAGTAATATAAATGGGAAGGCAACAATAACATGGAAATAACGAAACATGACAAATATATACAATCTGAAAATATCTAATAATGGAAATATTTTTTCTTCATTATTTTGCTGAAATGATTAACAAAACTTGGTGACTTCAGTTCATATACATAACATATACTACACACATTAATGTTAAAAAGATAACACTGGATTTCATTATAATGGTAGCTGCAAAACCTGGAAGAGCATGAAGCATTATAATACAGAAAAGAGTAACTTACACAACACTATAAAATATGTCTATTGTAGTTCATTAATTCAGTCTGTTATAATTCAATTCTTAAATTTAAAAATTAATTATATGTATACCTCTTCCAAATCATTAAAAATAAATGTTGTGCAACAATTTTTAATTTATTTTACTTCACTGAAATGAGGGAATAAATAAAAAATCTCACAGATTTAGAATATGAAATGTTTAACAAATACCTCTGAAACTTCACATATACATGCAATAAAATTCAGTGCAGTTTTGTTTTTGACACTAATATACAAAATAAATAAGCCTAATTTAATAGCAAATAAAACCTTATTTATTAAGATAAAATACTATTTGGTAATTACTAACATAATTCTTAACTTGGCAACATGGAATAAATATAGATTGGACCAATAACAGTTTCTTGCCAATATAACTACGATGACAATAACTATACAGTTAAACATACCACTTCATTTTGTACAAAGAGACACACAACTGCACTTTATACAGGACACAAAAAGTTCTCGAGGAAACTTCTAAAAGATCATTTTTAACTGCAGTTTTTCCCGATTTTGCATACAAAGTCAGCTTTCGGCATGTATTTAGTAGGGCACTAGTTAATTTCCGAAGAAAATCAAATGTAAGTCACTTTTGCAGTAAATTGCAAAAACAATCATCCTCAAAGAAATAAACTGCAAAGAAAATACTTCTACATCATTACTAGAATGTAGCTTCTTTGTTTTCAGTTTCCATTTTATCATGCATTAGTTCAAGAGATGAAACTAAATTAATACTTAAATATGTTTTAAAACTTAAAATAGATCTAAACTGAAAGCATGCTAAGAGTAAGACTATAAAAATGGTAAATTACAATTAAAAAAATTGTGATAAAATTGATTTTAAAGAGGAATTTTTTTAAATAGATAATTTGCAAAAACTTTACAACACAAGTGGATACAAAAATTTTATAAATTTCCCTCTTGTACCCATGCATGGATAAGTTAAATTGATTCAATTAAAATTAACAACGTAAACAGCTTGTTAATAAAAAAATAAAATTACGACAGTGGTCCCAACATAATTAATCAGAGGAAATAAAGCACAGCTGACTCGTTGATTTGGATTGCAAAGATATTGCAAAGATAGATAGAAAGAATTGCAAAATATGGTGCAAACTTTATATTATGGTATACAAATTTGTTGACTAAAATTACAATAATAAAATTTAAATGTAGGTATTAAAAGAATAAAGAGGAAAGTTTTATACATGCTAACTGCTCAATTATCACAAGGCAGAAAATTTACTTAAATATTTAAACATAACAGATACAGAGATGTACAAAAGTAGATTACAAAAATCAACAAATAGTTTTAAACTTTTGGAACTTAAACAGTACTAATAAACACAATTGGTAATTTTTCTGCACAATACAATTTTATCGACATGACATATTTAAAAAAAAAATAATGTAACCGAAGAAATATCACTCCAGATTTTGCAATAATATTTATACAACAGTGTAGAAAAGTGAAAAGCTTTTGAAGAAAATCCTACAGACAGCATTGAGGGAAAATAACATAATTCTAACTGACAGAATGAGTGCAGTCTCATCTAAATTTTATATTAATTGTTCGGCAGAATTTTTCCTGATCACAAATCTATTGTGCCATGCGAGATGTTCCATTTTCCCCATTCAATCTGAAAAAACTATAGCTGCAATGACGGCATCAAGAATATTTGTTGAGACCGTCAGTGCTACAAAACTGCAGCTGCGGCACATAAAATTATCAAATCAACAGTCCTCAAGAATGTTTGATACCTAAAGATAAAAAGATAATATTTAGTACATAAATTTTAAAAACCCCAAAACTTGTAATTCATAAAAAAGGATAATAAAATATAAAAAACTGAACTTTAACAAATCCCCTCCCAACTTTTTTTACTACAAAATTTCTTTCTTTTTAATGTAAATGAATATTTAATTAACATGATCTACTTTTAGTTTTTTGAAATTATACATTACTAATTAATGCTGTAAGAAAAATGGCACAACATAACAAATAATCAAAGAGTGGAATATGAAAAACTGAGCAGTTTTCACAATTTCTATCATTTGTCAGCCCGACAAACAGAAAAAAAAAATTATTGAAAAATTGTAATTCAAAATATGCCACCTTATATAATCAAAAATTGTTTTGTTATTATGTTTGGAATGAAAGATAAAAATATTATTAAGCTAAGAAAGTATAAAAGCCATCTCGCACAGAAAAAAAAAAGTAAACCAAAAGAGCTTTTTTTGAATTAGTAAAATCAAAAAAGCTTTTTTTTAATCATACTGGGTAATAAGGCCAAACACATACAAATAAAAAAAATGAAATTTTATTGAAATTGTATAAAATTTTAGTAACATTTTCCTATGAAGTTAAAGCCAGAAAATCTTAATATTTTCCAAATAAACTGAACTAGCTCAAAAAATTAACATACACATAATAGAAACAAAACTAAAAAACATCATAAAATCACTAGAACAAACTGTAAATTTTATATTAATTTAAGAATTAAAACATGCTAAAATGTTTGTGAAAATGGAAACATTAAAAGTATACTGTTTGTTCTCAGTTTTTTAATTTATCATTACTTTAAACTGATTAATTCTTAGAAATCAATATGGTAGTTCACCAAACACTTTTAAATTTTTTTTTTTTTTTTCCATCTGTTGACAACAATATACAGTGGCACTTCACTGGGCCATCAGCCTTAGGCAATGCTGTAAAAGAAATGGCACAACATAACAAATAATCAAAGAGTAGAATATGAAAAACTGAGCAATTTTCACAATTTCTATCATTTGTCAGCCCGACAAACAGAACCACGTGCTTAGAACCATTTATTTTTATGATCGATAAGAGATGAGACAATTAATTGACTAATAAAACCTTCTCTCTCCACTGCTAGATAAAGGCAATCGATAACAAAGATCCATTTTTGGCGCAGCATCTTATATAGTACAAATAAAAATTGAAAATAATCTATTTCAGTTTAGCTTGTTTACTAATCATGTACAGAAAAAATATAATATTTATATAATTAATCTAAAACAGCCCCCCAGTCACAATGCAAAAGGAAAAAATATCTCATTCTATTTTTTGCAGAGCCAAAAAACACACACAAAAAAAAAAGTGGCACAGAGTGCTATTGGTAATTGCCATTGCATAATGAAAATATTACTTTAATAAGTTAAATTGTTTTCAATATTAATTCATTCAAAATTTAGCATTTTTGGCATCTTTGGAAACTAGAGACTATGATTTAAAATACACTAGTTAAGAATGCATCAGATTTTCAGCAGAATAATTTTAAATTCTTACATATATAACTCAGCTTAAGAACGGCACAGATGATAAGGAAGAGGAAGGAAAATGAAATTGCACTTTCTAGTTCAATGCCTTAGGTTGACATGCTGAAAACAACACTAAGTAACAGTAAGAGCTGGAATATCTGGTTCGATCGAATTTCACTTTTATTGCATTTCAGTAGGGCTGCTGTGCTCAGAATTGACATCCAAAATGGATGGAAGCATTAAAGGAAGATCTCTGTTGCAACTCACTTTGGCGATGATTTCGGTCATATCCCATTCAATTACTGAGTGCAGTTGCTGAGTAATTAGAAAGAGATATACTCTCATTGATGATCTGATTCACAAAGAGTTCACAGATACATTTTATGTTTGGCAAATGTAACTAGTGGTTTTATAGATGTTAAATTGACATATTGAGTTTCTGTGTGTGTCTCTTCATTAAGAAAAACCTGAAATATTTGTTGGGGGACATCCAATTTATCTGATCTAACATTTTCCGTATGAATTAACACGTTCACAACAGGCACCTTTGTTTTCGAAACGTTCTCTTGGGTCGGCATGTTAACACCATGCGACGTCTTGTGGGGACAGGCAATTCGTGCTGCTAAGCCTAACTTTGGAAACAAATTCGTATAAATTAAATTTGTCATCCACTTGTTCCAATTTTTGGTACATTATGAGTAGTACATTCAAGTAGTTGTCAGAATTAATTTTAAACCTTTATTATTATATTTTCCTCAAAAAATTTATAAAATACTCATTCTAGAATAATATAATTTTTCCCTTATCTCACAAATAAATATATACGAAAAAATATCCAAAATATTTAAACTGTCTTTCATAAAAATTCAACGTGCAAGCAACGAAAAGAAAGAATTTTCAAAAAAGAGACGGTGTATGATATTCTTTGAAACATGGGTGTACACAAAGTCCAACGTTGCGCATGTCACAGGAAGAGAATGTCTGCTGCTGTTTTCTTGCTTTTTTTACTGTTTGTGAGCAAACTATACATTGTCTGCTGCACTTTTCTCACTTTTATTTAGATTTAAAGTAGGGAAGTGTCTCCCTGAAAGTCTTAAGGGTGAGGATGATCTCGCAGTGAACTTTCTTTCGGCCCTATAATCTTCATAGTTCTCAAAAATTTGTTCCACGACTTTCATTTTAAATTCCAGGAAAGGTGTTTTATTCCATTTTTTTTTTTTTTGTAAAGAACATTAGCATTCATGAGTGCAATGTCCATCAAACCTAAAAACAGTTTTTTATACCACGTTAGAGATTTTCGGAACAGTGGATAATGGGTCAAGATTGAGTCTCCTCCCATGTGCATTTATTATAATCTAAACCACAAGCAGGCTTCAAAATATCTTTCTCAGTTTTTCTATCTTTCTTCTCACATTTAGCCAAATTTGGTGCATATATTGTTGTTAATACAAACACTTTTTTTTTTTTTTCTCCTTGAACACAATCACATTCATATTTTTATACTGGATGGCATCTACCTCTCCCTCTTTCAAGTCTTTTCTTGGAAAATTCTTTGGCATATTTTTTCTGTTCTTCATAACAGTTCCACACAGATTTGTCTTTATAGATTCTATTTATTTTTCAAGTTATGGGGAATTAAAAAATCTGCTTACATACAAATTATATCCTTTATCAGATAACTCGTTCGTGAGTGTTCTTACCACTCATTCTCCGTAAGAACCAGTGCCACTGCTTATAATCTCTTTTCCACAGTAAATTAAAAAGTTCCACACATACCCAGAACTCAACTCGCATAACTGGTAAATTTTTATTCCACAGCGAAATCTTTTGGAGGGCACATATTGCTTAAATCCAAGTCGTTGTTTCCATGCAAAAAGTGATTCATCTATACATATATTTTTATCTGGCGTACAGGTAAATTTAAATTTATTTTGAAGAACTTCGATGAGGAATCCCAATTTTTCTAATTTCTTTGCATTAGTATCAGAAGTAAAATGTAAGAATTTCAAGATGTTAAGAAAAATATCTCGTGAAATGACTTTATTGAAAAAAGGAGTAGTGAGCATCTCGTTGGTGCTAAAATACATTTTTATATTAGGATTTTTGATTATTCCCATCAAAATAACCAGACCAAAAAACACTTTCATTTGCTGTGGAGTCACATCTGAAAATTTCACCGATTTTGAAGAAGATGGGTTACCTCTAAGATGATTTTGAGCAAAACTGTTTCTCTTATAATGGAGTTTATCAGATCTTATCAAAAAATGTTTTTTAAAAAATCAATTTCTTTGATAGCATTTACAGTATTAACATTTGGCATTCCTATACAATTAAAAGGTTTCAAGTGTCCTCGTCCAAAATGGGTCCACTGAGGTACTGCCGTGAGATGTAGAAGGCGCCGCATGCTGTGATTTCTGTATCTGATACTATATCTGTATTAGAATCGCTATCACTTTCTAAATTCACAGAAATAACACCACTCTTATCAGAATCAGAAAAAGACTCACTTAGCATTTGTGTATATTCTTCTAGGGACAGATAGTGCTTTCGTTTTGCCATTTAAAAAAAACATTTTGATAAGTGATACAAAACATTCGTCTCAATGCGGAAAAAATCTAAGAGCAATAAAAAAGTCTGTTACGATAAGAGCATCTACCCCACTTACATTGGGATAAAAAAATAAAAATAAAAGCATTTCAGAGCATCCAGAACATGCTCATTTATATAAATAAATCAAATGAGCAGATAAAGAGCCATTGCAGTATTCAACACCCAGGAATCAGCATTTGTGTATATTTTTCTAGGATAAGCTACTGCTTTTGTTTGCCATTAAAAAAATACCTTAAAATCTAAGAGTAAGAAAAAAAATTTCTAATGATAGAACATCTACCCCACTTTATTCCCAAAATAAAAAGTATTTCAAAGCATCGAGAACATGTGCATTTGTTTATATCAAATGACTCAGTTAAAGAGACATTTCATTGCTCAACACCCAGGAATCTCGCTCTCATTCCGAAACAAAATACCAAAATAAAGAACATTGCACAGAAATGAAGGCAAACATACTTAACTTTCCATATATTTCACCATAACAGACATACAGCTACATCTAGCAGCAACAAAAAGTACTAATTAAATGTTCTATCTGAAAAGTCAGATGTGGTATGCCTGGCCATAGAGTGGGTGAATCAAATATGACACACCCGGCCATGAGATAATGTTTGCTGCTGATGCACATTATGGCATGCTTGTCGTGAACGGGTTAAGCTGGGGTATTGGTTAAGTTTATAACCAAATCTTTTGAAAATGGAACGGAAGTCTAGAATTGGTTATAAATTTACTATTATCCCAACCCCACCTATTTGGAAATTGTTAAAATCAGATAATCAGATGCCAGAAAAATACTAGTAAGAATTGCCGAACAAAAAAGACATCTATAAATTCTCAGCCAACTAGTTGATTAATGAAAGTATCACATCTTTGGTTAAGTACTCCTCCAAACATCCACACAATAGCTGAAACAAGTAAGACCAAAATAATTACCAAATACTGAAATAAAAAACAGCCACAAAATTATAGAACTGCTTGAAATCACCACCAAACCATACTGCAACAGAGACCTTCCCTTTAGCCTTCCATACATCTCAGCATCAACTCTCAATATAACTCTACATTAAGCAATAATGAAGACTAATTTAACCGAATCGTCCACTCCAGATAACGAAGCAAATGGATTGCCTGCAAAAGCTCCTACTTTTATATTTTGTTCAGCATGTCAACCTAGAAGGTTTTATAGCTATTAGCCCCCTGGATGAATGTTTCTATGGAGGATTTTCTATGGATAATTGGTTTATATTTATGGGATGCATAAGTGAATCTACAAAAGACTATAATCTATTCAGCCAATGGGAACACAATCAAGCAGGTAAGAGGTCAAAATGAAATATATTTTACATTTCACAATTTTAAAATTTACACGAAGAGCTTCTGATAAACTAGCCACATACACATAGGAATTAGTTAATTATTCTACTTAGGATAGCTTCAGTTATTGCATGCACATTTAACAATACAAAAGCATAATAATGGCTGAATGTAAGGAAATATAATCACTCATCTTTGTATTTAAAAAGCTTTTATAAAATAGTTTAAATATTAAGCAATAATGAAACAAAAAATATGATGTGGTCTCCACGTGACTTCCTTGTACAGCTTATTAGATTATACATATTTTTAAAGCATTTCATTTAAACTTATTTCCTCAGATTTCATTAGAGATACATTTCACATTCAATTAATTCAGTTCTCACTTTGCAGCAATTCAAAAATACATAAAAACTCAAAACATCTTCATTAAAAATTGCAAACTGCAGAAAACATAAAACACCAAATACAGTTAAAATGCTTTAAAAAGAAACTTTTACAATTAAAATTTCTAGGCAAAAACAAACAATTTGGCCACAAGACAAGAAAACAGATTTTTGGTGCATAAAATAGAAAGTTTATTTTTGGCTCTATTTGGCAAAAAGGCACTGAAAGTACAGAAACTGACTTAATTCACTATTCTACTAAAAGTTTCAAATATACACAAATCGTGGCTTCGTTAGGCTAGTGGCAATTAAACAACTTTAAATTGTTTATAATTCTACAATTATTGCATGCAGATTAATTAAAGGCATGAAAACCTTAACTGGAACGAACATAAGAATAATCTAATTCAATTACTTCAATGCGAAAAATGCACAATTTACCAACATATTAGAGTAAAAAAAACTCAGTTCATCGAAATGAGTAACAAAGTGGGTACATATATATACTTTTGGTGCAGCCGATTGCAACAAAAAATGGAGGTGCACAAATATATATGATAACAGTGAGGCTATTCATTTGTGAGTTATGCGAGATACATACATACAGATACATACTTGCCAACCTCCAACACCCAAAAATCGGGAGAATTTTTTTAGAAATCGGGAGATTTATTTTCAACAACCAAAAGATTTTTAAATGATAAAAACATAATTTTTAATAATGAATTAACTTCAAATCGCCACTAATTAATATCTGAAAGTTCAGTTACTAATTCTTAAATGCAAACAGTACATTCTGCATTAATAACTTTTTGGTCTTTTGTTTCCGCAGAAAAAATTAACTTTTCGTTTTCATCAACACCACTCATGCTATCCTTGTTTTTGTGTACGAATATGTTTCAGAACACTGGCTCTCCACCATGCGAAATCGAAAAATCACAATGGCCAATGATACACGTCGCAAATTCATTACATTTCCTTGACGAAATATTAGAAGGAAAGTCATCTGTGTACGATTTTAGAAAAGCAACTGAGTATTTTATCTTCTTTGCAGACATAACTAATACAAAATACTGTAATTTCTTAAACTATTTCTTGAAAGCACGAACGTTCACACAGGTTCGCGATAAGATTAAAGAAATAACAACCTCGATCCTGCTTTGTGCTCATTGGCTAATATGTGCCAGATGGCACTCGATGCTCTTTGGAGAAATGGAACATGACGTTTTCGGACACGTGCTCTCATTCACGAAGCAGAAGCGTGCCGTAATTTTTCACTGGTGAAATTACTTTGGTTTTCTATGCAGCCGAGAGAAAAACAAGGTGCTTTCAGGCACCCCAAATCACTTTTTCGGGGATGCAAATAAGAAGTATTAAGTCAAGCTACATAAAAATGAGAAATTTTAAGAATAAGAAAATTGGGAGAAATATATTGTAAATTGGGTTGGTGGGAGAACTGTCGAAAATCAGGAGAGTTGGCAACTCTGCAGATGTCACGAAAAAAATCTCTTCTGAATCCATTTTTCAAACAGTTTTGGGAAAAAGAGTCTTTTATACTGTTCATACATACAGATGTCATGAAAAACATCTTTCAAATGGATTGGAGAGAGGTCAAAATGGAAATTTTTGTTGAAATATGATATCCAAAATGTTTTGTGACTACACTACTCCTTTACTTCATACAAGGAAATAAAAATGCATAATGAAAAACAATTACAAGGCAATGAATTACAATCAACAATTACCTTATGCCAAACACTAGAAGACAGTTAACACGCACATCCATCTTTGTTAAGTTGCTGATCATTGCTGAGATTATTTCTTGGAGCTGTTGGTTTATGTTGAACTCCAGATTCAGCAGCATTTAGATCCAAGCTTTAAGAAGAAAAAAATTAGAAATAAACAACAATTTCTAAGTCATAATTTAAACAGTTTAGTAGCAGTCATTATTAAACTCACACTAATGTAATTCACAAAGTAATAAATGTTGATGATATACTGAACTAAAAGAAAGTCACAACTGATCTTTTATTGAATCTTAACAGGACAACTCAAAGTGTTACTTTACTTGAAGCCCATGACAGTTTTTAATTAAAAACTACATTAAAATATAATACAACTTTTCATTTAAAGACTCAAAGACAGAACAAAATTCGAGATCCAGACTCGGTGACTCTAGATATTAAATCACCAGTTTAGATCTAGTGAGATATGTAGAAAATATAAAATTAAAACTATGAGATTATTGATGCTTTGACAATTCCCATTAAATTGTCAACTGTTTTTTTTTCTTATTATTCCTAATAAGCTCTACATCACTTTCTTCACTATCAGTAGCGATACTTTCTGGATCAAGAACTGCAGATTTTGCTGTCTGTTCATTGACCGATGACTGGGACACTGCCATCACAGCGAAAAACTTCTGCTATATTATCTTTAGTTCTATTTCTCCACATTTCTGTACAAATTCCATTAACTGGAAAATTTTGCTTTACTGCAATATCTGAAAACATTCAAAGTCACAAATATCATAATAACTGGCATTTACTATACACTATTAGAAATGTATCACAAGATTGGCGACTAAAGACTTGTTCCACTAAATTTTGTTTTGCTTCTCTCATATGCTGATGAAGTTAAACCTTATTATATTAGTTTACTTATTTATTATACTTATGCCTATTGTACGCACATGCTTAAGGCTTATCTCAGTCCCAAGTGCAAATATTCACACTTAATAATAATACATAACATACATAAATGCATAATAATAAATTTTACAACCCGGTACAGTCTCACCAGGCCCTAAATTCTGTTGCCAATTGCCTCCCTAAGCTAAAAATTTTGATGCCACTAAATTTTACAACCCAGTGCCTTCATTAAATTCGAAAAAGTTTGCCTTCCCTGAATCCTACTACCAAGTGTAGCTGCACCAGCTCTAGCATTGTTTCTGGCCCTATATGAATAGCAAATACACTATTCTTATAACAGCACTAATCTTTTGACTTAAGAGTATCACTTATAAAATTTATTTTTGCATATGGAAAGAAATTTTCGTTAAATTCTTCCTCGTCAATACACTCAATACTTTGCAGCAGTTAGCCGAAGTCTATAGTCAACACCCAGCATAATGTCAACTTAAAAGGTTGCCATGCTCTTTGGTATTCAATTACTAATATTTAAAAAAACATTGTTCAGACACTGCTGTATGAGTCATTTCTCAAGCTGCAGTGTGCTGACAGTTTTACGTAGTGATAAAAGCAAAAAATATTAAATGAATGATGATTTGTCAAGTTCGCATCAGTGCCGAAGCAAAATTAAGAATAGAGACTCTCCATATGTTTTATTATGAAAATATATCAAGAACATAAAAATTTTTCTTAAAAAAAAAAAGGCTCTTGGTGATTTTGGATCATTGCAAATACTGGGCATCCACATTTATGACTTTGTAATGTATTAATGGGTTTGGTTTTCTTCATTTAACAAAGCACTCGTGGGCTATCTGCCTAAGGGAAGGGTATCTGCATGGAAAAGGAAGGAAAGCTGGCTCATACACACGCTACACATGGGGAAAAACCATAAAAACTGAAATGCAGCCAGCAATTTTATATCTAGTCACAGAAGAAAATGACTTTTATAACAGCATTTCATTTGCAAAAATTCAAAACTCTGCAATGCAGGCTTTTAACAACAAATTCTCTTCAAGGTTGCTACTCAAACAGGAGAATGAAATTCCCAGACTTTTCCAGGTCTGTTTTAAGAAAACTCACGTCTATCTGCATAGATTAGGATCTGCTCAATCTGGATTAATAAATGTCTTTTTTTTTTCAGACATTTTACAGCTAAATGAAAGAAAGAAAGCTATTCACGGATATTTTAAAATAAATTCAGATATTTTATATTTATTTAGCATCATACATAAGCAAAAGTTATCTGCATTAAATTTTGTGATGCTATATCATCATACAGCTAGAATTAATTTCAGGATTATGCCAGAGAAAATTTCGTGAAATTTGAAAGTATTATTTACTAATAATAAACAAATTTAGGGGAAGAAGCAACATTAAATGATATGAATAACATTAAAATAATTAAAAACTGAATTACAATAATCAACAATATTTTGGAGAATATAGTTATATTAAATGTTTAGCCTAGATGACTGATTACTATTTTTTAAATTCCTACTATTAGCTCACACTCTCCCTATATCTTGTTCAAATTTTCAAGCCTTAATAAAATACTTCTTATTCATCCACTCAAGTTCAAATACATTTTTTTAAATTTGTAGTGGATGACACTTGATGTTAATACAGTGTTTTCACACATTAACATTTTTGTATTTTTATTTTTTCTTTTTTTATTTATTTTTTAAATTTTTCTTTGTTGACCTACGTAGAAATTGACTTTAAAAAATATTTTACTTAATTAATTTTCAATCATTAATAAAATAATTTTTACCCATCCACTCAAGTTCAAATACATTTTTTTTAAATTTGTAGAGGATGACACTTGATGTTAATACATTTTTTTCACATCATTTTTCTTTGTTGACCTAAGTAGGAATTAACTGCAAAATGACAAATAAGGCATTTATAAAAAAGAAAAAATGTTTAAAAGATTTTGCGGTAAAATCCTATTATATGCTCGGCTTTGGTACGATTTTGAAAATCCCCGCCAACACCAAAATGACCCATTTACTGCTCATCATCATGTCACCAAATCCCTTGTGTACCGTACACGGAGGTTAGAATAGAATACAAGGAGGCTATTCTAACCTCCATAGTACCTTATACTAGGATTAAACCCATTTGATTTTGACTACAATATTTAAATTCCCTGAATTTTCTGGTCGATTTTCGAATTCCCTTACTTTTTTCGGTAGCGTGGCAACCCTGTACATACGTCAACAAATCGATATATTTTAAAAGAAAACTACAGACTTCTGCAGGAAAAAGTCAATTTTATCAATAAATTCAAAATGTCACAAGGATAGAAAATCTTTCGACAAACTTAGGTGATAACGTCATTTGATAATGGACTACTTTTTATCTGTTACCTGACACACTATCTTCAGAGATGAAACATGTGCCATAGAACTGCTTATGAATACGTAGAAAATCATGCATGAAAAAAAAAGCCACTTTAGAGGTTCCTATACATTAGAAAACAGGCTACAAAAGAATGGAAGAAATTAATTTCTTTACACAATAGATGCAAAATCTGGACTGTCTCTTCCCAAAAAATTTCAAAAAAAAAAAAAAAAAAAAAAAAATACTCTGCATGATACAACCCATCTTTTAAGACACTGTAAAATTTAACAACTGTAAAAAATGAATTTCTTTCTAATTACCTTGATTTCACAGCCTACGGATCGAAAGACAGTCTAGAACTCCAAATATCAAAGTAAACTTTATCAATCAATGAAAAATCCATTCAATAATTTCCAGATATTGATGAAAATCACAAGTCACCTACCGATACAGATGAAGGCAAGAAAGATTTTTTTTCAAAGGTTCATAAAAATATGAATATTCTAGAAAACTTATTAACTCTATGAAGATTATATTGTAAACAACAAAAGATTCAGTATACCAGATTTATTCAAAACATGACTTTACCTCATACTCTCTAAATTCTCCACAAATCGGGGCTCGCAATCTTTTTTGATGATAGTACAGAGCAAGGATAACTGAAAGTCCCCCCTCCCCCCAAAAAAAATTGAAAGGATTCAGATTTTAATATAACACAAGACGATTTAAAATTTTTCATGCTCTTGCTAAGCTTGCAGTTTACCAATCTGTTCTTGGGACTCACTTCTGTTAATACATTTTTTTCCTTTTTAATTTTATTATTGAACATCACTTTCTTCACACTTGCATCAGATGAAATTCAACAGTAAAACCAAAAAATTATTAAAAGCTGTCAGTGCAAGTTTAAAATTTCCAGCACAATGTTTAATGTTTCCATTATTTTTTTTAAAGTCTTTTTTTAGTCAATCACACCTATATTCAGTTTTCGAAGTAAGCTGACTTACTTATTTTGTCTGTGTTTATCAAGCATCCTTTTTTTCACCCTTATGCCACAAAATTTTTAAAAACAATATATCCTTAGAATTCTAGATACAATGTTAAGTGATGCCATATATAACTTTTAATATTCGCTATACTATTTCTTTAAAAATAATACTTGGCAATATTTAGTGACA